>ML776923.1:1681651-1752375 GCA_009831015.1 Picea engelmannii
GCTAAACTCAAAATTTGTGGTGTTGATATGGTTAACCCGTATTTACATTGCAAGAAGGCATACACGATTACTTGACCTCGCAAGGTTGAAACCGAGCTCTGTGTCCACGATACCAATATTATAGGAAGCAGTGCAGGCCTGGTACTATTGGCCATTGATGTTTGATCTCGAGGGTTTTCAACCAGCCTGCTCAAACCACAAAAAAATATTCAATATGCAGTGTATAAGGAACAAGTAATACATGTTGTAGATAAACTAAATCTCAAACAATGAATAAAGTTGTATCTCACCTAGGATAGGAACAAATCTCCTTTGTACATCTTCGTCCAAGGCCAAAGAGTCCATGTGAAATAATACCATGGAAATAATTTAGTTAATACACAATAGAAACCGAGTAAAACCCATTTGTATTACTCTACATAGTCTATGATTAAAATGATGTGTTTGTTGCTGAGAACGAAACACAAATATTGATATTACCTTAGAGTTCGATTATACATTGGACTTCATAGACTCGGTATGAGTAACCAGTTTAAATGATAAACCATTTCATACCTGGTGATATTAAACATACATCAATCATTTGAATACTAGTTGCGCGCGTAAAAATATAGAACGTTCATAGTCAACTTAAGTAATGGCCCAAGATTAATTAGTGTTTCTCACGACGTCAGGGTGATCAACTTTAATATTCAAGACTTACGTAGCAAATCACAAGCCCACTTAGATTAAGGCGTGCAGGTGCATTTTGTTACTAAACTCATCATGCATCACCATTAATGAGATGCGCACAAGTAATCAAGGCTAGAACCTAGTACATCCATCATTATTCCAATGCGCCTGGATTCCAATTATTAAATTACAACATGATCGATAGCGCCAGGTAAGCTAGTCATTGTTTCGATCATACCTCAATCCTTAATTCATGGCACAAGGGTAAACATTTCGTAATCAATCATAGTTCAACATAGGTTCTTAATTTAACAATACTCATCACTCTATTCCTCTTTAGCAATAGATCGGTGCGAAAAGGTGCATGGACTAAGACATAAAGATTAATATATTTACAAGGGCAATAGCAAGATCCAAGTTAAATAATGGCGTCCAACATTTACACTCGCCCATGTAAGATTCAACAAGGAGCAAAAGATCTCGGGAGATGGCAAAAGGAGACGTCCGAGAAGGAGCGTGCCAACAGTTGCGTTTTGTTTTTCCAACCTGCTACATGGCTCGAGTGGAGGTCACACTTGCGATTAATCCAGTCAATGATGACTTTGGAGTCGCCAATAACCTGTAAGTGATCAAGAGACCATGTAGAAGCAAGCAGGAGCGTCGCCCAAAGACCAAGCAACTCAGCCTTAGTATTTGAACCCCTTCCACAGCTAAGGAACCACTTTGTCGTCCGCAGCTGATGTGTCTTGAAGATGTCTCCCGCACCACAACAATGGCCTGAAGAGTTGGCAGCTCCGTCAAAGAATGCCACAGTGTGACCTGCCGGCCAGTGAGAATCGACCACTTGGTAAAGGAAAGGCTTGGTAGATGAATGTTGCCATTTGAACATGGAGAGAGTTCTGTAGCAGACAACCCGAATGGAGGGGGGAGCATCCTCAAAGAGATACTTGTTTCGCACAATCCAAATATGCCAACTGGTGAAGGAGGCGCAGCCATGGCAAAGGTCCAGGAGGCGAAACACTCCGAAAATGTGGCACCAGTCCAATGAAATGGAAGAGATAGCTGATGCAAAATATGCTGCCAAACAGATTGGGCAAAGGAACAGTGTATAAATAAGTGGTGAATGGTCTCCGTAGCTGCTCTGCATAGAACACAAATCCCAGGACCTTGTCTGCCTTTCCTTTGGAGAGTCTCCCAAGTGAGGAGTTTGTCCCTAACCCCGAGCCAAAGAAAAAGTTTGTATTTTAAAGGGAGTTGCAAGGACCAAATCCGAGTGAGCCAAGATGGATGAACTTCGATCTCCCTATCCGGATGGAGAGCTGTATAGACATTCTTTGTTGTAACTAAACCAGAACCATCGCCACCAACCCAGGAGAGGGTATCTCGGTCTTCTGTAAGAGAAATGCCAGTACATTTGACAGCAGCCGTGAAAGTATCAAGTTCCAATGCTATGGGGCCGACAAGTGCCAAATCGCTGCTATGAAGCCAACGATAAGGAAGGGGAAAGGCCGCAGTCTCTAACTTTAAATGAGCAAGTGTAGAAATGTTAAGAGACCTCAAAAAAGACCTGAGCTGCAAGGATAAAATCGAAAGGTCATCAAGGCCGATGAGTTTGTCCCTGCCCAACATAATTTTTGTACCCGAACTCGGACTCCAGCTGAGCCAGTGTAAAATCACTGGTGAAGATGAGACCAATCCCTTCCAAAAGGGCGAAGCCCAACTCTCGATTAGATGTGTTTGACGGAGCCAAAGAGAAAGAGGTTTGGAACCTAGATATTTTGCCTTGATAACCCGATGCCAAAAAATTTCAAAAGAAATCGCTCTCCAGAAAGAGCAAGCGAGCAGCGCCTTGTTAAAAATGAAAGGATTCTTTAATCCCCATCCACCTTCCCGCTTTGGCCTAGTAAGAGTCTGCCACTTGCAGAGATGGAAACGCCGATGTCCTGCATAGTCGCTCCATAGAAAACTAAATGAGAGTTTGCGAATCATTGTAAGAATTTTTGTAGGGATCCTTTCCAATAACATCCAGTAGACAGCCAAACTTTGCAAAACCGAGTTAACCAGGATGAGACGTCCCCCAAGAGATAACCATTTGTAGAACCAGCAACCTATTTTCCGTTCAAAAGTGGACACCAGCCAAGTCCAGTCTGTGGCCGTGGAAGCTCCCAATTTGAGGTTGTAGCCCAGATACCTGAAACCCAAAGAAAGATCCAAGAAGGAGCAAGGGAAGGATCCTTGTAGAGAAGATAATTCAGTAACTGATAATCCCAAAAAATGGACTGTAGTCTTTAAAGGGTTGATGGATAGCCCGGAAGCATTGCAAAAGTGTTGTAAAATGTCCAAAAGCGTTGTCCATTTCGATGCATCAGCTTTGGAAAACAATAGGATATCATCCACAAACATAAGATGGACAATCTTGAGGAAATTAGAGATCTTGATACCAGTAATGTGGAGCTCGGCAACATTTTTAGAGAAGAGAAGACTCAATCCTTCCAAAACAAGGATAAAGAGGTAGGGGGAGAGGGGGCATCCCTGACGGAGCCCCCTTTCCATTTTGAAGAAACGGGACGCTTCCCCATTAATCAGAACCGGGAGGTTAGCACTGGTAACGCAGGACATTATCCAGTTCGTGAAATGAGTCCCAAGACCAACCGAGAGAAGGATGAGTCTAAGCAGATTCCAGTCGATACTGTCGAAAGCCTTTTTGAGATCGATTTTCATGACCAGTGCCTTTTGTTTTTCCTGAGCAATGTTATGTAAGCACTCATGAGCCAAGCCAATGGCATCATGGATCCTACGGCCCTTAAGAAAGCCATGTTGTTCAGGCGAGAGATTCCTTTCCAGGACAGGCTTTAATCGAGTGGAGATAATTTTAGAAATGAGCTTGTAGACCAAGTTACAAAGAGAAATCGGTCTGAAATCATTGAAGGAAGATGGGTGGTCTTTTTTAGGGATTAAGACCAAAAAGGTGGCGTTGAGGCTGGAAATTTTACCTTTCTTGCGCACATCCTCAACCATCGAAAGTAGATCTGGTCCGACAAGATCGAAAAAATGTAAGAAAAATTCGGTCGACCATCCGTCGGGGCCCAAACTTTTTTCTTTTTTAAGAATGGAAAGAATTTGCTTAATCTCTACCAAGGTGACCGGCTTGTAAAGATCCACGGCTTCAGATGCAGAGAAATAATGAGAGAAAAGACTGGTTGTAGAAATTTGTGTCGGTTTACATAAGAGAAACAAGCATAGCATTTCTAACCAGAAACCTATTATGGTATAATTTAAGATTCTCTTTATAAAAGATAGAGAGAAAGACTAAACAAATATAATGAAATATTACTTAAAAATCTCTACCCGTATTCACCTTCACCTGAATGGAGTAACAAGAAGTTCAATATAAATGAATGGAGTAACAAGAAGTTCAAGAAGGTTATATCTATAAATAAAGAAATATAGTTTATTTTTCAAAACAGGTTAGGGTTCTCCTTTGGAAATAGAAAACAAGTAATTTTGATTTAAAAACAACCATATAAATTTTTTTTATAACTAGAGGAAGCCTTACCCATTCCTATTGTCGTGATAAAGCTATAGTACTGAATATTAGAATAAACCTTACTTTAGTAAGAGATAACTATGATTGTTGTAACTGTGAGTTTCAACCATGACTACTGTAACTGTGAGTTTCTAGGTTTACTATATTTAGCTAATCAGATCTACTTGAGTCAATGATCTGCATGCTATATATGTAACCTCCATTTGTTTGTTAAGGAATGAAACACTCGTTTGTGTTGTATGAACTTAATTCTTCCAATCTTAATTCTGAAAAGTAATAAAACAAAACAAAAATGTTTATTAATATAAAATGGTTATCATAATAACCATGACGTAACCAACCGTTTGGGGTATTCACCAACTAAACAAGAGTAAACTCAAAATATGTGGTGTTGGTATGGTGAACCCGTATTTACATTGCAAGAAGGCATACACGATTACTTGACCTCGCAAGGTTGAAACCGAGCTCTGTGTCCACGATACCAATATTATAGGAAGCAGTGCAGGCCTGGTCTTATTGGCCATTGAGGTTTGATCTCGAGGGTTTTCAACCAGCCTGCTCAAACCACAATTTTTTTTTCAATATGCAGTGTATAAGGAACAAGTAATACATGTAGATAAACTAAATCTCAAACAATGAATAAAGTTGTATCTCACCTAGGATAGGAGACGGCCATGTGTTTGAAGATGGAACAAATCTCCTTTGTACATCTTCGTCCAAGGCCAAAGAGTCCATGTGAAATAATACCATGGAAATAATTTAGTTAATACACAATAGAAACCGAGTAAAACCCATGTGTTTGTTGCTGAGAACGAAACACAAATATTGATATTACCTTAGAGTTAGATTAAGGTGTGCAAGTACATTTTGTTACTAAACTCATCATGCATCACCATTAATGAGATGCGCACAAGTAATCAAGGCTAAAACCTAGTACATCCATCATTATTCCAATGCGCCTGGAATCCAATTATTAAATTACAACATGATCGATAGCGCCAGGTAAGCTAGTCATTGTTTCGATCATACCTCAATCCTTAATTCATGGCGCAAGGGTAAACATTTCGTAATCAATCATAGTTCAATATAGGTTCTTAATTTATAGCAAGAATTTATAAGTAAGGAATCTCGTTAATAAAACATGCATCAAATAATCACAAGGCGCAAGAATCTAAACACTTACTCATCAGCCTATTCCTCTTTAACAAATAGATCGGTGCGAAAAGGTGCAGGGCCTAAGACATAAAGATTAAAATATTTAAAGGGCAATAGCAAGATCCAAGTTAAATAATGGCGTCCAACATTTACACTCGCCCATGTAAGATTCAACAAGCAGAGCATCCTTTAAAACATTCCCATTACTGTAAAGCCATATGTAAAAATTTCAGTTTCCTTACAAAATATAAGGGATGTCAACATCTTATTAGGATGATAAGGGATTACACCAACCTGCAATCCTCGTAAGAGGCTATCGTATTATTTGTTTTGTTCTGGTTCCAACAATCGTAATTTTTATAGTTGAAGGCATGAACTCCTTATAAAATCGATCAGAAATTGTATTAACAATGTACCAAGCACACGAATAAAAGATAAAAATATAATTCACATAAGCCCATGCATAAAAGATAAATACAGTTTTCATAGGAAATCATTCCTTTAATGAGCAACCCTAAATGAGAGATACACCTACGAAAATTTCTAAGTACATATCATAACTTAACTATTACAATGATAAGCTCAATACAAATACCATATCTCGAGGTGAATAAATCTGAAATCAAAGATGTTCTTTACAACGGTGCTTCTTCTTATGTTCTGCTTGCTAATCATTGAGAGAGGTACTTCCGGGTACTCTTCTCCCCCCTAAGCCCCCCGAGCCACAAAGGGGTTACGTGCACAACCAAAGAAAATCGATCTCTGAGCTTGCTTCGCAAGGTCCAGCTACCACTCTATATTCGAGTTGGGTATACCAACTCCCACAAGAAAAATCGGTCAAGAAAAATCGAGCAGCATAACCTTACGCCATTGGTCATCATTTCCTCATCTCCCCCATTACTTTTATAGAGTTATTATTAGTAGCAATTGCAAGTTAAATTTCTTTTATTAAAAATTAATTAGGAAAAACTCTCCCCCATAGACTTGCACTCGAATTTCATTTAATTAATTAAATTAATTTGTCAATTTCTCTCAATTTCCTTTAATGACTAAGGTCTTTCTTAAAGATTAGTTGAGTTTTATTTAGGAAAGTTCTCTAGACTAGATTCCTTTCTATGTTTCACATTCCTTTTGCATTTAATTTTCTTTTTATGTCTAAGTTCCAAATTAACATGTATTTGCACATATGAGTAATCAATTTTTAGATAATTTATTTCTCATTTAAATTTTAAATTTGATTTTTCTTTAACCCCCCCTTTATTAATTTCTTATTTAATTTTTTTAGTCCTCATACCCTACTGAGACCTAGGCTTTAATTTAAACTAGGCTTAGGAAAAAAATTTCAAGGGAAAAAAATATAATTAATAAACTTTCCTCATACATAATTATTTTAAGGATGACCATGTCAAAGTAAGGTGTTGTTTTCTAGGCACCTAGGTTCATTGACTCAAGAGCGTTAAAAATAACGACGTGCCCTTCAAGATGCAATACGTGCTCCAAGGGTGCCACTCGCCTTTATTCATGTTTCATTTATGTGACGTGCCCTTCAAGACGCTCTACGTGCTCCAAGGGTGCCACTCGCCTTTTGACTGATTTTTGTAGATGTCCAACCCTTGGAGTCAATACTCCATCAGGAGACCTTGTGGGAGACTAAGGGCCTCTAAGGAATAAGGACCCTACCTTATTGCGCACCCCTTAGAATCTTTGTGAGTGACTATCTCAGTCTTCTCTCACGACATCATGGATCTATCGAACTAGGTAATCACTAACCTAGAGTTCAAGCCACGAAGAGAGTGCTAGTAGCATGTGGCAGGGCTACTACCAAACCTCTCCCTCAATATCTCTAGTTGTCGTGCATGGCCCCTTTACTCCTAATGTGAGTATGATTAACAAGCAATCATCAACGTGCATCCATCAACGAAACATGTCAACAATTTGTTGGGTATGTGTTATATTCTTTGCATGAGTAGTAGTGTCACATATTTAGGTGGTTTTTCAACACATGGTTTCTTTGCCGATGGTTTTCTATTTCCGGTTAAGGAATTAGGGTTGTTGACTAATCCAGGTCATTAGGTTAGGGTTTTGGATGTCGTTGGCTCCTATATGTATATTGTATTGTAAATAATGTAACACATTGAATGAATATAGAATATGTTGGTTTTCTGAGTTTGGGTTTCCAGGGGAAAAATCTCTGTGTAATGTTTGCATTTTCCATTGTATCTTTTCTGTTCTTTTACTGAAAATTTGTTTGTAGTAAATATTCTACAAGGTTAAAATCTATATTTGGTATCAGATCTTTTTTGGCTTCAGGGGGATTCCTTTGTGGTCAAGGGTTTGGCTCGGGACTGTGATAAGCCTTGTTACAGTGGGAGATCTGTGGTATTGATTTTTCAGGTGAAAATAAATGGAAAGTAATTTGAAGATGGAGATTAAGAAGTTTAAGGGGAAAAATTTTGAGTTGTGGAAGCTCAAGATGGAAGATTTGTTGGTGGACAGAAATCAGTGGATCGTGGTAGATCCGCATACTGCACCTATAGTAACTTTAGCAGATGACTAAAAAAATTGGATCGAAAGGCTCAGAGCACAATCTTACTATGTCTCTCAGATTGAGTATTACTGAATGTGTAAGAGGAAGCTACAACCAAGGATTTATGGGATAAGTTGGGGAAGTTGTATCAGTCTAAGTCCCTAGTGAATGAACTATTCCTCAGAAAGAAGTTGTATAACCTGAGGATGAGAGATGGAGGCTCAGTGGTAGAACATTTGAACGCCTTCAATACTATGGTAAGTTAGTTAGTATCTGTTGAGATTAAAATTTCATATGAAGATAAATGTATCAGTTTATTGTGTTCTTTACCAGACTCGTGGGATAGTCTGGTTGTGGCCATAGGTAGTAATACAACTTCCTTGAATTTTGATGAAGTGGTCTCATATTTGTTGTCTAAGGAGATGAGATAGAAGAATATGGAAGGACAGAGAACAAACACATTATTTGCAAGAGGATGTTCCCAAGAAAGAAATAGATATAAATTATGAAGTGGGAGATATAAGTCTAAGGGTAGATATAAATCTCTTGGAAATTTTGTAAGGGTATGTTGGAGATGTGGAAAATAAGGGCACTACAAGAAGCAGTGTAGATCCAAAGTTGAGAAAAAGAATGGATCTGAAGAATCTCCTTCTACAGAAGAAAAGACCCCCAAGGAAAAAGGAGGGGATGTGTAATTGGATTCTTCAAGCACACATGCAAATCATGAGGCATGGTTGGTTGACTTAAGTGCATACTTTCATATGAGTCCCCACAGGGAGTGGTTATGAGAATATGCAAGGTATGATGGAGGTAATGTTTTCTTAGGTGATGATTTCACAATCAAAATCATAGGACGAGGAAAATTCTAGTTCAGGTTAATATATGGAAGGATTAGAACACTTCCTTGTGTTCTTCACATCCCACGTTTGGCTAGAAATTTGATTTCTATAAGAAAAATGGACGATGCAGGGGTAAAAACAATATTTGATAAGGAAACCTACAGGATGGTTTAAGGAGCAATGGTGTTGCTGAAAGGATTTTGGTTTGGAACTCGGTATATGTTGCAAGGAAGCACTATTAGTGATGGGTGTAATAGTTCCATTGTTCTTGATATTAGAGTTGAAGAAGAAAGAACTCCTACAGTCTCTGAAGAAAAGGTTATGTTGTGGCATCAAAGACTGGGGTATATCTGAGAGAAGGGTCTTCGACTACTACACGGTAAAGGTATGGTTGAAGGTATGTCTAACTTCTCTATGGATTTTGATTTCTATGAACATGGTCTATATGGGAAGGAGAATCATGTAAGATTCCCCTCTGGTGCAACGAGGGAAAAATGAATTTTACAGCTAGTTCACAATGATGTTTTTGGACTTGTTTCGGTCCCATCATTGGAAAAATTTGTGTACTATGTGTCATTTGTAGATGACTTCTCGAGGAATACTTGGATATATTTCCTCAGGAAGAAATATGAAGTCTTTGATAGGTTGAAAGAGTTTAAGGCTCTTGTTGAGAATCAAACAGAGAAAATAATTAAGGTGTTGACGACAGATAATGGAAGAGAGTTATGTGGGAATGAATTTGAAGAATTCTATAAGAAGTACAGTATAGAAAGGCAGAATACTACTCCATATACACCTCAGCAGAATGGAGTTTCAGAAAGGATGAATAGGACACTGATGGGAAAAGCAAGGTGCATGCTCAGTGGTGTCAGGTTAGGGAAATAATTCTGGGCAGAGGCAGTGGGTACTACATGTTACCTGGTCAACATATCACCCTCATCAACATTGGATGACAAGACTCCACAAGAGGTATGGACTAGTAAGGAAACTTCTTTCACACATCTCAAAGTATTTGGCTGTGATACATATGTTCATGTTCCAAAGGAAAACAAAAGTAAGATAGATAAGAAGGATGAAAAGTGTAAATTTATTGATATAAAGATGGTCTCAAAGGTTATAAGCTTTGGAACCCAAAAACTAAGAAGGTAGTGTATAGCCGAGATGTCGTATTTAGAGAAATGAAGGATGTTGTTAAATAATAAGTCCTACCAAGTAAGGAAGAACCAGAGAAAATAGAGTTTGATTTAAAGGATGATGAGTCAGACTCTATAGAAGAACATGAATTAGAAGAAGAAGATCCTCATACTCCAGTATTGAGGAGGTCAGTTCGAGAAAGAAGGCTACCAGAAATGTATACTCCATGTGTTTTTCATTCAAATTTTGCTTTGTCTATTACTGATGATGATCCTAGAATTTTCAGGGAGGCATTGGATTCAGAGGATGGAAATATCTGGAAAAGGGCCATGGACGAAGAAATGGAATCTTCGAATAAGAATGAGGCTTCGGATCTAGTGGAGTTTCCGACTCGAAGAAATCCCATTGGCAACAAATGGGTATTTAAAAAAAAGATGAATGTAGAAGGAAAAATGGAGAAATACAAAGCTCGGTTAGTAGAAAAGGGTTATTTCGAGGTTGAGGGAATTGATTTTGGTGAGATTTTTTCTTATGTTGCCAAGTTAATGTCTATAAGATTTATGTTATCTGTTGTCGGTGCATTTAATTTTGAAGTATAACAGATGGATGCGAAGACAATATTCCTACATGGGGATATGTAATAATAAATCTATATGAAGCAACCAGAAGGTTATGCTATGAAGGGAAAGAAGGCGCTAGTATGCAAGCTGAAAAAGTACATGCATTGTTTAAAACAATCACCAAGGACGTGGTATCAAAAATTTGATACTTATATGCTGAGAATTATTTTCACAAGAAGCAAAGAGGATCAATGTGTGTATTTTAAATTAATTGGTGATCATTTGATTTATTTGTTCTTGTATGTGGATGACATTTTTTTGATAGGAAACAACAAGGAGATTATTGAGAATGTGAAAACTCAGTTGTCCTCTAAATTTGACATGAAGGATCTTGGTGCTTCAAATTTCATTTTGGGCATGGAAATTAAAAGAGATCGGAAAAAGAGGAAACTTCGGTTAAATCAGAGAAAATATGTCAAGACAATATTGTAGAGGTTTAATATGCAGGAATGTAAACCGGTCAAGGTTCCTATTCCTGTTGGGGTAAAGTTATCTGCGGATCAGTGTTCCAAGATGCACAAAGAGGAGGGGGACATGTCTCATGTTCCATATGTGATTGTAGTTGGCAGTTTGATGTATGCAATGGTCTGTACTAGACCATACATTGCACATGTAGTGGGAGCTTTGAGGAGGTATATGTCAAAACTAGGGAAGGAGCATTGGACAACAGTAAAAAGGGTTTGTAGGTATTTGCGTGACACTGCTAGATATGGATTGTTCTATGAAGGAAGATCAGGATTGCACATAGTGGTGGATATACATGGCTTTGTTGATGCAGACGAGGTTGGATATTTGAATAGTAGGATATCTACAAGTGGATATGTGTTTAACCTATTTGGAGGAGAAATAAGTTGGATGAGAAAAAGACAGGTTGTAGTGGCACTTTCAACTAGAAAAGTTGAATGCATGGAAGCCACTCATGCAAGTAAGGAAGGAGTATGGTTACAAATATTGTGTTCAGGTATTGGGTTGGTACAACAAGTTGTAAGTATAGAGTGTGACAGTCAGGGTGCAATTTTTCTGGAAAAGAACCCGACTTGTCATTCAAAGACAAAGCATATTGATATTCAATATCACTTTGTGAGAGACATGATTGAAGAAAATAAAGTATCGCTGATGAAGGTGGAAACTTTGAAGAATGTTGTAGACTCATTAACAAAATCTATGAGCATTGAGAATTTCTCTTGGTATAGAGGATCCACAGGAACTATTGCCCTAGATTGTTGACTATGTAACCCGATAACCCCCTATATGCAAAGAAAACAACAAGTGGGAGAATGTTGGGTATGTTTTATATTATTTTCACGATTAGTACTGTCTATGCGTTACGTCGGGCATGCAGGGGGGAAAATCCCTCCACGTGGGGGTTCAGGGGAAACGTCCCTGAATTTGTTTTCGGCACATGGTTTCTTTGCCAATGGTTTTCTATTTTTGGTTAAGGAAATAGGGTTGTTGACTAATCCAGGTCATTGGGTTAGGTTTTTGGATCCGCTAGATCCTATATGTATATTGTAAACAATGTAACACAATGAATCAATTTATAATATGTTGGTTTTCCCAATTTGGGTTTCCAGGAGAAAAATCTGTGTGCAATGTTTGCATTTGTCATTGTATCTTTTCTGTTCTTTTATTGAAAATATGTTTGCAGTAAATATTGTACAAGGTTAAAATCTACACGATCCATAAACATCATAATATACCCGATCATATGTCACATATGCAATAAAAGAAATACTCAAACCATATACAAACCACCCCCTAACTCGATTCAGAGTCCAAGGAGGTATATCAATACCATGGGCATCTTCAATCTGTCAAGAGTCCTACAGACTCAAGAGAAACCAGTCAATAGCACATGTCTACACATAAATAACATAACATAACATCATAATCGACAGTCTCATCATCACAACCCATAAGAGAAGAAGACAATTATAAATTAACCGGATCACTTGTATGCAAGTGTCCTCAAATAATAAGTAACATCAGGTGCACACAAGAGAGGGATGCTACATAAAGCCTCTAATTTAACAATTGTTGGGCGTAATACGTATTGGAATGTTGTTTATAGTCAAAGCTTGCAACTCTAAATGTTTACAATAATATGTATTGGGTCAAATCTTTACTATCCAAAGATTCAACTATAAATGTTTATAGTGAATGAAAAGCAATGGTGCACTCTCCCAACAAGACATAGTACATTGAAGAGTAGTTTGTCAACTAGTGTAGATTGAAAGTATTGTATATTGTATGTTTAATATTGCAACTATTGTAGATTACATGTTTAATATTTCAACTACTATATATTGCATGTCAATATTAAAGGTTACAACTACTGTATATTTCATGTCAAAGCGTCACTATCCAAGGAAACCACTCTAAATCTTTGCAGTTAATGAAAATCAATGGTGCACTCTCCCAACAAGACAAAATACATTGAATAATAATTTGTCAACTACTATATATTGCATGTTTAATTTTATGTCGTCATGATGGCCAATCTTAAGGTTTAATGTAGGAATGCAACGTCATATTGATATGATGCCTGATCGTAATATGTGATCATTCATAGACATTGGATTCAATGATAGCTATTCTAAGGAAGATGGTTGAAGATAAGTCGCCAATCTTACATGATTTTCTGTACATATTTTATGAGATAAATATTGGAATTTTAAGGGGTTGAATTTTATGTCGAAACAAAGAAACTATTAGAGAATGATTAGTATGAGATTTCAAAGAGTGATTAAGTTTATCTTTGTGACATTTATCTCATTATTAGTTTCCATTGATGACCTTCTGCAATGTCTAATAGAAAATATTAATCAAGTCCATGGCCATGTGCATCGAGTATATCGCATGTTTTTGAGAGAAAATAGTCTTTTTTAGAGAGAGCTATATTAGTATAAGGCCTTGGGAATGCACATCAAGGATATCATATATTTTAGGATTTTCCTATCAAATATATTTTCATTGTATATAATATTATAGTAGTCCAAGAACACTTGGAATGAGTCACATGACTTGACTTTGATGCCCTTTTCATGCAAAGCTTTTAACATTGTTGAATGACTCTTCATTTTGATTGTGCTTTGGATATTTCTTCCTATGGATGCTTGACTTAGAGGCTTTGGATATTTCTTCCTATTGATGCTCCACTTAGTGGATTTAAAATATTTCTTCCTACCGATGCTTTACTTAGAGAATTTTGGATATTTTGATATTTCCCAAGAATTGAATCAAACATATTGATAATAAGTTAACATAATTGGCAGGTAAAATCATGAAGATGGGTTACACTTTTGTTTGTTTTATGAGAAAAAAAATTGTATTTTCACAAGTGATTCAACTTCCGGCATACAAAAGTATTTTTTTTTATTTATAATTTCACTTTACAGTAAAAACAAAACTTGTGAAGAATTTTGTTAGCTTTCTAATGACTATTTTCAATTTTTTTTATCACGATTTGATATGTCAATTTGACAATTGTTTAACAGTATGTTCCTTAAACATGAAAGGAATGATAATGAGTTACTTTTTCCTACAACAATGTACCTATTATTAAACTTATGTTTTTAAGAAATGAAATATACTGCAACAATATAGAGAGACTCTATTTTATTATGACTATAATTTTGAATCTAACGGATGAATATTATAATTTCTAGAATTTTTTGAAGTTGACCAAGTTGAAAACGTTGTAGATTTTAAACACATGTTTTTCTACACCTTGTATCTGTCTTAATTTTTACTTAAAACTAAAATCTAAGTATACCCTTTTGACAAGAACAGTTTAAGGATTATGAATATATTTTTTTATAAATTTTTCACTGTATATTTTTAGAGATACCGATATTTCATTTCACCGAATCATAATGTTTGTTGAAAATATTATGTAGTGATTTAAAAAAATAAATAAATAAAATTAGATAAAAATAAAGAAAATGAAAAAATATATATAGGAATTGAAAGTAGATTCAATTTTGGAAATGCTAGTGTCATTTTCGAAACCAAATTCTCAATATTTGCAGGAGTCCGCAACCTCCGAAGTTCAGGTAAGCTTGGGTAAATTCTCTGGTTTTTGTTTTCAGTCCCAATTTCATGTTTTTGGAAGAAATAATCTTTCGGCCGAAAGACTAAAATCTAACGAAAACCGCCAAAACTGAACAGTTTCCAACATTTTTGGCCGAAAAAACCTTCTTTTGGCCGAAAGGATGTTGAGCGAATTCCATCGGGCGGAAAAACTGAAAATACACATCGTATCGTTTCATTTCGTGCCAAATTGTATAAATAGGCTTTCATTCGAACACATTTAACACAATTCATCGAATGGACAGACATATATGAGCTCGGGGATAGGGATTTCAAAGCATTTTTGTTACTGATTGCACTTGTATTCTTTTCTTTCTTTATTTCTTCCCTCTATTCCATAGGCTTAATCGAAGGATCGATATCGATATATGATGGTTCTCTAGAGAACCTAACCAAAGTTATGAATCATCTTTTTGGTTTTTGTTGAATAAGGTAATTGATGTTTGTTCAAGTTTTTATTGGAATAACAATTTATATGTTGAAAGATAAATGTTGAGAATTTTTTCAAGGTGAAGTTTTTGTTGAATATATCTTTTACAGATAACTATAAAAGTCATGGGAAACAAAATTTTGCGCAAGAGAAAATTTGATCGCACTCGAGATGATACTCGCCAAATCGAACAAAGGAAAGAGATTTATTGGAGAAAGAAAAGAGAATGTGCAAATATTGAAGAAATAAACAATGATAATGTTAATAGAGATTTTCAACAAGAAGAAGTTCAACCAGGTATGCATGCACATATGATGATTGAGTACATGACACACATTAGGACTGTATTCAGAAAGTACATAATTCAAAGTATAGAATTCAAATTTAAAATATTGTAATTAATATAATTGATTGTAATTACAATTTGATGTTTTTCAAAAAATATAAATAGATTTGTCTCATAATGTCGAAGAAGACGTTGAAATCAAAATTTAAGCAGAAGGTGTTGAAACTGAAATTGAAGCAGAAGACATTGAAACCGAAATTGAAGCAGAAGGCGTTGAAACCGAAATTGAAGAAGAAGGCATTGAAATCGAAATTGAAGCAGGAGGCATTGAAACCAAAATTGAAGTAGAAGACATTGAAACCGAAATTGAAGCAGAAGACGAATCAGCTATAGGTATGTACATAAATTTAGATAATACAAGATGAACACTCAAGTATATATAATTTAGTTAATTTGTGTTCAGGTTATGTTTTTTAATATAAACTTTAAATTCTAAGCATTATATACTTTATAATTCTTAAATATCGAACTAAGAATATGTATAATATTTTTTTCAAAGATGAATCAGTAACAACACAAGCTCAACTTTTACTTTGTCTAATGATGTCAAGAAAGTTAAAAGAAGCTACATAATTATTGGGTATTCAAAAGTCGACAAAGAATACAAAGGTGAAACAGAATGTCTTTTACAATATAACTAGTGTATTAAACGATTTTGGAAAATCTCGAAAAGAAGATGTCTGTGTTGCACGTAGAGAAATACAAACAACAGTTGTTTGATCTAGCAATATTAAATATTGTTTTACACGACACATGGAAAAAACAATGAGAACGTCAGAAAAACATTGCACAAACAAAGAAAACCTCGATTGCAAATAGATGTAAATGATGAATTGGCTTGTTGGATAGTGATTTTTAGACAACCCTACAAAGATAGACTTGCAAAAAATGTTAAAGAATTGCCCCGTAATTGTTGGTTGGAAGAATCTCTTGTTTCACCACATACAAGGGATGTGTTGCGAAGAAGAATAGCATGAAAACAATATGAAGAACATACAAAACATATATTGTCAATGACACAAATAGATTTGTTCAATAAGTTCAAAGAAGAGTAGAAAGAAGTTAAAATTTCCATCAATACATATGTGCAACAAAAAACATGGTTTGTTAGACCCATAATTGTTCATGAAACTTGTTGTTGTCATTATCATGTTGAATTTGAGTTGTATTACGACACTTTTTTGGATTTTGGTAAAACTTTATGGTGAGGTTCACCTCCTCCTTCCATATTGTGTGTTTTTATATCTGAAATTCTATGTGAAAGAGAGGATGATGATTGATTTTACAAAAAAAATGTGTTGGTGGAAATAAATGTCATCGTTGTGGAAATCTAAGTTTGTTTCATTCAAAGTATCATATTGATATGAATGATCAATAATTTTCTAATATAAGAGTCAATTGGAAGAGATATGAATATATCAAGAACACGACTCCACATTCTTCAAATGTTGTTTCCAAAAGGATTGATTTGAAGGTAGATAAAATTTGTGTGATAGTTTTTTTGAAGAAGTTTGAGGAAGAAATCTATAAATACACCAAGCATTCACATAGAGCTTGATGTAAATATCTATAATTCAAACAATCCTGTGAAGTGTTTCCACCAAGGACAATTTTGTATGTAGTTGATTTTGCAGAGAATTACACATTCGTTGCAAAGAAAGAAATACAGAGAGAATATTATCATTATGATCAAGTCACAATATTTGCCCACATTCTATATAGACATGATCAATGGAGTCTTGATAACCTAGAAAGCACCAAGGACAATTGACATGTTATTAAAGAATATCGCTTTTATATAAGTGATGATTGAGCACACGACACACATTATGTACAACATTGTTTTGATAAATTTTATGATTCATTGAAAGAACGTGAAATCAGATTCGATCGACATTGGCTATGGTCACATGGGTATGCGGGTCAGTTCAAATATTCACGATCATTCTATTGATTATGCCATCTTCATAAAAAATTTAACATTACACATTGTTGGAATTATTTTGAGACTGGTCATGGAAAAGGAGAGCACGAAGGTGTAGGGTCATGTATAAAATGATCACTTTGAAGGTATCAACTGAACATGGTTCAATCCACTAAGACCACATATATATTCCTTATAAAATTTCTTTAAGAATCATTAAAAGTTCCCTATGGTTGGATCCACTAAAAAAATGTATTAGAACATTTCTTTAAGATCCCTTAAAAATTCCCTATGGTTGGATCCACAAAGACCACATATAATGCAATGCATTAGAATCCCCAAAACAAAGAGTTTATATTCATAACCTCACATACCCACTAAAAACATAAGAAATCTTTAGTAAGTGGTGCACAACAACTTGTTATGCCTTTAATCTTCGCACATAAGAAATTTTTCTTTACTAAGTTGTGCACTCTTATCTGATCACAGATTGGATAATGTTATATTATATAACATATAAACTGTGCAAATGTTATATTATATAGTTGGATCACTTTAGAGATTTAAGGACAAATTGTTGGATAGTTGTGGATAGGGTTGAACTAAATACATAACTGTGAAATACTTTATGGTCACCTAAAGTTATATAAAGGGACCTAATTGTACTATAAAGTAAGGGATTTCTACATTGAGTGGATAACTACCCAAGAATAACTCATTAGCATATGCATATTCTTTGAATATGGTTCAATCCGCTAAGATAACATTTATATTCCTTATAACATTTCTTTATGAATCATTAAAAGTTCCCTATGGTTGGATCCACTAAAAAAATGTATAAGAACATTTCTTTAAGATCCCTTAAAAATTCCCTATGGTTGGATCCACAAAGATCACATATAATGCAATGCATTAGAATCATCCAAAAAAAAGAGTTTATATTCATAACCTCACACACTCACTAATAACATGAGAAATCTTTAGTAAGTGGTGCACAACAACTTGTTATGCCTTTAATCTTGGCACATAAGAAATATTGCTTTACTAAGTGGTGCACTCTTATCTCATCACAGGTTGGATAATGTTATATTATAAAACATATGAACTGTGCAAATGTTGTATGAGGGTTGTTCGTATTCCTAATATAAATTTTCATGAGGTGATGCAAATGTAATATTTGTGAAGCTTAGTTGGAGTTAGAAATCTAGATCAAATATAGTCATATAAGGTGGCAATTCACATTGATTGAGAGTAATCATGACAATAATTTCAAATGTAAGTGCATCATAACCTATTGTAAACATAGTAATGTGAGTTTTAATGGGATATATATTAAAAATAAGATGATTTTGAGTGATTCTTAATTGTCACAAAATTTATGGTGGTAATGAAGCCTATTTCTACAAATAGTAATGTGATTTTTAATGACATATATATTTTGAAGAAGATGCAATTGAGTGAGTCTTTTAATTGTCACACAATTAATGGTTATAAAGGGTAATGTCTATAGATATCCACACTCCCCTCACATTGTGGGAGGGTCATGCTATCCACACTCCCCTAGATGTGTGATGACTAATACTAGTTGTCTACTAGAGATATTAGGTCGAAAGGTTTGAAGATTTCGCATTTGGATTATCTCTAGAGTTAGTTAAATATAGTCAAAACTCCGACATATTTCAACAAAGGAAGGGATGGGAGATGCAATATGGAATTAAGGGTTTAAAGGGATCCCGGTGATTTACTTTATTTATTTGTTTTCATTATTAGTTGTTAACATTTTAAAAATTACATTAGGAACATCGCTTGTTATTATTGTCTACATATGAGATATGTGTGTGCTAGCTATTCCTAAATATCCAACACACATACAATATTATGGTTAAATAATGATATTCCCGAGAAGGTGATCTATAGGAGAAGGTGACCACGCAAGCCATAGCTCAACTTTTGGCCAAAAAATCTCCTCAGGGGCGCACCATTAGTTTGGGTGACCAAGCAAATGGGGATCCAGACCGAGTTGACCCGAGAGTGGCCAAGAGGTTTTGGTGATTTCAGAGTGACCTTCGGGGATTAGTGGGAGAATCCCAGTGAATCCATGGAAGAGGGCGCACTCACTTTATTCCCACAAAGAATAAACCAGCAAGGGTGCAAACCCCAGTTAGTGCGCCCTCCCTTCTGCCTCAGAAAAATTGAAGGAAATGATTTTCTCTCTGAGAGAGTGGCTATATAATGAGATAAGCTTGCTCTTAGAGGTGGAAGCATGGAAAACAGAGTCACCAAGAGGCATCAATGAAGGAAGGCACACTGGTAGTTTTTCAAAAACCCTAAAAACGAAATTGTCGTGAATGTAAAATGCAAACTCAGAAAATAAAACAACCAAGACACATAGATTTAGAAGAAAAGGTAAGAATACTTTATTTTAGTCCCGGTTCACCTTATATACCAAGGGAACCATTTATTTTACATATATTTAATTCATCATCAAAAGTTGAAGAAGTGTTGTGCCTAGGTGATTGACCTATGCGCCCTAGGTGGGCGTTCCCCTAAGTGGCCTCCTTGGACCAATTCCTCCTTGTTTAGATCTGGAAGCATCTCAGCTTCCATGAGAAGATGTGGAAACTTGTTATTCAATACATCAATTGTGATCCACTTTGCCTGATCTAGAGTTTGGCCTTGGCGGGCTACAAGATATGAAGTGTAAGTATGGTGTCTTATAGAGCGACTTCGAGTGTCCAATATCGTGTCTTTGGCCAATGGGTGTTGGAAATCGGGAATGTTGTCCACCAGATGAGTGATGGTGACTGTTTCTTCCAAGAGGGAAGGCTCAAACAACTTTAAGTGATTTACATTAATGACATTGTGGATTCCTATCTGTGGTGGAAAATCCAACCTATATGCATTTTCTCCAATCTTGTCAAGTATTGTATACGGACCATATCTGATTGGGAAAAGCTTGTGATGGTGGACTTTGAAGCACTTCTTATCCAAGTGTAACCAGACTTGATCCCTTGGTTGAAAGGCCATGAAGGTTCTTTGTTTTTCATGGTGCTGTTTGGCATGATCTTGGGTTGCTTTGAGTGATGATGTGACTACACTGTGGCGTTGTGCAATTTGTTGGAGAAATCGTTGAGCTGATAGTTGTTCTTGTTGTTGATGGAAGGTACCTTGAGGAGCCCAGGTGAGTGGGAGCACGGTTGGAGATGCTGGTTGGAAGCCCAAGAAGACTTCAAAAGGTGAAAATCCTGTAGAAGAATGTGTTGCCTTGTTGTAGCTATGTTGGAGAATGTGTAAGTAAATGTCCCATTGTTTGTTGTGCCTAAAGTGAGTTGGGAGAGAATGCACCAAGACTTTGTTGACAAATTTTGTTTGGCCATCTGTTTGAAGATGGAATGCAGTAGAAAACTTGAGGTGGCACCCCAATAGAGCCCATATGGTCTTCCAAAATGTACGAAGGAAGCGAGAATCTCTGTCTGAGATGATACTGCTTGGGAGGCCAAAGTGGAGCCATACATGATGGAAATAGAGTTTTGTTGTTTGCGTTGTTGTAGTAGTCTTTGTGCATGGGATAAAAAGTGCAATTTTTCTAAAGTGGCATACCACTACCCAGATTGCATCACATTTTTTTGGGTTGTTGGAAGTCCACTTAGGAATTCCATTGATATTGAATCCCAAGGCCGAGAAGGAAGTGGCACTGGTTGATACAACCCATGCTTCCGGTTGGATGGCTTGGATTGTGAGCATAAGGCACAAACTTTGATAAATTTTTCAACTTGAGGCTGCATAGAAGGCCAATGAAAATGGTGTTGTAGATGTTGGGTGGTCTTTGCGGTCCCAAAGTGGCCCCCATGAGAAAGAGGCGGTCTTCTAAGTGTGGAATGCATAGAAAATTCAACTTATATAGCCACCCATCTTGAATAGTGTATTCTAGGAAGGGGGCCTGATTGATCACCGTGGGGATTTGAAAATCTTACCAAATCTCTCAAAAGCTGATGTTAGTAGCGTATTGATATTTCCATGTGTCATAAGTATAACAATGTACTTCTAGAATGGAAAGAACTGGAGTGGGAGGTCGACTCGCAAATCAATCATTTTATTAGAAGTGTCTTTCTTATATCTGATGACTAAGTGAAATTGTTGAATGTAGGAGGCCCATTTAAGGTGCCTTTGTTCTTGAACCTTTGATTGAGAGTTGATGAAAATCAAAGGGTGTTGGTCGGTGTTATCACTGAAATTTCGTTCGCAAATGGTTACAGGAATCCAGCATCTTCAAACAACTATGAGTTCACCAATGGACCAAAATTACCAAAAAAAATAATTTTCAAAAGGCCCAAAACTATACAACCAGTTATAAAATCAAGATGCGCTATGACTACATAGGGCGCGCACGCACATGTTCCATCAAGAAACGCAGGAAAGTGCACATGCGCACGATGTGCGATTGTCGACACTAAAATCCGTGCACACCTAAGAATGGCGCATTTATGATGTTGGTCAGCCTCCCACCCACTTTTGGTTCAGCTTCCAAGTCGATTTGACATCCAAATCTCAGCTGGATCCGGATGGATGGCTGGTCAAAGACCTAAAGGTGCCCTAAATAGCCCCTTTTCACACTAAAATCTAGTTGCACAATACCTCAAAGTGGTGCTATAAAACAAGTCCATGGGTGCACTACATTTTCAAGGAATTCATTTGCAAGGTTATGTTGCTGCTATTCTCTTGGGGAAACCTCTTTTCTTATCAAGAGAATACTAGCACCATTCCATTTTGGCAATCCACATCACCTTTTGAGTGGGTTATCTTGGGATTCTTTTACCATTTCTTTCAAGTTTCCAACTTGTAAGAAGAGCTCAATCTTGGGGGTCCAAGAGCCCTCCCTTGGAGGAAGAAGGGACCCAAAGTCTCATTCCTATTTGGTGTTTTCTTTTCACTAATACAATCCTTTCCACTGGTGACATGAGACTTGTTTGTTTCTTTTTCTTATGTCCCTATGCACAATAGTTTAGTTGTTTTTTCCTTTCCTAGTTTAATTCTTAGCTTAGTCTTTTATGTTTATTCTCCTAACCCTTTCCTTTACTGTTGTCTTTCCAAGCTGACCCAACTAGGCTTGTAAGCATCTCTAATTTGCTCACTCAAGTGACAAAAGAGACGCAATAGATTGGCGACTCCACTGGGGAAAGGTATCAATTTCCTACTCCATTTGGGTTATTTTAGCTCTTCTTTCTATTTATTTAACCTGCAGGTACCATAACCGGCCCAAGCTGAACTATAGGAAGTCGAATTCAAAGTTGAGTTGAAGGAATTTCATCCGAAATTTTCTTTATGGTCGTGTGACAGGTGTGCATGAGTTTATCAGCCCACAGTCACACATCATGCGCACGTGTGCCAAAACCACTATATTACTCAGTGCCTTCTACACACCCGTGTCCATAAGTCTTTTTTAGTTTGTGCATTGGCACTCACATCATCTCTGTCTACTCTGAGACTCGTGCACCTATGCAGAAAAATACACATTGTAAACCTTTTTGTGATTAGTGGAAGGCCCCAAGCCTTTTTAAAATTGATTCCATGCACATTGTAACCAACACCACACTTAGTTCCCTCTCCATATAAAGGGATTTGTCAAAACATAGGCACTTAGGGGGTTTAAAATCATTATTTCCTCTTTTGCTTTCATTTTTCCACATGGATGGCTTGCTTTGACTAAGAGTATAAGTTGGAATCATTTGTAATCACATATAAAACTTGCATTGGGACCAGAAATTGGATATCAATCATTGAGTATGCTCTTCTCTCACACTCCAAAGCAATCTTGAAAATCAGAAAGAGGTTGAGGGAAAATTTCATCTCCCTTAAAAAAAAAAGAGACAAAATCTTTAGGAGAGGAAAACACCCCCTTGGGACTCCTCTTAGTTTATTTTTCAAACACACCTTAAAATTTGTAAGGGCCCATAGATGCCCACATGCTACAAACATAGGATAGTGTTGAAAATTACTTTCTTATATTAACTCAGTAGGGAAGTTTAAAGGTTTTGTAATGGGCCCATACATGCCCACATGCTACAAATCTAGGATAGTTTCAAATCTTTCTTAGATTAAATCGCAAATAGGGAGTTAAAGGAATAGTAAGGACCCACATGTCCACATGATAGTTTCCTAGGGACTTTAAAATTCCACAAGGCTATACCAATGACACATAGTAACTTAGGTAATCAACACTTACAAGGACCAAGCGAAGTCCACATGCAGCAAGGTGACACCTAAATTATTAAAAATTGGCACACTTTCACTTATTCACACACAAAGTTCACCAATCACTCACATAGTTTTATCTAGAAGTTGTGGAGGTTAAAGTAAGTTTCCTTCAACGGGATTTCGAAACACCCCACCCTTTTCTTGACAAAACTATCCACTCCCATTTAATTTCAACAAGGTTGGTTCACACCCCCGATCTCTCACACAAACACATCTAAAGAAATTCTAAAAACTCACTAAGTTTTCCTCTACAGGAGGTGCCAAAAGAATTTTTTATCCTAGGTAGGATTTCGGGGATAGGCATCCAAATAACTCCTCATTATCTCGTTCTCACATCGTCAAAAAAAGTAGAAGTTGACAAATAGGGAACTTTCAAATCCTCCAAGTTAAGTGTTCCTAAACCATAAGGAAAGAAGATACCCATGAATGGTTGAAGGCCAAGGTCTAGTTTTTCTATGCATCCCCCCTTGAGGCACCCACCTATTGGACGAGATCCAGCCCGTGACCCATTTCTGAGGCCGAAAATCTAAATTTCGCACTTTGACTGAGGTACCTAGTGACCAAATTTTAGGACATCTACCCAAGTGGAAATTGTGGGTTGCAATTGCACCTTAATCAGATTTTGTGTGGCTATTGGGAAATATCACCAGCTCTTTCGAGATATGCACCCTCTACCCCTCATTATAATTGATTACTTCATGCTTCACTAATTCCTCTTCTCGTGGCTTCAGACCCCACTATTAAGTACTATTGGAAGGTCTAGTGCTATTTGAGAGGAAGGACGTTACGTATTTTAAGACACGAGCATTTGTTTTCTTTGTTCTCCCATGCAGAAAAATTCCACCTACCCACATATATGTTTCTTTATCAATTGCTTTATGTATGACACCCTTGTGATTATATCTAATTGTGAAATATATTGTGAAGGTCCATAAATTACAACAAAATCTCTTGTTGATTTATTTTTCTCTCATCACCATTTGCACACATTCACTTAGCTAGTCATACATCATAGGGGACCCACAAAACCCTCGTCATTCTAGACACTTGCTAAATCTCCCTCCTATTTTAGGAGGATTTCATAGTCTCACCAAGTCACCAACCCCACCTTCCCACACCCCTGTGAGTACCATTGTCTTAGGATCAACTTTGCTTGGTTCAACCCTACTTGGGTCCACTTCCCAAGGTCAAACACTCACCCACTCTCCTTTACACAGAAGTAGTGGGCCACCTTCTCCTCAAGGAGGAAGTACAAACCCACCTAGTCCCCCTCAAGGGTCAAGTTCACAAAACACTCACACCATGGCTGGAGCTAATCCTCCACCACCACTCCAGATGCCATATTTGGAATCTCTCAACATACCAAATCTAAGAAAAATCACAAATGATCCTATATTGCATGACCCCACATGGTCGGTAATGCCTACAAAACTACCTTTAGATATCCCCAAGTTTGAAGGAAAGTCAGGAGATGACCCTGCCAACCATGTCGTGAATTTCCACTTATGGTGCTCTTCCAATAGTATTATGGATGATTCCATCTAACTATGCTTATTTCAATGCACACTCACTGGCCCATCAACCAAGTGGTATGTAGTCAAAAAATCAGGGTCCCATGCGACTTTCAAGTCCTTGGCCAAAGCATTTTTGACCTTCTTCCAATTACCAATCCGCCATGACAATGATCTTGAACTACTCTCTGATTTTAAACAAACCTCAGCCACACATATTGTTGATCACATTCACGAGTGGTGTCGACAACATAGTTTGTGCAAAGAAGAAACCACCAAACAACAATGTCTTGATTGGTTTCTCAGATCACTTGTCTCTCTCCTCGGTAAAGATGTGGCTTCCACCTTCCCTTAATAAGAAGAATAAGCCATCAGTAAGGCTCAACAATATGACCTCATCTATTCACAATCAGGATACTTGTACACAGTACTTCCTGATCTCCCAAGACCCGTGCCATTTGGCCAAGACAAGCCTGGGATGTCTCACTTAGCAGATGGATTGATTGGTAACACCACACACCACAATCCACAACCCCAACAACCACCAATGTATGACACACCTCAATATCCATCGGCATATGGAGGAATCCCTTATTATCCTCCACCCCCTTATCAACAACCATACCCTGTTTCCCTTCCTCCACCCATCAGTGGGCCACCGTCGACACCCACAATACACCCACCTATCCAAACAATTTTTGGTACTCCCTCTACCCCATCTTATACTCTAAGTACTAGCGAAAGTGCCACACCTTCCTATGTACCTTACAAATCATTACCACAACATAATCTGTACATTCCATTTCCTGGCCCTCTACAACTCATGGCTCCACCACAAGGACACCCTCACGCTGGGGTTAATTTTGTTCAACCCTCTCCCATTCAGTAATATCAAAATTTTGAATAGATTAATACAAAAAATCCAACCCATCGATCAAATAATGCCAAAAAGAAAGGAAAAAATTAGAACAATAACAACCCAGGTCAAGGCGGAAATCACCTCCAAAAGAACCAACCTACTGAGGGAAACCAGAATCAAGGGACTCAGAACCCCCAGGGGGGAAAAAGCAATAGATGTCAATGGAAAAATAACAATAACCTTCGAACCAACTTCCCCTATGCCCTTTGTGGTTAGTTCGGTCACTATACTCATCATTTCCCCCAAATCATTGATTTTAAACGGATGAAAGACTTTGTGAATGGACCACATCCTCCAGCACCGCCTGCCCCTCAGCAGGCCCCACAATGATACATGCAACAACCACCCCCATCTGTGTTGCAGAACCCCATTCCACACCAAGGAGTGATAAACACCCAACAGGACATGTAGCCTACCCCACCATAGTTGGGACAATATCTCAATCCAAGCAATCTCGCAGATCATACTATCCTCCTCACTAGTGAGGAAGAAGTCCTTCTACAAACATGTAGTCTTCAATACAGTGCACCCTATGAGTCTCCTCCCATTCCCCCATAAACAATCCCAGCACCAACAAGACCCCCTTTGATGATCCCTCGCCCTAACACGGAAACACCTCTTTGCATCCCTCGCATCCCATTGCACAAGAATGTCCACAACCCTTAGGCTAGGGTGGCTCGTAATTATAGTTTGATCGATGACTTGGCACAATCCCTGGCTTCCATATCAGTCTTAGAAGTACTTCAAACTTGTCCCACTCAGTGGAATTCATTACTTTCTGCCTTGGGGGTAGTCGACCCTGTGGATACTCAACTCATCATATTTGATCTCGACAACGGAGAACCTCACCTCCCCACCCTCATCACTTTTCAAATCCCTGTTAAACTTTAGAACATCACAATTCATCGATGCATCATTGATGAAGGTGCATCCACATGCATCATGTCCAAGTCTATATGGAAAAAACTTGGTTCCCCTGAACTCATACCATCTGTCGTTACCTTAAGAACTTATGACAGACGACCATCTTCTTCTGAAGGGATCTTCCAAAAAGTCCCTGTAGAACTCGGGGGCAAGACCATTCTCATTAACATTGAATTTATCGATGCCCCACTCTATTACAATATCTTGTTCGGTCATAGCTACATGTACACTATGAAGGCAGTTTCCTCTTCCTTCTTTCAAACCATGATGTTCCCCCATAACGGGAAGATCATTACCATTGATAAAGTTTCACATTATGAGACTAACCCTTCTGCCAACATCGATAACATTCTCCCTTTCATCCACACTAATCCTGAGGCATACCCACTCATCGAGATGGGGCCTGAAATTTTCAAAGACCCATCCTTGTTAGGAACTTACCATGGTGCACCACCGCTCATTCATCCTTCCAATCAGGTATGTTTCGTCTCATCCAAAGGAACTAACATCGAGGATGCCTTTCCTCCCAGTGAGGCTTCTCTTATATCTGACATCCCACTAGTCATAGAGCTCCTCCCTCAAGAATCTCCTGCAAACTCATCGAATCCACTAGTTCATGATTTCACCTCACCCTAAGGCCATATCCCAGTTTGGGAGACAGTTCCCCAAGCCATTACTCAAATCCCCTTCTTTTACCCTCCACTAGGCATACAAGCTTTCCAAGTAGCCGCAACACTTACCCTTCCCAATATGGTGCTGGAAATTATAGTATGGTATCTACATCCACCTGCCATGGTCCCTCAACCATCCCTCCCTCCTCAAACCAAAGGAATTCTGATGCAGATTCCAATACCTACTCCCACAGCACCACCAACATCCCCACTCACTACCACTGCTGCTACAGCTGGGGGAAGACATACAAATAAAGATCCCACCGCTCCCCTACCCCCACGTGTCCGACCTCCTTGCACACTATGTGAGAAAGATGGACAGCCAACCAACAAATGCCCATCTCTACCTGAGTTACATAACCTAATTCAACTCAATCAAACACCATCGTCGTTCGTCACTTCATCAAGTATTGTCGCTACCTCCCCTAACATAAGTAGCAAAGGACTGTGAACCAAATTCGCTTGCACCATATGTTCATAATATGGCCATTATACACACCATTGCCTAGTTCTACCTCAATTCTGACAGACGTTAATAGAAGTACGCCAGAGCTTCCAGCACGAACCCAGTCCATCTACATCATCCTCACCAAACGTCACTGCCATCCATTATGTCATGACTTCAGTCAACGAACGTATGATATTCCCTTGCTCTCTATGTGAATCCTTAGATCATTTCACATATCAATTTCCTATGATCATTGAATACAGGAAACTCCAAGTGACCCTAATTCAAACTCCTGTACCCCCTACAGAATCGATGATTAACCCTACCCCATCACCATAGATTCTTCATATTATTTCTCCTGAACCATAAGCACTCCCTACTCCTCCATGGTTCTTGGATGACTTATATGAGGATTTACCCCCAAATCCCCCCAATTCCCCCATTCATTTCCCCACAGAAATTTTATGCCCAAATACCATTTATAACCCTCGGTATCTCGATATTTGGTTTATGTCAAGTGAACCATCACAATATCATTGCATCATTCCCCCTGCTTCTTCATCACCAGAATACAACCACACAGTGACAGTCATTGATATCACTCTTTTAGATCCCTTATATTCCTGACAATTCCACTGTGACAAGGACATACTCGAGGAATTAACCACCCTCAAATACCCATGGGATGCGCTACACCACATAGCTCTCTTCCTTTCATAGGAAGCCTTCACGCCTCCTAACCAACACCCCATATACGTAGTCGAAACCAAGGATTTTATCCCATCAGGGCATATCGACTGGTTCAACAACCCTATCCCTTCCCATGATGCTTTTGAAGAAGGCAATATGGCCAACATTTCCCCTACCATCAAAATCCATATTTCCATAAAAAATGGAGTCGTCGAGGAAATCACCATTGGTGCCACATGCACTCTTGAATAAATCACCGCCTACAAAGCCCTCTTCCAAGAATACCTAGATATTTTTTCCTGTTCATACATAGAGATGCCTGGCCTTGATCCCTCTATTGTCGAACATCGCATAGACACCTGGCCTGATATCACACCGGTTCGCCAAAAACAATGACCGATACACCCATCCAAAGTAGTGGCCATCAAAGTTGAGATTGACAAATTACGCGTTGTCGAGTTCATCTACCCCATCACCTATACCTCATGGGTCTCCAACCCTATCCCTGTTAACAAGAAATAGGGTACCATCTATGTATGCACGGACTTTCGCGATCTCAATCATGCCTGTCCCAAAGACAACTTTCCAATGCCTTTCATCGATCAAATTATTGACGACTGCATAGGCCACAAGGATTTATCCTTCATGGACAGTTTCTCTGGCCATAACCAAATCCAAATCCATCCATTCGATCAATAAAACACCGCATTTACCACCCCTTCAGGTACTTTTTCATATCGTGTCATGCCTTTTGTCCTAAAGAACATTGGTGCAACTTTCCAATGGGCTATGACATACATTTTTTATGATCTGGCTCATATCATCCTCGCATACTTGGATGACCTCATAGCTTGATCCAAAAAATGCACCCATCATCTTGATGATTTATGAATCATCTTCTAAATGTGTCGTCAGTACAACGTCCGCTTGAACCCCCTCAAGTGCGTGATCTGCATCACTGTCGGGCGCCTCCTCGAGTTCATCATTTCCCAAAGTGATATTACCGTGGATCCCCTCAAAGTCCAGGCCATCACAAAAATTCCACCCGCTCGAAATTTACACCAACTCCAAAGCCTACAAGGAAAAGCTAACTTTTTACGATGATTTTTCCCAGACTATGCCACTCAAGCACATGGTTTCCTTCTCTTACTACACCATTACATCCCATTCCACTGGGATGAACATTCCCAAAATGATTTTGACAATCTTAAAATGGCACTCTCCAATGCCCCTTTAATTAGTTCACCCGACTATAATCGTGACTATATCCTCTACATATCAGCCTTAGCCATCTCAGTACTAGGAGTTCTCATTCAAAAAGGAGATGATGATCATGAGCATGTCATTTACTAGATTAGTAAAAACCTCTCAGGGCCACCCTTGAAATACAATAATGAAGAGAAACTAGCCCTTGCAGTCATCCTCGCAGTCCAAAAACTGCACCATTACATTCTGCTTTGCACAAACAAAATCATAGCAGATTCCAACCCCATGCAATATTTTCTCAGTCGTCGGCAAATTAACGATAAATTTTCCCAATGAATCATTATCCTTCAGGAATACGATCTCAAATTTTCAACACCCAAGAGAAAGAAATCTCTCATCCTCGCCGAACTCGTCACAGACTTCCCCTCTGATACTACTAGTTCCCCTGTCAATACCAACTTCCACAATGAACATCTCTTTTACATCACTTCAAATGATCCTTTATACGACGACCTCCTCATCCACCTCTGAACCCAAAAGTTTGGTAACCACCTCTCACAAGATGATCATCGAAATATTCGCCATCAGGCCCCCACTATCTCCTCATTAGAGATATCTTATATCGGCAAGGGGTCGAAACCATACTTCGTTGATGCTTGACTATTGATGAGGCCAATAGAGTCTTGAACGACTTCCATAGTTGCGCTTGCAGGGGCCACCTCTCGGGGACATCCACCGCTCATAAAATCATCCACACAGGTTACTTTTGGCCTACATTATTTCATGATTGCATTCATGCCATGAAGCGATGTGATAAATGCTATATTTATGCCAACAAAGCATGAGCACCACCTGCTCTTCTACACCCAGTCATTACTGCTAGCCCCTTTTGTAAATGGGGCATCGATTTCATGACTTGCAACCCTCCATCTAGCAATGGACACAAATACATCATTGTTGCAGTCAATTACTTCACAAAGTGAGCTGAAGCCATGCCTACCTTCAACAACACCGCTGACACTGCAACACATTTTTTCTTTAACCACGTCATATCTCGCTTTGGAGTACCACTCCAACTAGTCTCTGATCACAGGAAACATTTTGAGAACGAGATTTTCGTCGAAATCTCATCCAAGATAGGATTCTCCCATGAGTTTGCCTCACCATACTACCCTTAGTCCAACGGACAGGTTGAAGCAGTTAACAAGGTCCTCAAGACCATGTTGCAGTGCACGGTTAACAAACATAAGACCAATTGGCATCATATGCTATTTTCTACGCTATGAGCTTACCGTACGGCCATGAAAACTGCCACTAGCTTCACACCATTTCATCTAGTCCACGGGGTCGAGGGCACTCTTCCTATCGAGTGCGAAATTCCCACCTTACGCATTGCAATTGAGCTATTAGCCAACACTTCTCCAATGGAGCAGCATTTGTTGAACTTAGAGTCCCTGGATGAATATCGTCGATCTTCATTATAGAATAATGAGGCAGCCAAAAAACGGTCAAAATCCACCTTTGATCGTCATGTCAACCTTCGCTCATTTCACGAAGGCAACCTCGTCCTTATGATATCGCTCACGATACCCTCTTCCATGGCAAATTCGAGTCACTATGGCATGGCCCTTACATTATCCAACATTGCCTCACTAAAGGCACATACATCCTGGCTTGCCCCGAGGGCCTCTTTCTCAAAGAACCCATCAACTACTTAAAGAAATTTTACACTTGAGCGTAGCCATTCTACACTAGGTTATTTCTTTTGTAGTTTTTTTAATCTTTTTTCCATACCTCACGTCTAAACTATCATTTGTGTTATTGAAATATGCCTCCTCCATTGGCCTACCACATCGGTTATGCCGACGACGCTAGTCGTTGGACACAGAATCTCACTTTGGCTACTTGGGCCCTCTATTCCCCCTCACATGAATTGCTCCACTCCAGCGGCATTTGTTTGGGCTCATCAACCAACAACTAATCCGAGTACACTGTCATCATTGGTCTCCTCGCCAATGCTAGCCATCATCATATTCGTCACCTTAGCGTCTTACTAAACTCCCAACTGGTCGTCCTCTAGCTCAACAATGTGCACCGTGTCCGTGATCCTTGCCTCTTTTGAAAATACCTGCAAGTTATACTTTTATCTTGAAATTTTGATTTCATTACATTTACACATATTCCAAGACAATTTAATCAAATCACAGATAACATGGCTAACATTGTACTAAATTGGCATATATCACATCAAGACACCTTTACACACACATAAACCATCAAAAGTCTATCACATCATGTAGATTAGACATCATAAACAACATTAAAAAATCCTCACACACATGTGAACATCCCAAAGATCCCAAAATGTATATCCACACATATATATATATATATATCTGTCAAATGTGCCATCAAAATGTTTACAAAAAATAGAGTACATCATGTACAAAATCCATAAGCCGATGAACCACCTCGGTACAAAAATGGTGTCACCACACCAAATGGGCTCACCACCCTATATAACATACAAAAATGCATACAGAGACACTCATGGTGCCTCTAGAGCACCACCACCTAGCCCTCCCTTAGGAGGTGGTGCCCCACCCGCTATTGGTCCCTCCAGACCTAGAAGTAGTCGCCCAGTCATAGCAGCACTTGCTACTACTTCTCTCTGAACCATGGTCCGCCACATCAACAGAACCCCCACACACTGCTCTAGGATTCCCTCATCCTGGATATGCAACCACATGCCCTCAGGCACTCCCTCTAGCACTGCCTCCAAGTGGCGACAAATATCCTCAAACTCTCCCCCGGCCTTAGCCGGAGGAGCATGTGATGGCCCTGCACTAAGGTCATCAAAATGGTGTCTCCTAGATTCTCTCTCATCACCAATAGGTCTCGCCTCAGCATCCTCCCGTCATCATCTCTCTCTTTCCCACGGATCTCCCCAAAGAGGTCTCACCAGCCCCTGACGAGCTGATGCTCTAAGAAACTCAACCTCACACCCATGAGGTCCCACATCTACACATACAAACAAACAAAGGATAGAATCAACATCCATCTATACATAATACACATGTTATACTATCTAAATATCAAAACATCAAAAAATTACATCATACCTCAGTGGTTGAACATCTCTCCTGGAGGTAACACCATCTCCAGATCATCCTAGAAGTCCACCCCATAGTACGGATACTACAGTATGATCTGCAACATTTTTTGCCACACCTGTGCAGCCTTGACCATGAAATAATGGCCACCCTCCCCACCACCGTGACAAATCACGATCCTAGACCACCACTTCATTCACTGCTCTCGCACACCAGGTGCGCCCAATAACACTCTAGGGTGCAACATCGACACCCTCTCCAAAAACCATGCAACCAAGATGGACCCAAAAGCGAACTCCCCTGATTCCACAGCCCGACACTTGTCTAGTTTCCCTACCATATTGGCATGCAGCATCAAGCCCCAGTCAAAATGCTCTCCTACTAGCACCCTCCCCATAATCCTCAACTGACCACCACTGATTCGTTGAGTCGCAAGGGACCCATATACCCTCACAACCATCGCTGCCACATAGCGATAAACCAGGGCATCCATAGCCTCGATACTCACCATGGTTCCTAAAATAAAGTCATCCCCCATATAGTACCTCTGGCCTAAGGTAGCCAACTACCCATCCCCAGGTAATACGGGCTCCATCGGTAAAGGTGTTCCCCGAAAAGGGAGCCTAATCAAAAAATATACATCCTCCACCGCATTGAAGGCTAGATGCTCACCCCACACCATAAAACAATGCAGATCCAGACTCCACATCCGAATCAAGAACTACAGGCGGTACTCTTGGGCCCGTACCAAGGGGCACTCAAAGAAATTCAACAGCCCACAAGTTGCCAAAGTATCACGAACCGCCAACTCCTCATTAGTCACAACCTCCTTGAGATGTGATCAATCTCTCTCTCTCTAGTGAACCGACATCATCCAAATGATCACCTGCAACCACATAATCTAGTTCTCGATCAGCCATCTAAAACATAAACACATTAACATCTCCAAAAAAGATAATTTTTTCACCTGTCAGCTTTGCCTCAAAGGCATGGTTGTTTAACCCCACAGGCGCACACACATGCACACCTGTCAGCCATATAGAGGTGCCTTCATGTGCCCCTATCACATATATAGGCGTGCATCATAGCGTGCATGTTCACTACACAACTATGCACGCATGCACAACTATTAAGCTTACAGGTGTGCATACCATGCGCGCATGTTTCCCCCATTAAGGTGCCCCCGCACGCAGATATTCGCATTACAGGCATGCACCCATGCATGTATATTTCTCGATCGCCTATGCACTAGGGGGCCCACACCCACAAAACCCTCTATACGGCCCTTTGTACAGGCCATGCCCAAAAATAGAAACCCTAATTTTATTCAGGACAATAAGAAAACTAACATGAAGCTCGTTGGTCCTGAATGGGCTGCCTCGTTCTCCCAGAATTTCCAAATCTCCTCTGAATATCTCTCGTCCAATCACTTTGACAGCAAGTACAAATGAGGTTGCAGTGTGGGCCCTACAACTATATATAGTCCTTTTTCCCAAACTTCCAGACTCCATTTTGGGAGCTCCGGATGTCCATTTTTTGATTCGTCTTCAGCCACGGGATCAACAGCTAGTCCATTACATCATTCCATTCCCTAGGCCACTTTCCATCCTTATCCCCCGGGCAACATTTTTTCTCATATTATGCTCAGGTACACATGATTACATTATTGAATAACTACACTATGATATTTCTCTTCAGATATCATTCACGTTGGGTATTTTTTTTTCATGTGTGCAGGTACTTATTCATCATATCTCAGCAGTCTCCCTTCAGGTATATTATTGACACTGGCATGTAGTCTTTCCCTTTGAATATCACAATGCATTTTCCAGTTACACCCTTCGATCTTTGCCTTTAGGATCCCTACGTCCGACTCTGCAGTACTATTACCCCCATTGCATTCCAGTACTGTCACCTGGTAGCACTCTCACCCACATGAGTTGTCTCATTCATAGTCCCCCTTGGCACTTTGGCACTCATGTCATTTTCACCCTTTAGGGATGGGAGTCCTGATAGTCTTATGCATCGTCGAGAACCAACCACATACCCCTTCTCCTCATTTTGATAACTTTCCCAATGGACTCCCAGGTTACTTCATCATGGTTCTATTTTAACTGCACCCCCACAGTATCATTAACCATCCATTTCATCCACCACCAATTTTCCCATATGTAGATTATCCCCCATGCATTGCCCTAAATACAGAAACTCACCTATGGGGCCCTAACCCTCCACTCGTTTTCCAATTAACTTGCACTATCATCCGGCCAAGCCATATTACACTAGGGCACCCATTTCTGTATCTGTACACTCATCCCAAATTATTCTTTATTCGTTTGGTACTTGTAAAAAGCCTTTGTTTCCAACATTTACATAGCTTTTTGTCGTCTCCCTTGGTGACCTTCTTTTCCTGGCAAAGCAACCCATGTCACCCTTGGTTGGGGCATTCCTTATCCTCTACTTCTGTTGACATCATTCATCAACTTCGAGTATCACACAATCCATATACATCCAATCTCTAAGTTTGTCTACTTTGTCACTCCCCTGGCACAATTTAACCCACGTTTAGTCATCCCCCTGACGTTAGATTCAGTTTCATAGTTGTTGCCACTTTCCATATCTCCCCAACCAAGGACAGTATTGAGTCACACCACTCCTAGACTTCATTTATGTTACTCATCAGTTCTTGATTTTGTCCAAATGGATTTCATGAAGCCCTCTACTTCTCGAATTTGCGTCTCCCCTTCGGTCGACGTCAACACAGCTTCCAGTAGGGTGACAATATCTTGACTCTCATTATATTTACCATGAGGCATATCAGATGGCACAGAGAGAACCACCATTCCTCTCTGATGTCATTGACCCCCACCACATTTGACTCCAACACTTTCTCATGTTGTGGTGGGTCTTACTTTGCGACTGTTGGAGTTTTTTCTATATTTGTCGAATACCTATGAAATTTGTTAGGCCATCAATGCATGCAAACCAACGACACTCCTTAGGTGTCCTTACCTCTTTTCAGAGTATTGTTCACCATCAAAATTGTCCTGTACTATTATCAAACACCCCCCCTCGAGGGTCCTGCAGCCATCTCCACCAACACACAACTTCAGTTATTTTATTACACATTTTTGAGTTACATGACACAAGCATGGGGCATGCCCACCTCATTTGTACACAATTTATTTTCCACACCTTGCGAAAGGTTGGGTCCTACAGGTTCCCTTCTCCCTCCAACGAGTCACTCTTGATACTCTCACTATCGCTCTTTCTTACAAAGGTACTCTCAGTAGAAGAAACATTGATGAATTTTGGCTATTTGTATGCTCCTAACCTCATCCATCAGGGGGCATCTGTTATCACTGAAATTTCATCCACAAATAGTTACAGGAATCCAGCATATTCAAATAGTTATGAGTTCACCCATGGACCAAAATTACCAAAAAAAAACATTTCCAAAAGGCCCAAAACTATACAACCAGTTATAAAATAAAGATGTGCTATGACTACATAGGGTGCACGTGCACATGCACCATCAAGAAATGCAGAAAAGTGCACATGCGCACGATGCACGACTGTGGATGCTAAAAGCTGCACACAGCTAAGAACGACACATTTATGATGTTGGTCGGCCTCCCACCCACTTCTGGTTTAGATTCCAAGTCGATTTGACATCCAAATCTTGGATGGATCTAGCTAGGTGGTTGGTCAAAGACCTAAAGGTGCCCTAAATAGCCCCCTTTCACACTAAAAACTGGTTGCACAATACCTCAAAGTGGTTCTATAAAACAAGGCCATGGGTGCACTACATTTTCAATGAATTCATTTGCAAGGTTATGCTACTGCCATTCTCTTGGGGAAACCTCTTTTCTTATCAAGAGAATACTACCACCATTCCATTTGGTCAATCCACATCACCTTTTGAGTGGGTTATCTTGGGATTCTTTCACCATTTCTTTCAAGTTTCCAAGTTGTAAGAAGAGCTCAATCTTGGGGGTCCAAGAGCCCTCCCTTGGAGGCAAAAGGGACCCAAAGTCTCCTTTCTCTTTGGTGTTTTATTTTCACTAATACAATCCTCTCCATTGGTGACATGAGTCTTGTTTGTTTCTTGTTCTTATGTCCTTATGCACAATAGTTATTTTTTTTTTCCTTTCCTAGTTTAATTCTTATCTTAATATTTTATGTTTATTCTCTTAACCCTTTCCTTTATTGTTGTCTTGCGTAGCTGACCCAACTAGGCTTGTAAGCATCTCTAATTTTCTCACTCAAGTGACAAAAGAGACACAACATTTAGTATGCAGAATGGTTTCTTTACCCAACAAATAATGCCTCCATTGTTTGAGTGTTTGCACCAGACTATAAAATTCCTTGTCGTAGGTACTATAATTTTTCTTTGCCTCGAATAGGGTTTCAGAGTGGTAAGAAATAGGGTGTCCTCCCTATTTAAGTACAACACTAATATCATATTGTGAGGCATCCGTCTCAATCTCAAAGGGTTGGGAGAGGTCTGGCAGATGTAAAACAAGGGATGAGCAGAGAGCGTATTTGAGTTGAGACAAGTGAGTAGTTTCTTCTTTGGTCCAGATGAATGTAGAAGAAGTATTTGAGAGTTGATGCAAAGTTTGAGAAAGATTTTAAAAAGAGGGAATGAACTTACGATAGAAATTTATGCCACCCAAAAAAAATTTCAACTCCTTAGCTGAAGAAGGTAGAGGCCATTATTTCAATGCTTAGATGCGGGCTAGATCTTGTTTAATACCCTCTTAGCTAACCACAAATCCGAGATAGGGGACTGAATTCTGACCAAAATATGATTTCTTCTCTTTGACTTGCAACTTGTGTTCTTGGAGAATTTGGAGAACTTGTCGGACATGTTGCATGTGAGTGTCCCATGTCCGACTGAAGATGAGAATGTCATCTAAGTAGATGACCACAAATCGACCCAAATTTTCTCTGAAGATGTCATTGATGAGCCTCATGAAAGTGGTTGGGGATTTGGTGAGACCGAAAGGCGTTACTTTCCACTCAAAAAGACCAAATTTGGTCTTGAACGTTGTTTTCCAAACATCATATGGGTTCATTTGAACTTGATGGTAGTCGGCTGTCAAATCCAATTTAGTAAACCACTTAGCTCCTTGGAGGGTGTCGAGTAGTTCCTCAATCTGGGGAAGGGGGTAATGGTTTTTTATTTTGGCTTTGTTAAAGGATCGATAATCAGTGACAAGGCGCATTTATGAGGTATCTCATTTAGGGATGAAAAAGGCGACAGAGGAATAGGGACAAGATGAAGGTTGGATGTGGCCAGAGTTGATGAGGTCGATCAGTTGTCTTTCCATTTCCTCAGTTTCTGTTGGGGCTAACTGATAAGTATAAGCATTAGGTAAGGAAGATCCGGGGATGAGATGAATGTAATGGTCAATGTGGCAGGAGGGGGGAAGTCCCTCTGAAGTTTGAAATACCTCTACGAAATCATGGAGGAGGGGAGTCATAGTTTCAGGAACAGGGTGCGTTGTAGTTTTTGGTGTTATTGGGTGCACCAAATAGATAGAGACACATTGGTTTAAGTGTACATGTGGGATTTGTTCTTTGGTAGAAGGGGGTTTTGGTTTTGCTTCAATTAAGATATAAGTGTGGCCTTCTTTGGTAATTTTGTACTCGCAGGATTTGGCTAGATATATAGCATTTCTTTGGGTTTGGCATGGGATACCGAGTAGCAAATACATACAATCCAAGGGGGAGACATCACAGAGGACAGTATCATTGAATTGGCCTATGGAGAAAGTGACCAGACAACGCTTGGAAACTAGGAGGTGAGGGACATCATTTTGGACCCATACGACTTGATAGGGTTGCGGATTTGGAGTGGTGACAAGTTTAAGGAAGTTAACAAGGGCTTGAGACACCAAATGTTTCTGGCTTCCATTGTCCATAATCAGTAAATCCAAGGCATTTTTGATTTGGCAGTTATGGGTGAAGACGGGTTCGGTGGATCCGTTCGAATCTTCTTGGGTCATTAGAATCAATGAGGGATCTACTTCTATGGGATTTTCCAAAGAAACTTCTTTGATATATTCTACTTGGGAAGGCGCAATGAGCTCATTGAGTAGATTTTTGTTGGTTTTTATATTTTGGAGGATTCGACAATCTAATGAATTGTGTGAAGTAGTTTTGTGGAATGAGCACCATGGTGTCCTTGTAGTTGTATTGGGTGTGGGGTTTTGATTTTGAGGAGGTGGAAAGAGGGATGAGGGATGCGAGCTGGATGGTTGAGAGGTAGAGGGGTTGGTGTAGGGGAGAGACTGAGGAATACGACCTCTAGGAGGGACTTTCCTTTCTATAGCCAAATATCTCTGAAACATTTTATCTAAAGTTGGATTTTCAAATAGCTCTACTTCTCAACGGAATTGAATTAATAAACCAGCCACAAATTTTAATATGATTACCTCTTCCAAATTTGGAACATGAAGTAAGAGGCGCATCTTGCAGAAGAAGTCTATGTAGCCTTGCATTCCTTATGAAGGGAGTTGTCAAAGTTGGTGTCATTTGAGCCATAAGGATTGCACATACCCAGGTGGGTAGAAGTGATTTATCAAAGCTTCGAAAAGTCGAGCCTAGGTTTTGATGGGTTGCGAAGTAGAGGATTCTGTAGCATCCCCAATCCCTATCACAAATGTGGTCTTCTCTTGCTCTGTATCCCACCAAGTTTGTGCCAGTCCTTCTAATTGCAAGGTGAAAATCTAGAGTTTTATTTCCTCGGTAAGGCCTGGACATGTATTGAAATAGGTGAATACGCTACGTATCCAAGAATCCACCATTTCACCATTTGTTTTCCCAACAAACTTGGGTAGTTGGATTCGACTGTCGAACTAGAATGGATCTGGATTGTTTTGTTGTTGCATTCTAAGAAGCTCATTCAGGACGGAGGCAAGATCTTGTACAAGATTTGATGTGTTGGAATATGAGTTGAATTCCAAAGGATATTTTCATGGAGGCATTGTGAGGCCAGCTGAAGAGAAAAGGTGCCCCTAGGTTGCAATGTTGAACATAGGACTCTGTTTTGAGAACAGAGGACTCAAAACCCTGAGGCAACAGAGCTTGAACTAGTCTAGAGGGAGAGATATGTATTTGTTTAGATCTGTGGAGCTCCTCTCTGTGGAATTGAAGATGTGTATCCTCTTGCATAAAATGGAAACCCTGGAATGGGCAAACTCTGGATTATTTCATGAAAACCCCAAAAACAAAATTGGCTCAATCTTCAAGATTGGAATATTTTCCATGGATGTTGAGGTTATGATACCAATTGATATTCCCAAGAAGGAAATCTATAGTAGAAGGTGACCACACAATCCATATATCGGCTTCTGACAAAAAAATCTCCTCAGTGGTGCAAATCTAAACAAGGGCGCACCATTAGTTTGGGTTACCAAGAAAATGGGGATCCAGACTGGGGTGACCCGAGAGTGGCCAAGAGGTTTTGGCGATCTCAGAGTAACCTCCAGGGATTAGTGGGATAATCTTAGTGAAACCATGTAAGAGGGCACATTCACTTCATTCCCACAAAGAAGAAACCAGCAAGGGCGCAAACCCCAGTCGGTGCACCCTCCCTTCTACCTCAGAAAACTCGAAGGAAATGATTTTCTCCCGGAAAGAGTGTCTAGATAATGAGATAATATTTCTCTTAGAGGTGGAAGCATGGAAACCAGAGTCACCAAGAGGCATCCATGAAGGAAGGCGCACTGGTTATTCTTCAGAAACCCTAAAAATGAAATTGCCGTGAATGTAAAATGAAAACTCAGAAAAGAAAAAAACCAAGACACATAGATTTAGAAGAAAAGGTAAGAATACTTTATTTTAGTCCCGGTTCACCTTATATACCAAGGGAACCATTTATTTTACATATATTTAATTCATCATCAAAAGGTGAAGAAGTGTTGCGCCTAGGTGATTGACTAGTGCGCCCTATGTGGGTGTTCCCGTAGGTGGCCTCCTTGGCCCAAATAAACACATTAGTTACTAATGTCTAGGTTATTAATGAATTAATTAATAAGTTGTCAATTTGAAGTTATATTATATGAATATAAATATCATCAATAAGATAATAATTAGTTCCCATCTTTAAATATTATATGAAGTTATAATAATTAGTTCTCGTCTAAGACTCTTTTATTTCGATATAAGACTTTATTATCCAAAATGAATTATTCGTTATAATTATTCCTTTAGTAAAAGGGTCACTACAATTGGAAAAGACCACCAAAGTGGGAGACAAGTTCCTTTTTGAAGAATTTACAATGATAAGAGTCTATGGTTTGGAAGAGAAGCCATATCAAAAGTGAGTTTTGAATTTGGTAGAGAACCCATATCAAGAGACTGAAAAAAGTGAAATTCATTCAGTTACTGACTAAAAATCCAAGCATATTAAATTAAATATTGATCGGATGAATTTCAAGGAAAACCAAATCTACACAAGTAGGCGCAAAGACTAAAAATTCAGCCATGAATTAATCAACTCAGAGATAAATAAGGGATAGAATGCATAGCAAATTCTTATCCTTCACTCATCATCCATGCATAGAAAAGAAGGGCATTTGAATCTATAGGTCTTTAAACACCGAAGTGACGACTGTCGATTTGGCTCCTAGCCGACTTCCTAGGAATGGACTGATGACTAAAGGGATAAGGGAAAAAAGATAAAACCACAATCTTTCCATAATAATCAATAAAACCCACACATAGAAGTCATTTAAATCACAAGTTGGGTTCTCCAAGGGAAATCAATTCAAAACAATAGTGATGTTATGGTAGATGCAAGATGTGATGGTAGAATTTAATGGTTGAGATAAGTCTAGACAACCTCATTATATAATTAGAATCAAAGAGTTCCAAAAACACAAGAGACAAATAATGAGGTTGACCAATAAACATTGCCATGGTTTAATCCTTGTGGTGTACCACATGACCAATACACGTGTTTAGTTGCCAAAGAGGCTTTCCAACAAGAAAAGTGAAGCTAATATTGATCAACCAAATGATATAAATGATTATGTGGGTGAATGGACAAGTATGATCGAAAATGTTTCTAATGATCAAACAAATGAAAGAATCATTGATCCTACCATCATTGATAGGGAATTATCACCCAATCCATCCCAAGAGGAAGTCAAGAGGAGAATTTGTGAGAAGGATTGGGTTACTTACAAATGTAGGGGTAAACAAATTCAAAAATAAGCCAAAAGTAATCCAACTCAAAGTAACCTAATTTAAATTCTAACCAATCCAAATCCCAGTAATCAAAATCAAATAAATCCAAGTGACCACATGTAACCCCTAAAGGAACCCAACCAACTCAAGTTATGAAGAAAAAGTGGTTACTTTAAAAAAAAAAGTTATAAATTGTTTTTGCATAATTGTATGTTGGATTCTAGGGCATTAAAAAATGTTACGCCAATAAAATTTATGAAAATATTAGGACTTGAAACCACCAAACCTTATAGTAAACAACTTGGCAGTTTCATTCCTTGGTCCTTAGATCCTTGAAGAAGAAACCAATGTGAAAAGTAATTTGTTTTAAGAAATTATATCATTTAGATATTAAAATGACATCTTAATGAGAACATGTGCATTATATTTTAAGATAAAAACTAGCATATGTGACATCCCCAAAAATAAATTATTTTTGAATTCGAAAATTGTTACGAAAATTATTCCGTTTTTGGTAAATTCGAATTTGGAAAAAAATTTCCATTTATGGCAATTCTGAATTTCGAATTTAGTAAAATGTAATTATAAATTATTATGACAGTTGAGTAGAAATCTAATTTGACCCAACCAACTATTTGACTATGACACTTGTATGAAAACAAAATATTTTATAATTATTGTAGGAGGACAAATGGAACAACCATGTTGAAATCAGCTGACCATGACTCCATGAGTGGGGAACATGTTGGAACTACCTCAGGGCTGATTGTTACAAGTAGAAAATAAGGGATTTGGCCATTGGCAACCCCTGAAAATTAGGGATTTAGAAAGTTGTGAAAATTCCCAAGGGAGGGAAAATACCTAGGCAAAAAGATTGTTTTTGATATATACCATATGTGAGGAGGCAAGACGTTGCCTAGTATGTTGGGGAAAATAACTACTGAGTACTTGTTGTTATGAGAACTAATTGTTGAGTGTGAGGCAAGGAGAAGACTACTGACAAAGGAAGACATTGTTGAAGATGAAATTCCTAGTTCGCCCCCATGGATTCATGGTCATGCTAGGGGGTGAATAGGACAAGTGATTTGGTTGCCCTATTCTATGGTTGGCAGGAATGTGGTTGTTCCCTTTGTCTTCCCACGAATTGATGCAGATAAGTTATTCTACTCTTTCTTTGGCTAAATGTTATGATCGTTGATAGATCTACATTTTGTTTACTTCTATGAATGAATTCTGGTTGAATTTTGTTGTGATTAGAGATTGACCAAATACCTCCAAGTCATCAATTAGGAATGGATTATTTCTGTTGGAACATAGTGTTGAGTAAATACTAATGTCATTGGATGTATTGATGGGAAGAACTATTACTGTACAATTTTATTACTCTTGTAATAAAATTAATTGCTCTTGTAAACTGTAGGCTAAATCGCACTTTTAATTAATTCTGTTGATTAGATTAATTATGTGCATGATGTGATTGGGATAAAGTATACCATTATCTATGAATAATTATATTCTCATAGGTAGTTATAGCATACCTATGAGTATCCACTCATGTAAAAGTAAATTCAGGAGCAAAACAAATATCCCATGTATGATAGGAATTTTCATAATATGGGTACAGGATATATATATATATATATATATATATATATATATATATATATATAGGCATTACAACAAAACTGAAGTTGACTATCTACAACAGAAATAATTAATAGTATATATATATATGTTCAAGTATTATATGAATCATATACTAACCAACAGTATGTATTTACAACATGCAAACGAAATTCTAGATGCGTAAGGATCGGCGAATTTTTAAAATTAGAAAATCTGGAACCCCTTTTTATATATTATATAAGACGCTAGAATCAAAATTTCCAAACCCTATTAACAAATAATCACTGTATCTAGCATCTTTGTTACTCTAAAAGAAAAATCAAATGACTCATACTGTCAGTCCATTCTTATAGAGAACATGTGGAAAAACAAGTAAATCTTTCATATTCTGAACTATAATAATGGTCATAGTATATATCAGGTCGGATACGTAATAACAACCAAAGTATATATATATATATATATATATATCGGGTCGAGCACTTTGCAAATCAAAGGTTATTATTTTGATGTGATACAAATAAGCAGAATCCTTCATGGAGAGATATGTACATAATCATACTTGACCTGTTTAAAGTTCCAAAATCAGAACAACAATAAACATTTTTCACCCAGCCATGATAGGTAGCATCATTCTCATGTGTTAAGATAATGGAATCCCCTTCCATTTAATTACTAACAAACCAATTACAGATATGAATTCACTTGACCTACTATAAAAGTCTAGAAATATTAGCCGAGATTAAACATCATTTTTTTTTAGTATCAACAAATACTCCCAATGCCTATCCTAGAACCTGAGTACCTTTGTTGGATTCAGAGTCATCATAAGTCTAGAAATATTAGAGGGAAGAAGACCCTGCAATTAAAACATGAAATTAAAGTTAATAACCATATAAATTGTGAACCAAGAATCTCACTCGCAGAACGAACAACATAAAGGAAAGGAAATAAAAATTGCCATAGATCCATTTACGAGTCTTCACTTAAATTAAAGGACATAGATCTCCCTCCCTTTCGTAAGAACTGTCAAAGACCGTCTGGTAACCCGAAAGGGGAAAGTGGGCCGATAAATCTTGATGGTTACCCTCGCATACAAATAGGGCCCCATCATTATAAATGATAAAAAAATTCTTATACTCGTTAAAAAAGAAATCAGTGAAACAATATAGAGGGTTACATAACAAAAACCCAAGAATGACGCAATACAAGATGCAGTGCTATTAATACAAAAAATATATTGTTTGAATATCATTCGACAGAAGGAAACATTCTTCTCAAACTATACACAGGACTTCACTTTCTTGAAAATACATCACAGATAGCAACATTATGATGGAAAGAATAACGAATGCAACAATGAAATTGTAGACTGTAATATGTGATACACAGACGATTGTATTTTCATCCTTATCAAATCCTAGTATGAATATAGGTTCCTTTTTACATAGATGAACGTATTTGTAAACTCTAAGAATAGTAGAGGGTTTAGAAACAAAATAGTATCGACATAGAACTCAATGGGAGTCGTGACCAGACCCATGGAGTAATGGGTTTTCGAAGAAAACCTAGTTCCATTTTGTAAGTGCATGATGTGGGGTAGGGAAAAGTTTGTAATTACCATACAAGAGGATATCCCACAGGCCAGAGTTTCCTAAGTTTTCAGTAAATCTGGTGACATATTACTTGAATACTTCCCTCTCGGAAAAATGAACACAATCACCCCAATTAAAAGGACTAACTCACCTATGGTATCATCCCTGCCTTATATAAGAGGAAAGGTTGAAAGAAAAGGGGCCCTATTCATTCTGTGTTTACCTGTGAAATTGCAAATATTCTTTCAGCCAGTCTTATTAACTAGTAGTTTAAGCAACAAAAAATTCAGGAAATAGCAAGGGCTTTTCCCATACAGAACTACACTCATTCTAAACCACCCGAAGCTTGATAAAACTAAATTCGAGTCTGGATACTCCTAATCCAAACCTTAAATAATACTGAGAACAATCAAAGACTCAACTAAATATTTCAGTCAATAGTCACCTAATCAACCTTTAGTATGCATATGTGGATGGGATGCGAGTAAGTTTACCTAGTATAAGGGTGAAGTAGATGGTGATATTCGTCACTCACAAACATAAAAAATTTCCATTGTTTTCCGGAGTCTTACACGAAAGGAAAGTGAGATAATAGGAATCATGTCAATGGTGGTTACCTCTAAGTCGCATGAACCAAGAAACTCTGAGTGACAGTTACGGGGGGACCTGTCTCAGAAGTAATGGAAGGGATGGCGTGAAGTACCCAAACCATGTGGCCAAGGCAAGGTGTCAAGGTTCCATTGGACACGTACGTCGATTAGGAGGCCGAGGCAGGGGCATTACCGGAAGAATTTAAATGTAGCAGTCAAAACTTATTTAATACATGGCAGTTACCTTTGTATTTCTTTAATACCATTTATTGAGTAAGGACATTAGCCAATTAAGACAAGGGTTTAATTATAGGAATTTCCAATCTAGTTACACCAACACCGTTCTCGGTTAGGGAAAGAAATGTGTGCCATGTAAAAACCCTAACCATCATTTTTCAATCCCATGCATAAAACATGAACACCTCACATACACAGAAAGGGATGTGTGATGGGATGGGACCTTCTCGAAAGGGATGAAGAACCTAAGTATTGAATGAAGTATTATGTATTAACATTTATGTAGCAGGGCATACTTCTATAAGGTTCGTAGTCATGTTAAACAATTTAAAAGACACCTTTCAAAGTACGACTATATTATATAGTAAGCAGGGTGTGACTATAGCTTATAACTAGTCTATCATATTTAAACATGTGAAATAATTCTAGTGACCTTGAGTCTTAAACCTTAATGATGGGTTGTTAAGAAGGATATATGCACCATGTTGTGAATAGGGATAAAGACTATCTCATTTGGTATTGAATATATATAAAATTGGCGATTAATGGTAACATAAGAATTTTTTTTTATTGTAAATTTGAGGTACATTACATATGGTATTATAGCAAAGGTTACAACACTTGGACCTTGAACAGGGCCATATGATTACTTAGCATATGATTATGTTTATGTAAAACTAATAAACCTTTATTGTTGCAAACATAAAACCTTTTTCCATTTTGTGTTAATCATGGCAGCAAAGGATGATGCAGAAATAAGACTTGATGGGAATCATGAACAAATACTTCCTGAAAATCAGAGACAGAATAGTGATGGAAGCTCACCTACTGAAGTTCCGGAAACAATGAGGAATCTCATTGTTGAGCTACAGGTTTTCAAAACTGACAATGAGAAACTGAAGAAAGCACATCAGGAGTAGCAGGAAATAAATGAAGTCTCGTTGCGCAGTATAGTGACAAAGAAAATCCCAAAGGAAGATAAAAATGAAGAAGAGGTAAGCAAAAGGGCCTCCAATAATTTTGGGTCTAAAGTAGAAAAAGGGGACAATTCGTCTGAAGGTACACCTTCAGCTGAGGACAAAACAAAAATAGACAGAAAAATAAAACAAGTAGACCACCTTGAAGGAGAATTTAAGAAAATTAAACCAGCTACCTTTGATGGAGAATCCAAAACAGGAGAGGAAGTTGAGGCATGGTTATTATACATCAAAAACTATTTCCAGATATACAAATATTCCAGCAATATGAAGGTCAGAATGGACATTTACAATCTTAAAGGGAAAGCTAGCATTTGGTGGCAAGATCTGAAATAGGCTAAGGGCTTAAAAGAGAAACAGATGGAATGGTCTAACTTTAATAAATATTTCAAGAAACAGTACCTATCTGGAAGCTACTATGAAAGGAAAATGACATAATTTTATGAGTTACGACTTGGTGAGATGATAATGGAGGATCTTATAAAAAAAATCCTAGAATTACTAAGGTTCGTACCTTATATTCGAGAGGACAAGGTAAAAATCCAGTGGTTCCTAAGTTGTTTACCACGGTCTTACAAGGACAAAATTGAGTTTGACAACCCCAAGTCCTTGAGTGAAGTATTCAGGAAAGTGCGAATGTGCTACGACCAGTACAAACATCGGGCATAGTTTCCCAAAGCTTGGAAGGATAAGAAACAAGACCGAATGAACTAGCGAAAGAAGGGATACCAGCCAACTCCTTATCGGAATGCAGCAAAAAAATTTCTTAGAAAATATTTTCACTCCAATAATCCAAGTACACAAAGCAACGGTAAACCAGTAAATATGGGGAAAAAGAAGTTTGGGGATGGTCCCTGCGAACCATCAAAGTATTGGGAATGTGGAGAACCTCATCTAAGGAGTAACTATCCGTGTTTAAATAAAACAAACATAATTGTTGTTCATAATTTGCAAGAAGCCTCGACGGTGGGTGATGTGGGCAGAATCTCGTATCGGATAAATGCAGTCATGGATGGTCGACAAGATAAACATCAGTCCTCTATGGTGGATATCGAAGGTAAAATAAATAACACTTGAATTTTTGTTTTAATTGATCCTGCAGCTATGTTAAGTTATATCAATCCTGGTGTGGTAAAGTCAAATAAACTTAAGAGAATGAAACATGCAAAATCATGGCTAGTACAACTAGGAACAGGAACTAAAAGGAGGGCGGTTTACTTTATTTCTGATTTTGAGTTCAATTTAGATGGTCAAAGTGTAATAACAAACCTAAACATTCTACCACTGGGATCTTATGAAGTGATTATCGGAATGGATTGGTTGGAAAAGAACAAAGCAATTCTAGATTGTTATGCAAAGACACTTAGGTATAAAGACAATTATGACACTACTAGAACAACCCAAGGTATACCAAAACCAATAGCAGTTAGACAAGTCACAACAATGCAATTCAAGAAATGCATGAGAAAGGATTGTCAACTCTACGCCATCTGAATAACTAATCTATTAGGAAAAGAAGATAAGCCCAACTTGGAAGACTTTTTTGTTCTACAAGAATTCAGAGATGTGTTTGTTGATGAAATACCTAAATTACCCCCTAGAAGGGAAATATACTTCTCCATGGACCTACTACCTGGTTCAGCCCCTATCTCTAAAGCACCTTATCAAATGAGTTTTCCGGAATTGACAGAACTAAAAATTCAACTGCAGGAATTATTGGACAAAGAATATATCAGACCGAGTGTTTCACCATGGGGAGCACCAGTCCTCTTTGTGAAAAATAAAGACTATACTCTAAGACTATGTATCGATTATAGACAATTGAACAAAATGACTATTAAGAAAAAGTACCCCTTACCTAGGATAAATGATCTGTTCGATCAAGTAGGTGGGGCCAATATCTTTTTGAAATTGGATTTACGATCCGGTTACCACCAATTTAGGATAAAAGATGAGGACATAAGCAAAACAACTTTTCGAACAAGATATGGACATTACGAATTTGTAGTTATACCTTTCAGACTCACTAATGCACCAGCCATGTTTATGTGTCTAATGAACAATATTTTCAGTCAATACTTGGACAAGTTCGTACTGGTATTTATCAACAATATTCTGGTTTATTCTAAAATAGAAGAAGAACACGAAGAACACTTAAGAAAAGTTCTCCAAACTTTGAGGAAGCATAAACTGTATGCCAAATTCAATAAGTGTGATTTTTATGAAAAGAAAATACAATACCTAGGACATGTAATTTTTGCAGAAGACATTACAGTCGACCCTGAGAAAATAAGAGTCATCATGGAATGGTCGGTACCTAAGGATGTAGCAGATATCCAGTCATTCATGGGAATCACCGGATATTATTGCAAATTTATATAAGGGTTTTCCAAAATAGCCTACCCTATCACATCATTAAAAAATAAAGGGACCAAGTTTAATTGGTCATAGAAGTGTCAAGACAGTTTTAATAAGTTGAAGGAATTATTAACAGCTGCACCCATTTTAAAGGTAGCAGACCCAGATAAAGACTTCACCGTCTGTGTCGATGCGAGTAAAGAAGGAATAGGTGGTGTCCTAGCTCAAGAAGGACACATTATTTGTTATGAATCCCAGAAATTAAAGGAGCATGAGAGAAACTATGTCACTCATGACTTAGAATTGGCAGCAGTAATACACGCCTTAAAAATGTGGCGACACTACATAATGGGCATAAAGTTTCTATTATTGACAAATAATAGTGGTGTGAAATATCTATTTAGTCAGCCAGATCTTAATGCAAGGAAAGAAAGGTGGCTAGCCTTCTTGAGTGAATTCAACTTTGAGGTAAGACATATCAAGGGTAAGGAAAATAAGGTAGTAGATGCTTTAAGCAGAAGAGTCCATGGGTTATTTGAAATAATTGTCAGTAGGGCAGGAAGTGATCTGGAACAAAGAATAAGGACGACATGTATTAACAACGAAAATTACACTAAGATAGTGGCAGAAGTACAAAAAACTATGGTAAACTCAAACAAACCAGATCTGAGTATCAATAAAAATGGACTATTACGATTTAAAAACAAACTTTACATACCCGATTCAGTAGAGTTAAAGATAACAGTTTTGGATGAAGTGCATAAGAAATCGTATTTTGGTCATCCAGGATACCAGAAAACGATAACAATACTTAGGAAATTATTTTATTGGCCTAATATGAAGGGCGAAACAGCAGAATACTTGGCTAGGTGCCAAGACTGTCAGCAGGTAAAGGTCGAACACCAGTACCCAGTCAACCTATTACATCCATTACCAGTACCCAAATGGAAATGGGAGACCATATCGATAGAATTTATTACAGGTTTGCCTAAAGTTCAGAAACAAAATGATTCTATTATGGTTGTAATCGATAAACTCCGTAAGTCTACACACTTTATTCCTGTAAAGTCTACTTTTAAAGCTATAAAGATCGTTGAAATATTTATGAAAGAAATTTTTAGACTGCATGGTATTCCTAAAATGGTGATTTCAGATAGAGACGTAAAATTCACATCCACTTTTTGGAAAGAATTGTTTGTAGGGATAAATACTAATTTGAATTTTAGTACGATTTATCATCCACAAACGGATCGACATACCAAAAGGACAAAACAAATCATAGAGGATATGCTCTGCATGTACGTAAGATCAAAACCAAGCAAGTGGGAAGACTACCTACACTTGGTATAATTTGCATATAACAATGAGTACCAAACTTCAGCTAAAATGAGCCCCTTTGAGGTATTGTACGACAGAAATCATATGACACCAATTAGCTGGGATGACCCAGTTGGAAAACTCACAGTTGGACCAGAGATGCTCCCCGAAATGGAAATTATGGTAAGAAAGGTACAACGGAACTTAAAGGAGGCACAGGACAGACAAAAAATTTATGTAGACCAAAAAAAAAGACACTTGGAGTTTCAAGTGGGAGATCACGTGTACTTAAGGTTCAAATCCCATAAGAGTTCACTAAAAATAGGGAATTGCACCAAGTTGGCACCCAGGTTTTGTGGGCCCTTTGAGATACTAGCTCGAATTGGACCCATAGCATACCAACTTGCACTTCCGGTCAATCTAAAAATTCATAATCTATTTCATGTTTCTTTGTTGAAAGCGTATGTTCATGACCCTACTCATTTGATCGATTGAAACTTGGTGTAGGTGGAACCAGAAGATGACTTCTAGGCAGAACCCCTGCATATTATGTACTGGAGAGAAATGGGACTTTGGAACAGAGTCGTCGCTCAGGTAAAGGTTCAATGGAAGCACTTTAGTCTTGAGGAGGCCACTTGGGAGTTGGAGGGAGATTTGCAGAAATCTCATCCAATCTTGTTCCAATAAAGGAACGAACACTGAGGATAGTGTTTTATTGAAGGGGGAAAGGATGTGACATCCCCAAAAATAAATTGTTTTTGAATTCGAAAATTGTTAGGAAAATTATTCTTTTTTTGGTAAATTTGAATTTGGAAAATATTTGCCATTTGTGGAAATTCCAAATTTTGAATTAGGTAAATTGTAATTAATTATTATGATAGTTAGGAAGAAATATGATTTGACCCAACTAACTATTTGACTATGACACTTGTATGAAAACATAATATTTTATAATTATTGCAGGAGGACAAATGGAATAGCCATGTTAAAATCAGTTGACCATGGAACCATGAGTGGGGAACATGTTGGAACTACCTCAGGGTTGATTGTTAGAAGTGGAAAATCAGGGATTTGGCCATTGGAAGCCCCTGAAAATTGGGGATTTAGAAAGGTGCGAAAATTCCCAAGGGAGGGAAAAGACCTAGGCAAAAAGATTGTTTTTGATATATATCATATGTGAGGAGGCATGGCGCTGCTTAGTATGTTGGGGAAAAGAAATACTGAGTACTTGTTGTTATAAACACTAATTGTTGAGTGAGAGGCAAGGAGAAGAGTACTTACAGAGGAAGACATTGTTGAAGAGGAAATTCCAATTTCTCCCTCATGGATTCATGGTCAGGATAGGGGGTGAATAGGACAAGTGATTTGGCTTCCCTATTCTATGGTTGGGAGGGATGTGGTTGTTCCCTTTGTCTTCCCACGAATTGATTCAGATAAGTTATTCTACTCTTTCTTTGTTTAAATGTTATGATCGTTGATAGATCTACGTTTGGTTTAATTCTATGAATGAATTCTGGTTGAATGTTGTTGTGATTAGAGATTGATCAAATACCTCCCAGTCATCAATTAGGAATGGATTATTTCTGCTGGAACATAGTTCTAAGTAAATACTAATGTCATTGGATGCATTAACGGGAAGAACTATTCCTGTAGAATTTTATTACTCTTGTAATACGATAAAATGTAGGCTAAATTGCACTTTTAATTAATTATGTTGAGTAGATTAATTCTGTGCATGATGCAATTAGGATCAAGTATACCATTATCTATGAATAATTATATTCTTGTAGGTAGTTATAGCATACCTATGAATCTCCACTCATGTACAAGTAAATTTAGGAGCAAAACAAATACCCCATGTATGACACGAATTTTCATAAGATGCGTACAAGAATATATACATATATACTGCATATATATATATATATAGATAGATAGATAGATAGATAGATAGATAGATATATTATTTTTGGAAAACTATAAAAGCATTACAACAAAACTAAAGTTGACTATCTATAACAAAAATAGTTAATAGTATATATATATATATATATATATATATATATATATATATATATATATGTTCAGGTATTATATGAATCATATACCAACCAATAGTATGTATTTACAACATGCAAACAAAATGCTAGATGTGTAAGGATCAACGAATTTTGAAAATTAGAAAATATGGAACCCCTTTTCATATATTATATAAGACACTAGAATCGAAATTTCCAAACCCTATTAACAAATAATGATTGTATCTAGCATCTCTGTTACTCTAAAAGAAAAATGAAATGACTCATACTGTCAGTCCATTCTTATAGAGAATATGTGGAAAAACAAGTAAATCTTTCATATTCTGAACTATAATAATGGTCATAGTATATATCAAGTCGGAACTGTAATAATAACCAAAGTATATATATATATATATATATATATATATATATAAACATTATGCACCCAACCACGATAGGTAGCATCATTTTCAGGTGTTAAGATAATGGAATCCCCTTCCATTTAATTTTTAACAAACCAATTATAGAGATGAATTCACTTGACCTACTTTAAAAGTCTAGAAATATTAGTCGAGATTAAACATTGGATTTTTTTAGTATCATTGAATACTCCCAATCCCTATCCTAAAATCCGAATACCTTTGTTGGATTCAGAATCATCATAATTCTAGAAATCTTGGAGGGAATAAGACCCTGCAAGAGAAACATGAACTTAAAGTTAATAACCATATAAATTGTGAACCAAGAATATCACTGGGAGAACGAACAACTGAAAGGAAAGGAAATAAAAATTTCCATAGATCCAGTTACAAGTCTTCACTTAACTTAAAGGACAAAGATCGCCCTCTCTTTCGTAAGAACTGTCAAATCCCATCCGGTAACTCGAAAGGGGAAAGTGGGTCGATAAATTATGATGGGTACACTCGCATACAAATAGGTCCCCATCATTATAAAGGATAACGAAATTATTATACTCGTTAAAAACGAAATCAGTGAAATAATACAGAGGGTTACATAACCAAAACCCGAGAAGGACGTAATACAACATGCAGTGCTATTAATACAAAAAATATATTGTTCGAATATCATTTGGTGGAAGGAAACATTCTTCTCAAACTATACACAAAACTTCACTTTCTTGAAAATACATCACATATAGCAACATTATGATGGAAAGAAAAACAAATGCCTCGATGAAATCGTAGACTATAATATGTGATACACAGATGACTGTATTTTCATCCTTATCAAAGCCTAGTATGAATATAGGTTCCATTTTACATATATGAATGTATTTGTAAACTCTAAGAATAGTATAGGGTCTAGAAACAAAATAGTACCGACAGAGAACTCAATGGGAGTCGTGACCAGGCCCACGGAGTAATGGGTGTTCGAAGAAAACCTAGTTTCATTTTGTAAGTGCACGATGTAGGGTAGGGATAAGTTCAAAATTACCATTCAAGAGGATACCCCCATAGGCCAGAGTATCCTAAGTTGTTAGTAGATATGGTGACAGATTACTTTAAGACTTCCCTCCCAGAAAAATGAATGCAATCACCCCTATTAAAAGGTATGGCTCACCTGTGGTATCATCCCTACCTTATATAAGAGGAAAGGTCGAAAACAAAGGGGCCTTATTCATTCTGTGTTTACCCTTGCAATTTCATATATTCTTTCAGCCAATCCTATTAACTAGTAGTTGAAGCAGAGAAAAATTTGAGAAATAGCAAGGGATTTTCCCATAAATAACTACACTCATTCTAAACCACCTAAATCTTGATAAAAACTCAATTTGATTTTGGATACTCCTAATACAAACCTTAAAGAATACAGAGAAAAATCAAAGACTCAACTAAATCTTTCAGTCAATAGTCACCTAATCAACCTTTAGTACACAGATGTGGATGGGGTGCGAGTAAGTTTACCTAGTATAAGGGCGAAGTAGATGGTGATCCTCTTCGCTCACAAACTGAAAAAATTTCCATTGTTCATCTTAGTCTTACACGAAAGGAATGTGAGATAATAGAAACCCTGTTAACTATGGTTACCTCTAAGTCGCATGAACCAAGAAACTCTGAGCGATAGCTATCAAAGGACCTGTCTCAGAAGTAATGGAAGGGATGGCACAAAGTACCTAGACCATGTGGTCAGGGCAAGGTGTCAAGGTTCCATTGGACACATACATCAAGTAGGAGGCTGAGGCAGGGGCATTATAGGAAGAATTTAAATGTAGCAGTCAGAACTCATTTAATACATGGAAGTTACCTCTATATTTCTTTAATACCGTTTATTGAGTAAGGACTTTAGCCAGTTAAGATAGGGGTTTAATTATAGGAATTTCCAATCTAGTTACACCAACACCATTTTCGATTAGGGAAAGCAATGTGTTCCATGGAAAAACCCTAACCATTTTTTTCCAATCCCATGCGTAAAACAGGAACACCTCACATACACGGAACTGGAGTGGTCTAACCCAGTTTCCTTAATCATTATATGGTGTGCATAACAAATGAGTTGATATGTGATGGGACCTTTCGGATGCGGAACCTAAGTATTGAATTAATTATTATGTATGTACATTTAGATAGAAGAGCAGACTTTTATAAGGTTCGTAGTCGTGTTAAACAATTTAAAAGCCACCTTTCAAAGTGCGATTGTAGTATATAGTAAGCAGAGTGCGACTACAGCTTATAACCAGTCTATCATATTTAATCATGTGAAATAATTCTAGTGACCTTGAGTCCTAAACCTTAATGATGGGTTGCTAAGAAGGAGATATGCACCATGTTGTGAATAGGGATAAAGACTATCTCATTTGGTATTGAATATATGTAAAATTGGCGATTAATGGTAACATAAGAAGAAAAACAATTATGGTAAATTTGAGGTACATTACAACATACCATTATTAGTGATTTTTTTTTATTTATATAATTTTCTCATGAATTAAGGTTATATATTTTGGAAGCTTTAATTCAATTTTCTAAATTTCAACATTTTACGCCATATTCTAATATGTTGTGCATGTACCCAATAATTCTTCCTAGTAACGAGATTGACTTTTTTTATAGATTTCTATTACAATTGACATGTGATGAGAGGAAAGCATTAGCTTACATCAACCCTTACATTTTTTCCTTTAAAGAAAAGATAATATAGGTTATTCATAATCTCATTAGTTGAGTTTCATTTGCATCATGAATTTCTTAAAATACATCTTAAATAAACTCAAACTTAATCACCATGGATTTCATCAATATATACATCAACAAAAAACAATGGTCATATTCAAAATGGTTCCATGAATGTAACAATCATTGTATAACTCTATGCATGCAAATCTAATTTTAGATGTTAGTTTAAAAAATAAAAACATTATTGTAGAAGTTTATGTATCAAAAAATAAGAGAACAATGTTGTCACAACAAAACTATATTTATTGTTCTCTATATCAATGCAATTGTAATGAAGGCTTTCTTTAAAATTAAATACATAAACACACACTAAACTGGGAGTTGATTTGATTCTCATCCAAGAACTTGCTAAAACTATTTAAAAAGACAAATCACATCAAAACATTTTATACTTGACAACAAATAACAAAATATTAGTACACAAGACAAGTAAGACTGATTTTGAAAATGTATCATAAAAAATAGATGCAGTCCAATAATAACAACTTAATATTTAAAAATACACAATTAAGGAAAACATAACAATGGTATTACATAATCACTACTTTATAAATCCAAATGTATTGACATAATTTTGTCAACATTGTACTATTTTTTCTCCTATTGCAACAACTACTATAGACATATTTTTATATTTCAAGCTTTTTGTTAGGTCTGTGAAATCTTGTGATATGTACTAGGTCCTTTATGGTGATGTTTCTTTATAGTTGTGGTTAGAGTCTAATTTTGTTCAGTTTGGGCACTATTCAGGGTAGTGGTGGCCCTGTACCATTCATGCTTAGCCCCTGGTCTCACTCTTTATAGTTATAATAGCTAGTCTATGTTCTGTCTATTTTCTACAACTCTATCTATTTGCTTAGAAGTTGTATGGATTTCATATGGAACTGGGCCTTTTTTACTAGTTGTAGATCTACGTATCATGTTTCTTGAGGTACTACATGGACATGGCCGAATATGGATCTGTCCATGTACATTGACATGCCCAAATTCGGGCCTGTCCCTATACATGGATAGGGCCATATTTGTTCATGTCCATGGACAGGGACATGTCCGAATTTGGGCCAATCCATGTACATGGACAGGGCCAAATAAGGCCCTGTCAACATTCTAAACTCAAATTTTTAACTAAAAATTTAAATTTTCTAAAAATTAAACATTTAAACATATTTGAAATTCGACCCTGTTTAAAAAATTGAAAATTCGGCCTTGTTTAAAAATTGAAAATTTGGCCTTGTTAAAAATTGAAAATTCATCCCTGTTTAAACATATTTTAAACATGTTTAAAAATCTAAAATTTAAACTTATTTAAACATAGGGACAGAGCCACACTCAGCCATGTCCATGTATAGGTACATGCCCAAATTCGGGCCTATCACTGTACACGGACAGGGTTGAGTAAATCCCTATCAAAAATAAAAAATTAACTTCTAAATTATAAAATTTAAATAGAAATTTAAAATTGAAACCATAAATAGAAATTTAAAATTTAAATTCTAAAATTCCAAAATAACTTTAACTTCTAAATTCTAAATTCTACATGGATAGGGCCGGTTTAGTTTTATTTATCAAATTATGCAATTTTTGCTTTTTTCTTTGCTTAACAATTATTTTATTTCCTGTCCTATTTTTACAACAGATTGAGGTTTTAATTGATAAGATTAAAATTTTGTTTGGCTTCTTTCTCCATAATAAAAATTGGCTCGAGTTTTACAAACACAACTATGGGGAAGATTTCACAAAGAACCAAGCTTCTTAATGAAGGTTGATATGAAAATGTTTTTCGATGGACTTTTCAGACTATCCCAGGGGAAAAACTTCAAAAGGCATATGCATGCTATTTGTCAACTTCTGTAGGGCCTGTTATAGGAACATTGTATTTGTCTACTGTGAAGCTTTATTTTTGCAGTGACAATCCTCTTGCTTATTACCCTCATCCTGGTCAGACTAAATGGAGTTATTATAATGTATAATCCTTTAACAGACAATTTCCTTGGGAAGTGTAACCGAGAACTAGTAGAAGAGGATAACGAAAATGAATGCACAGTAAATATAGGTCGGGGCTAGGAAATCCCAATGCAATGATTGAGAATGGCTCTAGGTACATGCAATGCATGGAAAATTTTTGAATGTCTTCTACTTATGCAGAAAATATATATAAGCACATTATGTAGTTGAGAATGCATAGACATAGGGTACCTAAAGGGCGTTAAAGGTATATTGTAAATTGACAGGACCGAAAGCATTCTAAATAAAAAATTTAAATCCTAATTTAAAAAACTAAATTCTAATTCTAATCTAAATTCGGCTTTGTTCTAAACTTTAAAATTTATACACATTTAAACATTATGGGCAGGGCTATATTCAGACCTATCCATGTACAGGTACAGGCCGAAATTCGGGTATGTACCTATACATGGACAGGGATGAATATGGCCATGTCAGCAATCTAAAAAACAAATTTAAATCCTAATTTAAAAATCTAAATTCTAATTATCTAATTTAAATTGTAATCTAAAATCTAATTCTAATCTAAATTATAAATTATAACTCTAATCTAAACATACATGAATGACGCCCGCTCCTCCAACGTCAACAACATTGCCGCTACTCCAATGTCCATTGCTCGTCTGCCCGCAGCAAACGCCCCTAGAAAATGGCAACAACAACAAAAAACGCTCTCCACACAACAAGCTATGAACTCGCAAAAACTATGACAGGAGCGATGTGTAGGTAATATATAAAAATTTGTTCGGCCGAAAGATGTTTTGATAGAAATAATGTTTCAAACGAAAGAACTTTTCGGATTATTTTGGTTGGAATATCTTTCGGCCGAAAAGATGTTACCGGATGAAAAAATATTCGTCCGGCTAAAATTGTACACGGAAATTGAGGGCATCGTCAGGGTGTCGTTCAATTTGACGTTCAAAGGTTCGACCAAAAAACGGTACTTTCGGCCAAAAAAAAAATTAGTTCGGCTGAAAAAATGATTTTCAGAATTTTGGAGACCTGATTGTCGTGAAAGTGTAACCCACCTTCATGATTCCACCCTGGCAATAATCTAATCAAATAGAGAATAATGTCACATACAACATGAAAACATAATGACAAATATGCAGAGTGACAAAAGCACATAAATTCCCCACTAAAACAAATTTAAACATATGAACAATTATTTTGTGCATGCCTGAGTGGAATATTTATAGTTTTGCAAGAACCAATGTTGCTCGCATGTCCTAATCCATGTATTCTCCTGAACAATGAAACTCTCTTCTCCTGATGGGTTAGTATCAATGTGAAATATCATGCACATTTGAATTCATTTGTATTTTATTACTCCTTTAAATATTCCCACCGGTCCTATCCCTTTTTTTCCCACTCATCTTCATGTCTTCTCATCAAAATCGCCCCCACTACCCTTTTGTTTACACTCCTCTTTGTGGCATAGTGAAACATTATGAGAGGCAACATAAATTACAGTAAATGTTTAAAGTGCACATAAGTTTTTCGTGACACTTAATTATCTCAGGTAAAAACTCCTCAACATTTTCCACCATACTTAATTATGTCAATTTAAAAACTCCTAGTACTTAATTATTTCAAGTTAAAATTCCTGGTACTTAATTATTCAAGTTAAAACTCCTCGGAAATTTTCCTGGTACTTAATTATTTCAAGTTAAAAAATCCTTGGAATTTTTTCCTTGTACTTAATTATTTCAAGTTAAAACTCCTCACAAAATTTTTGTGGCACTTAATTATTTTTGTCCACTCCTTGGAATGGGAGGTGGTAAAAAGTAGCCACACACCATGTAGTTATTTCAAGTTAAAAACTCCTCAAAATGTTTTCCTAGTACTTAATTATTTTAGGTTAAAATTATTTGGAAATTTTTCCCGATACTTAATTATTTGTGTCCACTGCTCAAAATGGGAGGTGGTAAAAAGTAACCAAAATCCACATAATGAATCTTAACTGAACGACAAAATAATTTCTCCACACAACACAACAATTTCTTGAAAGTGGTAAATTGGTAAAATTCTAAAAGTAAATGTTAAATGGTCGCATTGGTTTATTCCACTCCTTTCCATGCCAAGACTTGACATAACCACACATAACAAAAATGTAAAATGTGAAAAATTAATAATGAAGAGGTAAGTGTTAAAAGTTAAGTAACCTTGTTTGGATTTGAAAAAGTATGTTTTGTGGCAATAGATAATCCACCACAATAAATTCTTAATCGTATTATGTAAAAGTGAAATAGTAAACAAGTTAAGTAATGATAAGTGGACGAATTCATAAATTCAAGGGACTTAATGTTGGAAATATCATTCATTGATTTGGAGACGATGACAAGAATATGCCAACACCTTTAATTCTTGTCTATAAGATTAGACTTTGTAACTAAAAAGGTTGATTAATCCACCGATTTTAATACGGGGGACATCTATCTACATAATAATTCATATGATGTCTTCAAAAATCACTAAGTGTGTAATCATGCCATGTGTGATTCCAAACTTTTCCAAATCAATATCACTGACCACAAACTCATGAAAATGCTAATTTCTAAAAATATTTCCTCTATTTAATTGAAGATTTCCTTTTTTGTTTATGTCTTGGAGGTGCAAGCATTTGAAATAAATAGCACACATGATGTCTTCAACAATCACCAAGTCTGTAATCGTGCCATATGTGATTCCCAACTTTTCCAAATCAAGATCACCAACCACAAACTCATGAAAATAATAATGTAAAAAAATAATTTCTCTATTTAGTTAAATATTTCCTTTGTTTTTTAACTCTCAAATGTGCGGGTGTTTGAAACAATTAGACATATGACGGGGATTAATTTTTTGTGGCGGATAAAAACTCTAGAGATAGATCTAGGTTTAAAGTATGGTATCAAGGAGGGTAAGAGGAATCCATCATAATAATTTCTCTTCCAAAACCATTTCCTCATTGTAATTCCTTTTTGTGTCTTTATTTTTCTTCTTTTCTCTTGTCATTCAATGAAAGACATATCAAAGTTATTTCAACATGAGATACCTGATGTCTCTTACATTCATAAATTATTTCTACATTATTCCTTTGAATACGTAAATAGTATTGATAAAGATCGAAAAATATACCATAGTACTTTAAGGTGATATATATCTATATATATTAGTGATAGAGTGAATGGCCTCACTATCAAGCTAAAGCTACAGGGAACTTGGTCATGGTGACCTCACCTTTTCTTAGGTTTATTTAAATCATATATAGTAAATACACCATACTTTTAATTTCTTTTTATAATGGAAGCTCATTCTCCCTACCCCAATAGAATATACACCATATATATATATATATATATATATATATATATATATATATATATATATATATATATTTATGATCAATCAAGGTGGTGGAGAGATATATTTTTATAACCTTGTGTGTGAGTTATTTCTCTGATTTGGTATTAGAGAATAGGTAACGAGGCATGAGGCAAGCACTACCTAGGAAACTTTGAAAAGAGTAGACATGAAGGAAGCTATAGTTGCAATTTCCAAAGGGAAAGGTATGTACACTAGTGTTAGAAGTGGAATCACATTCCATCAAAAAAGAGGTCACCCTCTTCAAAAGTAATCCGTCACAAAGTGAAGTTGTTGAAGGTAATTAAATATTTTTTGAGAGAATTGTTGGTTGATTGGTCTCAAAGATTGTTGGTATTTTATATTGTTCTTATCATATATGTCAAATACTTTGACAGATTCCTATTTAAATCAATCACCTAAATTAGATGGGGAAAATTATGTAAATTGAAAATTTATGTTGTAGAAATTAATGGAGGGGTACAATGTTTGGTCAATTTCATATGGATATGAAGCTAATCCAATAGCCCTGGAAGCCTCAATTCAATATTGGGAGAGAAGTGAAACCAAGGAAAAGGTTCTCTTAAGCATGTTCGTAAATATAACAATATTCCTCATGTAAGGGAGTGCAATACGTCCCATGAAACATGGGAGGTACATAAAGGTTTGTATGAGATGGCCAATACAAATCAGGTATTTTTTTTTAAAAGAAAGCTTCTCTTAATAAAAATGGAAGAAAATGAAAATATTATCAATTTTTTATATAGAATTAAAGAGATGAATGATAAACTAGGTGATATTGATGAGAAGATATCAATCAATAATTTGGTTACTGTTACGTTAAATGGTATGTTAGATGAATATCAAATATTCATCACAAGTCTTGAAAGAAGATAGAAAACACCTTCATTTGATGATTTGGAAGGTATCCTATTGCAAGAAGAGGAATGGAGGAAGAATATTAACAAGAAGTTTTAGAATTCATATTCAGTGTTGATGCCAAAGTTAAAGCCACAAGAAAGGAATTTTTGAGGAAATTCTAATGTAAAAATGTATCAAGGGAGGGCATCACCAAGGACATATACAAGTGTGAATAAGAATAAATCATGTTATTATTCTAGTAAGTTTGGAAATTATGGTAAATATTGTAGGTAAAAGAGGTTTCATGAGTCCAAATATAGAAGACATGCAAACAATTTGTTTTATAGAGAAGAAATATTAAGTGATGTTCTCAAAAATATCAAGTTTTTTATTTTATTTCAGATGCAGTCTTATCAGCAGAAACAGATGATTGTAATGCATGGTTCATATATTCAGGTTCTTTTATTCATATTACATGTCATAGACATTGATTTAAAACTTATCATGATAAAACTAATGGTGCTAAGATCTGTCTAGGTGATTATAGATGTCATGAAATAAAATGTTATGGTGATGTATGTGTGACTTTACCAAGTGTTCATGTGAAACACATTAAGAATGTAATTTATGTGACAGAGATTAAGAAAACATTAATCTCAATTTCAATAGTTATATATCAAGGATTAAAAGTTCAATTTGTGAAGTGAAGTTGTCTTTTGAAAGGCATATAGGATCATTACAAAGTTATGGAAGAAGGAATTAGAGAGGGAGGCAACTACAAACTTGATGTTATTGTTAAGTATCATCAATAATTTTCATAAAAAAACTATGTCTATAGAAGTACTGTGGCACTTAAGGTATGGTCATCTAAATTTTAAAGATCTAGATTTACTTGAAAAAAAAGGGATGGTGTAGGGTCTTCCAGTTTTTAAGAATGAACATACTGAATGTGATGGTTGTGCACTCACAAAACTGATCTGCATGTAAATCTCAAATTCCAACAAAAAACTGAATCTGCAATCTTAGAACAAAGATAAATAGAGGAAAACAGAGGGAAAACATAGCATAAACGATAAGAGAGCATGTGCTTTGACCAAAAAATGACCATCAAATCTTTTATGAGAGAGAAAAGTGTCTTTTATAAGCACGATGAATTTTTCCTTCTATTATTTAACCATTTACAATTAATTTTTGTTGAGTCAAAAAAAAATACTAAACATTTATTACATAGCTCCCTCCTCATAATGAACTAATGGCCAATGAAGGGGAGCACCCTTCCTAGTGGCCCAATTCCTCCCTGTTTAGATATGGAAGTGTCCCTTCTTCTTCCAACAAATGAGGAAATGTGTGCTTCAAGGCCTTTGCAAACATCCATTTTTCCTAAGATGGTGTATGTCCCTTTCTTCCCATAATATATGAGAAATAATTCTTCTCGCAAGTGGTCCTAGTCTTGGAGTCGATAATTTTATCAGTGAGTAGAGGAGGATGAAGATCTAGAATATTATCCACCGGATGATGAATGGTGATTGCTTCTTCAAGGAGAGGTTCTTCAAAGAGATTGATTTTTTTAACATTAATCACATCATAGATGTTGAGCTATGAAGGCAAGTCCAGACGATATGCATTCTCTCCAATGCATTCCAAAACAGTGTGTGGGCCATATCTCAATGGATGTGTCTTATGTTGTTGGCATTTGAATTGGTGCTTGTCTAGAAAAATACACACACAATCTCTCGATTGAAATAACAATGGTGTGTGATGCTTATCATGCCTCTGTTTTTCACGCTCTTAGGTTTCTTGCAACGAAACTGCTACTTGAGTATGGGCTAAGCTAAAGTGTGGATAAAATGTTGAGTTGATTGTTTCTCATGTTGTTGATGTGAAAACCTAGAAGGATAAAGAGTAAGGGGCACATTTTAGGGTGCAAGGGCCTAAAACCAAAAACATAATCTGAAAGGAAAGAAACTAGTGGAAGAGTGTGTAACATGATTGTAACTGTGTTGGATAATATGGAAATAGGAGTCCCACTATTTGTTTTTAGAAAAATAATTGAGAAGGGAGTGGATTAGAGTACGATTGACAACTTTTGTTTTTCCCTCGGTATGGGGGTTAAAGGTGGTGGGAAAATGAATTTGGAACCCACTAAATACTCGAGAGTACTCCAAAAGGTACTGAGAAAATGAGAGTCCATGTTAGAAATAATGCTACTGGGAAATCTGAAGTGGGATAAAATATGATGGAAGAAGAGCTATGTGGTCTAAGAAATAGAGGTAGTCTTATGACAGGGGAGAAATATATCCATTTTAGAAAAAAAATGAACGACCACCCAAATAGCATCGTGTTTTCATAGATTGGTATGAAGACCACTCAAAAATTCCATGGAAGTAGATTCCCAAGGATGTGAGGGCAGTGGTAAAGGTTGGTAAATACCATGCTTACGATTGGACAACTTACTTTGGGAACAAAGAGAGAAAGTGTGAATGAACTTCTCCACTTGTTTGGGAAAAGTAGGACAGTAGAAGTGACATTAGCGATTGAGAATTGTCAAAATACCCCCCACACAAAGAAGCGTGTGCTTCATGGATGAGAATAAGATGATCTTAGGACTATGGTACACATAGTTGGTTAAGTTTTTAGAACCAGCCATCATGGATAGTTTTTAGGCCAGTAGAAGTGACATTAGCGATTGAGAATTGTCAAAATCCCCCCCACACAAAGAAGCGTGTGCTTCATGGATGAGAATAAGATGATGTTAGGACTATGGTACACATATTTGGTTACGTTTTTAGAGCCATCCATCATGGATAGTATAATCTAGGAAGACAATTTGATTGATTATTGTACGTTGTTGCAATGCTTCCCAAATTTCACCTAAGCATGGATCAGTGGCATACATGTCTTTCCAGGCATCATATGTTGCAAAATGCACCTCTAAAATGTGAATGACTTGAGTAGGTGGTAAAATTAACAAGTCTACCATCATGTTAGCAATACCCTTCTTGTATTTAATTACTAGATGGAACTGTTGAATATAAGACACCCACTTCAAATGGAGTTGCTCCTAAATTTTACTCAGAATAGATGAAGATCAAGGGGTGATGATATGTATGGAGGATTGTTTCTTTGTTGAGAATGTAATGGCGCCACTTCTTCAATTCCTGCACCAAACTATAGAAATCCTTTTCATAGGCAATGTAATTAACTTTTCCCTCTGTAATAGTTTTTGAATGGTATGCCACAAGGTGAACTCCATGTTTAAGTACATCCCCAATGGAAAACTAATATGCACTTGTCTCAATATCAAAGGGATTATTCATATCCAACAAATGAGAACATGGGAAAAAAAATGTTATTTTTATCTTCACAAAGTGGTGCTCTGCCTCCACATTCCAAATAATTGTTGCTTGATTGAATAGTTGGTGTAGAGGACGAGCTAGCTAGGAAAAATGAGATACAAATTTTCTGTATAAATTAATACCTCCCATGAAACTATTAAGGTCATGCACATTAGAGGGAATTACCCATTGTTCCAAATCTTGTACCTGATATCGTTTTGTTTGAACCTCTATTGTATCTAGTATGAATCCCAAATATTGAACTAATGTTTGTCCAAAATATGACTTATTTTCCTTCACCTGAAGTTTATGTGCCGAGAGTAGCTCAAGTACCTTGTGGACATGATGAATATGATTTGCCCAAGACTTACTAAATACCAATATATAATCAAGATAAATGAACACAAACTTACCCAAGTGTGGCTTGAAAATATCATTAATTAATGTCATAAATGTGGCCAGTGCATTTGTCATCCCAAATGGAATTACCAACCACTAAAAAATCTCAAACTTTGTCCTAAAAGTATTCTTCCATGTGTCTGTTGCATTCATGAAAACTTGATGGTAGCCAAATATTGAATCCATCTTTATGAATAAACAAGCCTCTTGTAAGTGGTCCAACAAATCCTTAATCTGGGGTAGGGGTAGAAATTTTTAACTGTGGCTTCATTAAGGACATAGTATTCAGTCACTAGGCACCATTATGAGTCATATTTTTTTGGAATAATAAAGGATGGGGATGCACAAGGAGATGATGAAGGTTTAAATGTTCTGAGTTCAAAAGTTTGCCAATTTGGTTTTCTATCTCAATAGTTATCGAGGAGTGAGGCAATAGGATGGGGCTTTGGGAAAAGAAGAACTGTGAATTAGATTAATTGTGTGCTCAATAGATAGATATGGGAGAAATCCCATGTGTTGGGAGAAGACATCAGAAAATTCTTGGAGCAAGGGAGTCATGGATGGAGGTGCAGGGTTGGTCAGGTTGTCTAGTTTAATGGGGCGAAGAAAGAACAAAGAGACACATTTGTTCAGACTGACTTGATTAATGATCACTTGTATGGTAATAGGTTGGGTGGATTTAACAGCAGAAGATGTAACAACATAGGTGCACCCCTCATATTTCATGTGGTATTGATGAGATTTATCATGATAAACAACGTGTTGGGAATGTTGGTAGGGAAGGCCAAGTAACAAATTGACACAATCTAAAGGAGAGACATCACATACCACGATATCCTGAAAAGGGCCAACAGCAAAGGTCACCACACAACATCAAGAGACACTGAGAAAAGGGCCTTCCTTTTGTACCCAACCAAGCTAATATAGGGCCAGGTGTGGAGTGGTGGGGAGTTGAGGCATTGGACCAAGTCTTGGGTCACAACATTTGTTGGCATAGGGGCAGACCTAGGTTTCATCTCCAAGAGAACACCAACAAGCCCTAGCTACTGGCCCTTTTGGCAACACCTACGAAGCAAATGTAGTCTCACCCGAAGCAGCTATGAGGGGGTTGCAGAATAGATATGTCTACAACCAAAGGGAATATCAAGTGGATCTCACACAAGAACAAAACAACATTCATATATTACTTATCATCTTGCATCCATTCCATGCATCTATTTGATCTACCATAGCAATGCACTAACAGTATATAAATGAAAGATAGAAAATACCAATCACACACGACACAAAATATATGTGGTTCACCCTCTCTCTAGGGCTACATCCATAGAACTATGCTATATTATATTTAAGTAAAGCATACAGTTCTTATCTGCACTCTTAGCTAGTAGATATTCTCTCTTCTCCTTTGTTTCTCTCCCCTCCCTGTGCACCCAGCTACAGGTTTGATATTCGCACCCAGCTGAATATATTACAACACCAGAAGGCTCTCACACTCAACACTTCTCTCTCACACAATCTTACTCACTTCGACACACAACAACAATGAATTCTCAATCGACTTGACACCAATCGATCCCAGGTCCTTTAGACCTCTATTTATACATTACAATCACTCATTGACATTCTTAGGCTGAAACCTAAGTGTCAAAACCCTAGATTCTAAAACCCTAGGTGTCTAAAACCCTAGGTCAACTTGACCCATTATTTCAGGGCTTCGCCAAGCTGTCTTTCCTTCCTTCTCGTGCGGTACTCCAAATAATCTAACGATGGATTTTCCCTCTTGTTGAGTTGTCCATGGTCATTCTTCCTTGTTGAGTTGTCATTCTCGATCTCCTTTTCCAACAAATTTCTTTCTTAGGCTTCACTCCATGTTTTCTTCTCTTTTGCTCACTTTGACCTAGTATCATTCACTGTGTCTTCCACGAAGTTCGCTTGCTCCCTTTTCTTCCTTGATCTTCTCTTTCTTCCATAACCAAGGGCCAACATGCCCCCAACACTCACCTGTGACTCGTCCCGAGGCACTTCATATCTGATCTTTCTGTTGTATTTTGACTTTGGACTGCGAAGTGCATCCTTTGTTTTCTGCTTTATGCTTTCTCTTATTCCCAGTGAAGACTGACATTTTTGTGTCTGGTACCCTATTTAAACTGCACTTGCTATCTAGACCCTTTTCTTCATACCTTTACTAAGAGCTGCGAGGAAGTTGGTTGTCATAGTACAATTTCAGTCAACTCCCATTCACTAACCCTTCCCTCCATTCTCCCTTTAACGTCTTCATCTATGAAAATCCTCCTTCTATGACATAAGTGATATCGTATGGCCCAATCCAATGCGTTCTAAACTTCCCTGGATTTTTGATGAAATTTTTGTCATAGACCAGCACTAGGTCTCTTTATCTAAATGCCTTCTGCTTTATGTGTCTGTCATGGTAGGCCTTTTCTCTTTCCTTCTGTACTTCCTGATGGAATCCTGCGATAAATATGTATTCTTCAAGTTAGACCAACTGTGCAATCCTTTCTTGAACAACACTATGGTCATCGATATCTGTAAAGGAAACAATTCTTAGGCTTGGTACAAAATATTCCATTCGAACAATAGCTTCAAGACCATATACCAACTTAAAAGGGGTTTGCATTGTTAGCTTCTTACAAGTGGTTATGTAGGACCATAACATTGATGGTACTCTTAGATCCCAATCATCTCTGTTCACACAACAAATCTTGGTTAGTGTTGTTTCCAAAATCTTGTTGAATGCTTCAACTATCCCATTTTCTTGTGGATGGCATGGTGTGCTCTTCTGATGGTGGAATGAAAATTCTTCAGTCATGGCTTCAACTATCTTATTAATGAAATGTGTACCTTGATCACTCATAAGGATCTTTGGGCATCCAAACTTGGTGATGATGTCATCAAATATGAAGTGTGCAACTGTAGTTTCACTACAGTCCTTAACTTCTCTTTCTTTGTCCCATCTGGTCAAGTACTTCATTGTTGTAATTATGTACCTTTCTCCTGTGCACTTTCCTGGTGGGTTTATAGGTCCAACGAAGTCAATGGCCCATTTTTCAAATGCTTGTAGTGTCAGTTGTGGTGCTAATTGATCTAGGGGATCAAATTTTGCTCAAAACTTCAAAGTGTTTGAAATCACTTCAAATAGAACAAGAGCGTAGGCCTCGTCATTATGAACCCAACACAACTCGTTTGGGTTCAAACGAACGTCGGGAGCGAGAGATATCACATTCTGTTCAAAATGACAAATAGGAAAAAAAAAAGGGATGCTGATTGTATAGTCTGTATAGTCCGTACGAACGATGATGTGGCAGGCCATACAACACATGTCATACATCTATTGGGACAGTTGGCATGTGACATGGTTTGTTGGCAGTGAATAGGATGGCAACACGTGGCCCAATCAATGGACGCCACATGTCACCTGTTTACTGGATTAAAATCTTTGCACTTGGCAGGAGTCGACCCCGTGACCTCCAGGTAGGGTAAAGCCTTGGGAAAGGCTGCCCAACCGACATGCCCGCACATGTTACTTAACATATATATGCATTGTAATATATTTGAATTTGCAAACTTGTCTATTGGGGCATGAACTGGGCCAGGGCTAAGCCCCGGCCCGTGGTTATATATATGTGTATTGCATACAACCGGCGCTACGGGTGGTTAAACCCACCATAATATATGTTGTAACCGTTTGAAATGTGCATGGTTTGAAATAACATGTGACCAACGTGTATGCGTGCAGGTTTAACCTTACGGTTTTGTAAATGGTTTGAACTTTAGCCTTGTTGTGTATTGTGCGCGGTCATGTGGTGACCATGTGCCCACGGGCCTTGGTAGTTAAAGGCCAGTGCGTAACCATTTGACATTTTGTATCGATTGTGTGGTTGCACTTGGTGCCAATTTTTTATGCTTTAAATTGTGCGTGGGCTAGGTTGAGCCAACAAGGGTGTGTTTTGTAGATGCAGAGACAACAAGCTTGAAGGGGGGACTTCCATGAAGAGTATCTTCTTCAATTTTTGGCCAAACGAGGTGCTGAAAAATCCCAGCTAGGGGTTTTTGGATGTTTTGAAGCCATTAGAGCAGTCTATTTGGAATTTTGAGAATTTTAAAGCACATTTTTGAGAACTTTGAGAAAATAATACAAATGATCCATTGGAAGCTGGACCAGGAGATGTAGCCCAAGAGAGGGGTGAACTCCTTTATCATTTGTTGTGTTATGTGTTTTCTGTTCACTGTTTATTGTTGTTGTTTATATGCATCTTGAATGTGTAATTTCTATAAAAAGTTGTGTTGCAAAATTGATCCATTTTCATTTTAACACATGAATTAAATCTTGCAAATAATTTCAAGAATAAAAGTCTTCTTCACTTTTAGATCAAGTTGGTATCAAAGCATAGGTTTTTGAAGACTTGATTATTTGCAAGTGTTTTGTTTTCTGATACTCACAAGGTTGAAACTCACAAGAGGAGAAGGTCAAATTGTGGAGCCAAGTTCTCATCCTTCAAGGAGGAAGCATATATCATCACCACAAGTTTCAAGGAGGCATTCACCAAGTATGGCTCATGAAGAGAGTCATGAACATGTTCCTGCAGAAGATGAAGATCTCAGAAAGGTTGTCATGGAAAT
>ML776923.1:1756910-1774278 GCA_009831015.1 Picea engelmannii
TCTCGATTTGTTGGAAGTTTTTGGTCGAGTTTATGGGCACTCATGGACACCAAACTGAAAAAGAGCACAACTTTTCATCTGCAAACAGATGGTCAAACAGAAGTGGTAAATCGAACAGTGGTGCATCTTCTTCGTGCTTATTGTAGTAAGCATCCTAAACTTTGGGATGAGCATTTACACTACATTCAGCATGCTTACAATCGATCTAAGCACTCTTCAACTCAAACATCGCCATTTGAAGCATGTTTTGGCTATTTGCCCAAATCTCCTTTAGATTTTATATTTGGGAAGGATATTTCTATTGATGGTCAATATGACATTGCTAGGGAGGAAACGTTCATTGAACAAATTCAGTCGATACATCAAATGGTGCAAGAGCAGTTGGAAAAAAGTCAAGCCAAGTACAAGACGAGACATGACAAGCATCGTGTTGATCACAGTTTCCAAGTTGGAGATGAAGTTTGGCTTTACATCAGTAAGGAGAGGCTTAAAGGAGAAGGTAAAAAACTCAAACCAATTCGATATGGTCCTTTCAAGATTATCGACAAGATTGGTAACAATGCCTTCCATTTAGATTTGCCTCCTTATATGAAAATGTATGCAGTTGTTAATGTTGAGAATTTGAAGCAGTATGAGCCTCCTTTGATTGATGATCAAGGAGAGCATGTTTAGATTCCTTCTATAAATTATTTTTCCTCGGAATATCTTACAGAACTGCATGAAGACACCATCCTTGACAAGAGAATGCGAACTTCAAAACGAGGAAATGTGGAGTATCTTCGACTTGGTCTTAGAGGTACAAATCTAAGAAACTCCAAGTGGATTGAGGTTGGAAGAGTGAGGGAACTATACTCTCATGTTCAAATAGACTGAAAATAGTCTTTTGGAGGTCCAAAAGCTTTCCAATGGGGAGGTGTGATACAGGGGATCAAATTTTGCTCAAAAATTCAAAGTGTTCGAAATTGCTTCAAATTGAACGATAGAATAGACCTCGTCGTTATGAACCCAACACAACTCGTTTGGGTTCAAACGGACGTTGGGAGAGAGAGATATCGTGTTCTATTCAAAATGACAAACATGCAAAAAAAAGGGATGTTGATTGTACAGTCCGTACGGACGCTGACGTGGCAGGCCATATGACACATGGCAGGCCATATGAAACATGGTAGACAACTATTGGGATAGTTGGCATGTGACATGGTTTGTTGGCAGCGAATGGGATGGCGACACGTGGCCCAATCAATGGCCACCACGTGTCACATGTTTATTGGATTAAAATCTTTGCACTTGGTAGGAGTCGACCCCATGACCTTCAGGCAAGGTAAAGCCTTGGGAAATGCCACCCAACTGGCATGCCCTCACATGTTACTTAACATATATATGCATTGTAATATATTTGAATTTGCAAAATTGTGTATTGGGGCGTGAACCGGGCCGGGGCTAAGCCCCGGCCCGTGGTTATATATATATGTGTATTGCATATGACTGGTGCTACGGGCGGTTAAACCCACCATAATATATGTTGTAACTATTTGAAATGCATGCGGTTTGATATAACATGTGACCAACGTGTATGCGCACGAGTTTAACCTTACGGTTTTGTAAACGGTTTGAACTTTAGCCCTGTTGTGTATTGCGCGCGGTCATGTGGTGACCATGTGCCCACGGGCCTTGGTAGTTAAAGGATGGCACGTAACCGTTCGACAGTTTGTACCATTTGTGCGATTGCACCTGGTGCCAATTTTTTACGCTTTAAAATGTGTGTGGGCTAGGCTGAGCCAACAAGCTTGAAGGGGGGACTTCCAGGAAGCCTATCTTCTTCAATTTTTGGCCAAACGAGGTGTCGAAAAACCCCAGCTAGGGGTTTTTGGACGTTCTGAAGCCATTGGAGAAGTCTATTTGGAATTTTGAGCATTGTAAAACACATTTTTGAGAAATTTGATTAAATAATACAAATGATCCATTGGAAGTTGGACCAGGAGATGTAGTCCAAGAGAGGGGTGAACTCCTTTATCATTTGTTGTGTTATGTGTTTTTTGTTCACTGTTTTTGTTGTTGTTTATATGCATCTTGAATGAGTAAATCATATTAAAGTTGTGTTTCAAAGTTGATCCATTTGCATTTTAACACATAAATTTTACTTGCAAATATTTTCAAGAATACAAGTCTTCTTCACTTTTAGATCACTAATGGAATTTCATCTCTTCTGGATGGTTTCCCAACCCTTTGGCATACATCAGAGGCTCTGGAATAGTCTTTAGCATCTCTGTGTAAGGTAGGCCACCAAAGGCTAGCTCTAAGAACCTTCTGCATAGTTTCTTTCCCTGCATAATGTCTTCTTACGATGCCTTCATGAGCTTCTGCGAGGATCAACAGTCGTTCTGCCTCCATAAAACACGTTTGCAATATCTCACCTGGTCCCATCTTGTATAGATGTCCAGCTATAAGTGAGAAATCGGAAGCACGCACCACTAATTGTTTCTTATGAGGAATTGTATACTCACTAGGTGCCATTCATGTTGACGGGAACTGCACTATTTCTACAAAGTGGTCATCAATCTTTCTAATGGCTAGCAATTGTGCATCTAGTAGTGTGTCTTCTAAATTATTGGGCTCTTCTCTATGTTCCAACCTTGACAAGTGGTGAGGACCCTTGTTCATTCTTCCTGTCTTTACTATGACATCAAAATCATATTCTTAAAATAGAAACAACCATCTTCATATTCTCCCCCCCAAAACTGGCTTGTTGACTAGGTACTTCGGCGTGTGGTGATCAGTAAACATTTTAAAGTGTCCTCCTAACAAATAGTGGTGAAATTTCTGTAGTGCATACACCATGGATAATCCCTCTCTTTCAGTAGTGGTATAATTAATCTCAGCAGTTGATAGCTTCCTGCTAAAAAAATCTAGAGGGTGTTCAATGTCTCTTGTTTCTAGTTGTGCTAACACAGCTCCTAAAGAAATAGAAGATGCATTGACATGCAGATGAAAATCCTTGGTCCAGTCTAGGAAGACCAGAATGGGCACACTAACCATTTTTTGTTTCAGTGTGTCGAAGCTCTGCTGGCATTCTATTGTCCAATTAAACTGACATTCCTTCTTCAAAAGCTTCTCCATGGGTGTTTTAAAGTGAGCATATCCCTTGATTAACTTCGTGTAGTAGCCAGTATGTCCCAGTGCAGTGCACAGCTGTTTGACTAAAGTGGGAGGTGGAAAATCAACTACAATGGCAACTTTAGATGGATCAACCAACAATCCTTGCTTGCATACAATATGACCTAACAATACTCCAAATGGTGAGAAGAAGATGCACTTCTTCATATTCAAAGCAATTTTACACTGCCTACATTTATCCAACATTAGCCTTAGACATTTAGTGTGATTTTTCAACAAACTAAACACAGTCCAATCATCAAAATATGCTTCTAGAAATTTATGAAAAAAATATTTCAACGCTTCGACCACCACCCTGGAAAAGTTGGTTGGGGCATTCTTCAATCCAAATGGCATCACTGTATATTGTAAGATACCCATTCTATGGAAAATGTTGTCTTATGGAGGTCCTCCTTGGCAAACTGGATCTGATGGTATCCTGAAAAGCCATCTGTAAAAGAATAGACCTCCTAGCCTCCCACATTATCCAACACTTCATCAGTGAATGGTGTAGGGAAGGGGTCATGCAAACAAGCATTGTTCATCTTCCTAATATCTACGTAGATATTAATCTTGATTGTCTTATTGTCTTGCACCACCATAGGGATGATCCACTCTAATTCTTCGACAGGTTCTATAATCCCTACTTCTAGCATTCTGCCAAGATCAATCTTCACTTTCTCCTTGTATTTATTGTTTAGTCTGTAAGTTATCTCTTTGACTGGTCTAGAATATGGTTTCAAAGGGATCCTCATCTCATCCATAGGCCCTTTGATTCCCTTCTTATCAGTGAACTTGGTCGGAAACAAGTCCTGATACTCGTGCAACAAATCAGTAATCTTGTCAATGGTAGTAGAATCCCAATAATCTTCGACATTGGCAATCTTTGGTGTCTCCTCTATTCCAATATTGACTTTATTAATCTTAATCAGTTTTCCAATGAATGATAGCTCAACTCCTGGTCCTTCCACATCTCTCGAGCCTTTTGTTTCTAGGATGTTCACTTTCCTAGGATCATCATCTTCATTTGTATTGATGTTGTAATAGCCTTGTAGTTTTTGGAGAGGCGTAGTCCATTCATTCTCTTCTTGTTCTAAGGGAAGGCTAGATATCTCCTCAAATACTTTCTATCTCACAATCTGTAATTCTTGATCTACTGATGGATATTGACTGTCAAATAAGAAGGTAGTTATAAAATTCTAATTCATACCTTCCCAATCTGTAGTGATGAGGTGCAGCTCTGCTTGAAGGTACTAGTTAATAGGGGTCGTATCCAGCGTTTTAATGAATTTGTGCACCCAATGCTCTTTTATAATGTCACTCCAGTCTTCTTCACAGCGTCGTACATGGTCCTTTGGGAAGCTTCGACCTGTGTATCTTACTTTGCATCTTTCAAGTTGTGTTGAGAACCTCATTGTCATCAAAGTATGACATTGTGTCCAGTCTATGATATTACTTTTATGTATCCCCCACCATCTTGTTGGTGTGGCTTTCAAGGCCTCATCCATTGCCAACAACCTTTGTTGTGTTGGTACACTTGCTTCAAATTATGATAGGAAGGCTTGTAATGGATTCAGACCATCAAATGTGGGTACGTCACTTATTGTTGTGTCGATCCAGTGAATTTCTCTGGTTAATATAGCACATCTTCTTGTAGATACTTCATACATCTTATTCTGCCAGTTCTCTAGTGCTTCTTATTAATCTGATGAACATGCACTCTCACTTCGCCACTTAGATTACCATCAGTTGTAGGGTTAATATAATCATGTTGTCTAGTTGTTAGCTTGTATATGTTTTCCAGTTCATATGCAAAGTCTTCTTCTCTGATGGACTCTCTGTATCACTTACCTTCATCTAGATCTAAGGGTGCAATGACCCTAAGGCCGTCCTTTTTGAAGGTCATACATATCTTCTTTAAGTCAACAAAAGTAGATTTATTGAAGGCCCAATCAATTCCTAACAATGCAGGGTAAGGGAAACTGTCATCAACTATTTCAATTACCTCAAAATATGCAAACGTTCTTGCTCTGTCGAGGTCCACGGGGACATGTTCCAATCTGCCAACAAGACTTACAGCTTGCTTATTATCCATCCTAATCCTGATAGGGGAATATATCAACTTTTGTTTTCCCAACTGTGCCCAGGTTTGCTTCATCATGACATTGACCTCTGACCCTAATTCGAGGACCACATAGTCTATCTCATACTTTCCTATTTGAGAATTCAAATGTAATTCCTTATTTTTCCTTCTCTTATTACCAATTTGGTGTACTTCCCTATTCAGTAAGGGATCTATCTTTCCTTGCTCATATTGTCTGATTAAATTTTGTAATTCTTGTACAACGCTTTCATCTTGAATCAACTTAAAACAAGTATGTAAAAAGTCCATGAGCTTGCTTACCTCTTTTCTTTCTCTTGTCGAAGTAGACTGATCAAATACATGACGCATTCCATACTCTCTTACTTCTGGTTTTGTCTTCGATGAAGAACCTTGGTCTTCTATGAACTCCATTCTTGCTTCCTCAAATATTTGTCTTTCTTTCTTTGCATCAAAAGTTTGGGTCTTCTCTGCATATTTCCTGATTCCTAAATATTCTATAGTCTTCCCTTAGGTCCATCTATCTTCTCCTATAACAATGCCTCCTCTAGTTATAATAGTGACTCTAGGGTCTTCTCCGCAAGGTTCATCATAGATCAGTTGCACTTGCGGGTTCTGATGAGGTCCTCGTATTTCCTGAAGCTTAGCTAGTAGCACAGGAAAATCTTCTATAACATGGTCAATCGACCTGCATTAGCTACAAGTGGTACAAGGGTTCTGAAAATCCCTTGTAAGGTGCCCTATATGTGTGCAGTTATAACAGATGATATGTCATCAACCTTGAATCATTCCTCCTCCTCGTCCTCTTCCTTTGAATCCACCATGAGGGTTGAAGTTTCCTCTCCCAAGAGGGTTATACTGCGTAGTGTTTCCTTCTTTCTTTACTTTGCCTTGACTCTTATATATGTCTCTTGACCTTTCATGCATGAGATCGTAAGCCCTACAGTCCCTATCATCATGTCCTATAGACTTACAAAATGTACAATACAAATTTTTAGGTGTCTGAACATACTTTTGCATATAGTAGCACTCACCATTACAATGTATGCTTCTGCATACCTTGCACCATGGTAAGGTGACTTGCTTCAAGGGGCTCAAGGATCCAGAATATAAGTATTCATTGAATAGAGGGAAGTGTTCCTTGTCATGTCCTTCTGATCTTCATCTAACACACCAGATGTCTTTTCTCTTATCGTTTCCCTTGTCTTTCTTCATATCTTCGACCTGTAGAGACAAACTAGTTAACTGACTCGGGATATGACTCATACCTAAGCTGGATTCTCCCATAGGGGGTTGATTCTATATTCATGGCGATCTCCAACGCCTCATCCTGTGAAGAAATCTTCTATTACATCAGGGGAACTCTAATATGTGGTAGAAGGGCAACAATGAACCATTCCTTGTTCTGTTCGTCTGGGATCTGAAAAGTCAATCGGCCTGTTAAGGTATTGAATCTTTGATTGAACTCCCAAATAGGTTCAACCACCTTCTACTTGATCTCTTTCAACTCTATGATACATTGGGATTCTGAATTAGTTTCTTGAATTATGCAATCAGCATGTTCTTGATTTGATTCAATGGCTTAGGTTGTGCATGTCCTTGGACAAGTTTCATGTACCAACTCAGTGTGCAATCTTTGAGATTTGCACTGAACTGATTTATTTTGATAGCTTCATCTGTGACATTTTTAATGTTCCATATGGCTTCACATAGGAACCAATGTCGATCAGGATCTTCAGATCCATCTCCCCTAAAGATAGGGAGTCTCATCTCATCTGTCATAGATCTTCCTAGGGTTCCTAACTGAATATGTGGTGGACTACTATTGAAAGTGATTTAGATGCTCTAGTGACTGGGATTACTCTGGTTTCTTAATATAGAATCAACAGGAAAGATAACAGTACTTACTTTGATGGTCTGCACAGTTTCTGAGGTTTCAGGTTCTCCTCAACGAAGATTTTCGGCATCTCCTTCCTCTGCCCTATCGGGTTATGAATGTTCTTCATCTATCAGATATACTTCTTCTCCACTGTATAAACCTTCCTGCCCATAGTTCTACTTAAACAGGTTCACAAGATGAACTTCCGTGAATGCACCCCCACTGCGTGTATGTCTAGCTTATGTGTCACTGTCATTGTTCGAACTTTTGAACATTAGCCTTTCTTGATCTAACCAATCTATTTTATCTTCAAAATGTTCTTCTTATGCAATAGCATCTTGATTCTCAGCTTTAGAAAATGCAAACATTTTGTAACAACCCTAGTTAAATAGTTGCTTAAGGTTTATCAAGTATAGTTAATTAAATAATTAATTGTCCTAATATGTATTAGTTAAGTAATGATTAATTATTAATTAATTAATTAATTAATGTTTAATATATGTTGATTAATTGATTAATTTATTAATTAACACATTAATGTTTGGATAACAAATTAAAGTCTTAATAACTTATTAGAAAACTTTATGTATGAAGGGAAAGGGCACTGAATGGAGGGATAAGGTATTGAATGGAGGGATAGGGTATTAAATGGAGGGATAAGGTGGGTGAAATTAATTGAAGGTAGGAGGCGGTGAATGGGAAGAGGAGGATATGAGGGGGCAGAGGCCTTCAGGAGAGGATTATGAAAATTTGGGGAGGAAGCATTATTTTGGGAGAAGGACTGTATTTCCTAGTTTGGATATTTTTCTGGTTTGGGAGTTTGGGTGGATTGTTACCATGGTATAAGAGCCTTAGTTTGAAATCTGGGACCAAAGGCCCACCTACCCACCCATCGTCTTGACTCTGGATAGAAAGATAAGCTACGTGTCCTGCAAACAACCCTAAAAACCCCCCTAAGACTTTAAAACTTGTTGTCTTAAACATGTAAAATCCTTGAAAATGGTTATACAAACCTAAATAACTAGAGGTATAAATAATAGAATTAAGAAAAACTTGTAAATCTGGGCCCGAGGGCCAAGCTCCAGTCTCACCTCCTAACTACCTACTCAACCCCTACGGAGTTCACAATGACTCTAAATCTTAACAAACATTTAGTTTGTCATATGATCCTATTAATTATAGCCTTCCATGGGCATGATAAGTTCGACTCTGTTGTTTTTGAGCCCAATTTACTTGGATGTGAGAAATGTATAGTGCATCCACATCAAGTCCCTTAACCTATCAAAAGAATACAGATTATAATGATTATCAGTTTAAACATATAAAGTCAGCTATGGCCCTTACAAACAAAAAGGAAATCATTCTGGATATGTTGTATGATTAAAACCTCTGCATTGCTTTCTAGATTCTTCAACAATTGTAACAAAAATTGAACAGATTTGACAGGCCAACAGCCCTGGCCATTTGAATGCCAAGACTTTTCTTGGGAAGTATATCCTATCCCCACAAAAACGACAGAAAGGTATTGCTTTCTTATGGGCAAGCATGTCCTCAAGATAGGCTTTAGCCTTGGCCATAGGTAACTTCTTCACAGCTTGAGTTGTTTCTCAAGTATTCTGTCAATTAAACATAACAAAAAATATTAATCCATTGCACCAATTTTAGCCATCACAGTTGATTACAAAGATTAACCCCTAAAGTGGAATTCTCGTGAATAAAACAAGAGCGGTTGTAGGATACCTTAAAATGGACCCGTAGGTCTGACCCTCAAACCTTACATGCTGTAGAAGAAGGGGGGAGGAATTCAACTTATAGTCAATATAAGAGGCAGACAAATATTGGAGAGAAATCCAAATTCCAATGTACAAAGGAATGTGATTTAATTAACAACAATTATATCAAAAATGCATATAGAAGTTTAATAAAGCATACATATACCCAATCCCAGTTCCTCTGTTATAGATGTAAACACCAGGCAGCGCACACAAAGCCACGAGGAGAGAGCCCATGAGAGGCATCCCACATTACTCATCATCCCAGCCCATCACAAGCACATCCCAGGTCACACACATCCCAACACAAGCACAAAGCCACAACAGAGGAGCCGCGCGCTGCACACACAAAGAATTTTTTTTTATTAATAAACAAAAAAAAAAACAAAAGGAAAAAAAACAAGCGCTAGCACAAGACAACGCCCGAACCCAACGCAAAGCCATGGTGAGGAGGTGCAGGAAATCTGAAGCTTGATTCACAAAGGAAACACTCAAACTAATTTCTCCCGCTAAAGCCACCATGGGAACACCCGAGCTGATGCTCTCCAACGTCGAATTCCACCCGCAGTGCATTACAAAACCTTTGGTGGACTCATGTGATAAGACATCAAGATGGGGTGCCCAGTTTCTAACTAGGAAGACGCGTCCTGCTATTCAACCCTCATACCCTTCTGGAAGCAGCTCCCTCGTCCAGTCCAATCTGGAAGTGAAAGCCACCCCTTCTTCAGCCTACTGCCCTGTGATTCATGGGCTGGATTCACAAGCCACACAACACAACACAACACAAGTAAAATCCATTTGCACCACACAATGCACAAGCACCAGTGACCAATTCCAGAGACAAAACACACAAGCCATCGCCCAAGCACCATCTCTCATAGACGAGCATCAAGCCTGTCGAGAGGGAGAGAGCAGAGTGGAGAGGCGACAGAGCAGGTAGGGAGCGTGCAAACGAATGGTGTAGGGTTAGCTTAAGAAAGCAGGGGGGGAACGAGGGTGGGGCATGTGGGCTTCATGCGTTCCCTCCCTTTAGTTATTTAAAAAAAAATGTTTTTAAATTATTTATGTAATTTATATTTTCTTTTATTTTAGTTATATTTTTTTATTTTTATTTTTATTTATTTATTTATTTATATTTATTGTTGATTATCATAAATTATTATATATATTATTTAATTTGTTTATTTATTTTTATTTATTTATAATTAAAAAAAAAAGAATTATATAATTTAAATTAAAAAATGGAATAAAATTAATTAAATTGTTTAGATTTAGTTTAAAAAGTGCTTAAAAAAAATAAAAACATAATCTATCTAAGTTATTTTGAGGACAATGCCCTAACGACTATGAAAAAAAAACCAACTATATTGTTGACATCTCGATAGGCCATCATCCCTACACAATGGAATCAAGAACCTTACTATCCTTTCTCATATTGCTATCTGGGGCCATTTTCTACCTCTTTCAATATTCAATGATCAGTTATATATTTTTCCCTCATGGACCCATTGTTGGATCGAGTTGCTTGTCGTGTTTCCTACAATAAAACAACAATAGTAGTAGCAGCTCGAAATTGAGCGTTTTTAGTTTGATGGGCGATAAACCTTAAACCCTAGCCTCTACATTTTATACAATTGTCAAGTTATGGGTTATGAGCATGAAGTCCAAAATCAAAATGCCTTTTCATCTTTCAATATCACAGAAAGAAAGTGGGAGGTCAGAATGCAACACACTTAACCTAGAAGCCACAAAGAGGGTTTTGAGTGTCGAAACAACACAACAAGGTGCATATAAGGAAACACTCAATACCGAGGGCACACTAAGCCACAAGGAATCCCACAACTCATACTCTTTTGTTGTGCCCAAAGGACAATCCTCAAGACTCGCACCTACAGTCACCGAGTCACACAATTCAATGCATATGTACAAGGCACCAAGGAAAGCCCATGAGTCAAGCATCGAAGGATAGCCTTAGACTCATTTCATCGACATTAGGTTGGAAGTCACCTTAATTAGTTGTAAACGCAAAGTATAAGGACGTAGAACAAGATAAGTGAGAGGGGCTTTATGCACGCTAGGAGGGTAAGTTAGAGGAATTAGCGAGTGGGGTACAGTGCTAGCGTAGCTACTAGGCGAAGGAGTCAATAGTTTTCTTAGGTGAAGAAATCAAGCCTAGATGCTTTATCCCTAACCTAGCCACCTCCCCTAAAGAGAGTAATGTCTGTTTACAGACAAGTAAAAAAAAAAAAACTTACGCCTAACCCTGTTTTCTAGTTAAGTTGGGCAAATGTGAAATTTCCTTTAACTCACCCTGGCAGCTTTGGTTGATGCAAGTTAAATCATACAAGATGGTTAGGACTCAAGCGAATCGAGGCAGAGGAGCATCGTCGTAGGCACCGCCAGTGCCTCCTCCACCATCGACCGAACTAGCTCTCATACTGCTGCGCTCTTTGGAGGCCATAAATGAGACTTCAAAGGGGCAACAACCAGCAAGGATCAAATTGGAACCCACACCATTTGAAACGGGTAATCCAGACGCATCGAGGGATTCAAGGGGAGGACCTCCACCTGAAGAAATCACTAGAGAACTGCAGAAGATCAAACTTCCATAGTTTGTCGGGGGTCATGCCAGTGAACGTGCCAAGGCATGGTTGGAAGGCATGACAAGGTGTTTCGCCTTAAGAGACTATGCGTCCACTTCAAAGGTGAAGATAGCAATTTTTCAGTTAAGAGACAGTGCCTTGAACTGGTGGGGAAACCTGGAAAGGCAACTGCATCTTACCTCGTGTTAGAACCCTATATAATAGGGGAATCAGTATTCTGACTCTATCTATCTATTTCAGGCATTATGCTTTTGCTCATGACGCATGGTGAAGGCGGAAAAATGCGCTCGACACTGTCCAAGCATAAGATGAGTACCTAATCATGAGCTTCAAGGCGAATTCCGGTGCATTTTTAGCAAAAATTATGAATTCGTTTGAATGGAAAAATTCTATTCTTGTGGTTTATTAGCCAAATTTGGTTAATAAGATCAATTTTTGGTCTTTTAAGCCAAAATTGGCCCCTCGGCCTTTATGCAGAGTGTTTTGTTTTGGTTTTTCAAATATATAAATTTAAAATATATATATATATATATATATATATATATATATATATATATATATATATATATATATATATATATATTCCAAAAGGGTATATTGGCCGGGGGCCAATCTCCAAGCACTCAACATCGAGGATAAGCAGCACTTCATAAACCAACAACAAATACACAAGCAAGCGCCAGAGCCAACGCCAAGCTCCAAAGATAGCCTCGGGCTCACTTCATCGGATTTCATTATGGCTATTGGCACATATCAATACTCGTTTATCTTTTCTCCTCGTGAATTTGGGATATTGCCCACAGAAAGTCAAAAAATATATAAAACGCAGCTTCTAAACCCTATGCCAGGTGTTTGAACCAGATTCAAGGTGTCAAATGCAGGGAACCACGCATGCATAGAGGGTTATGAGGTGTCAAGGGATACCATCAAGCCACATCTGGTTAAAGCTCAGGAATCGCTAAGTCCCCATGCGCAGACAGTCAAGGATATTTTTGGTCCTTACATAGATCAAGTCGTTGTTGTTTCACAACCTCATATTGAAAAAGTGAATGTCATTTTGCAACCATCGTTAAAACAGGCTGATGGTTCAGGGTCCATTGCCAGTCTTCAGGTAATGAAATCTGAAACTATCGCACATGACAGTGATGTTCGCACTGTTGCTAGAAAATGAAGTGATGCATCAAAACACAGGTGTAGTTCTCCTGGTACAAATTTTGCAGTCACCATGGTAAACTCTTCTCTAGGAAACTATCAAGATGGATCGAGAGTTTTGTAGGCCCATCTAATCACAAGTAGTCAAGAAAATTCTAAGCAGGACTTAAATGGTTTAGCCAATTTACTGCCTGGCAAGATGCTAGCATTGCACCAAAGAGGTTCTAATCTTTCTGCAAATACCCTAGTGTTTGTGCATTCTTCAGATTCCTCAACAGGGCCATCTATAAAGTGATATGATGCAGCAGTGTAGGCATGGATTGTTCCTTTACTGTGTAGATGGTCACTGGAAGACAATATTAACACCTCAAAGGTGATTGCTAGATTTGGGCTGGTCAAATTCCTTTCTGATTTTTTTTTGGGTTGGAATGTTCTATCTCCTATATAACCAGCTAGCCACCAATACCTTGGAGTGGACTGCACCACCTACCCATGTTTTAGGTAGTGTCTTGAAGCAGGTGCTTGTTATTGGTTTCTCAATTATTGTGTTTGGTAATAGGATTTCAATTCAAACTGCTATTGGAACACGTATTGTTATTGTCGGTGTTGCTATCTACTTTTTCATCAAGGCACATTTGGGAGAAGAAAAAAGAAAGACATTGCATCCAAGTCCAAGAGCTTCATAGGGAGTGTCTGCATTGTTAATGACACTTTAACAAGTTATGAAAGTGCCTGCAAGGTTGAGTCCTCTGAGGCAGTTGAAGAGAGGGAGTTCAAGATTGGGTTGCCAGTGGCAGTTGATGAGAGCGCTTGCAATGTGAAATACATTGTAGTGATTAGTCAGAGTGTTTGTATGGTAGAATGTCATGTGGTTGTTGATCAGAGTATCTGCAAGCTAGATGCTATTGCAGTTGTTGATGCATGTACTGACATTGGGAAGGCTAAAAGTCAGGAGGATGCATTGGAGGAATGTTCTACAGAGATGGTTTCAGAAGTTGCCAGTGATGTTGACTATGATTGCAATGTTTATGAAGAAGATGAAACTCTTTCTTATACCGGGAAGATGATGGATGGGAAAAAGAAACCAAGACGCAATAAAATAGATCCATCAATGCCTTCATTTCCTGACAATACTTTTGTAGGCCAATCAGTTCATGGTGTGTTGGATGGTTCATTTGATGCTGGCTACTTGCTGATGGTTAGAGTGGGAGACATTGATACAGTACTGCGTGGTGTATTCTTTGATCCAGGAATGTCAGTGCCTATTTCTAAAGAAAATGACATTGCACCAAATGTCAATCCGACAAGGAAAGATGAGAACATTCTTCTATCCCTTGAATTTCCTCCATCTATTAAAAATACCGTGGCCATGCCATCAACTCCCATTCCTTTATTGCCAACTATGGTGTCTGTTGTGAATAGTCAAGGAACAATATCAGTTCCTATACCAGATCAAACTGCATGTCCGGTGCAGGTTGGTTCGGGCTGAGTAGGAGAGGGTTCGACCTGTGTGAGGGGGTTCGACCTGAAGGGTTTAATTCTCTTTGTTGGACTGGGGTCCTGGATTTTTCAGGAGTGTTCTCTGTAATGTTTAGATGACCTATCAGTAATAGACATGTTGTTTACAGGATTCTTGTGTGGAGGTGTTGGTGGCATTTCCCTTCTTTGTTAAATTTTTTTCCTGTTATCATTACGCTTGTTTTCAATTCTTATTGTCAGAAGATAATAACAGAGGAGAATTTATTAGCAAATACTCTGCATCTGATCTTGTGATAATCTTTATGTTTTCTTCTGAAGCCCAGTTTATGAATTATTAACTGCTCATTTGCTCGTTTTTTTCTCCCTTAGTTCTTCCTCAAATCGACACCATTCAAACTTAATTCGATCCAACACTTCCACTACCTTGCCCTATGTAAGAGCTTTGTCTAGATATGAGAGTGAAACACATTTTTAAGTGAAGACCCCATTTGCCCAATGGCCCTCCTTGCTGTCCCAAAACAACCATTTAAAAACCCCAACCCCATACTTTCATTACTTTCATATCTAGCCTAAAATCCATCCCATAAAAACCAAGTTAAATCAAAGAGAGATCCCTCTCTGAGTCTTGGAGGGCTAGATCCAAGACTCCAAGTGGTTCGAGTCTACCTCTATGATTTCCTCCGCAGCCTTAGGCAAATTAAAGAGTGTTAACATTTTGGCGACTCCATTGGGGATGCGAGCTTTCAAGTTCTCCAGAAAATATTTCAAGTTCAGATTTGACTTCTGATGGTGAACAGAAGCCAAACACAGGAAGGTTGTACCATTCCCTTGGCAACTCCATTGTTCAAGATCCCGAGCTTCAAAGTTCACAAGAAACTTCACTGCTGAAGAATCCAGATTTCAAAGCCTTGATGATGTTTCAAGATGACAGGGTATGTGGCAAATCCTATATCTTGTGAAGCCATAGAAGAATTCAGGGGTAAGTTAGCAGAATTTCACATTGACGAAGACTTTTTAACAACTGTGTTTAGTATTTTGGAATCGAGCAAATTTTCTCCTAAAAGTAAAATCTGTTTTCTTGAGCTAGTTATTGAAAAGTTCGAAAATGATATTGAACTTTTGGATTCTCAAATTCATTCATATAATTTCTTAGATCTCAAAGAATTCTTGGAAAATCTTCCTTCTCCAAAGCAAGAGGAAATCGTACTACCTGTTGATTTTCAGATTGATGATGATTATGTTTTCAAATATAAGGCTGAAGTTGTAGATGCAGGGTTTAATTTTGAAGATGGAACTGATCTACTAGTCATAGAAGATCTAGGAACAAATATCATGCATCATTCTTTAATTGATCCTATAACAGATTACATGGAGGTTTATGTTAGCTTGAGTTTTCAAACATGTATTCTCTATAACGACCAAATATGTCACCAGTTGCCAGTACATATTTCAGCCTTGATTTTCATCAAGCACGATAAGGAAACCCAATCATGGGATCAACTGTTGGGTTGGCTTCATTGGCACTTTTTCATTACCTGATTGAAGTAGTAACTGTTAGCAAAGTAAGGTAGGTAGGAATGTGCCAATAAGCTCAATAGAATGAGCATATTTTCTTTTTCGTCTCTTCATACTTTTACTTTCAGTTTATAGTTTGGGGGAAGCCCAATGATCAACTGGTTTGCGAAATTCAGAGTTCAACGGTTCTAGACATCTCCTTCGGAGCTATCTTCGCCAGGTGGAGCCTATGTTAGAACCCTATATAATAGGGGAATTAGTATTCTGACTCTATCTATCTATTTCAGGCATTATGCTTTTTCTCATGACGCATGGTGAAGGCGGCAGAAAGCGCTCGACACTGTCCAAGCATAAGATGAGTACCTACACGCGAGCTTCAAGGCGAATTCCGGTGCATTTTTAGCAAAAATTATGAATTCGTTTGAATGGAAAAATTCCATTCTTGTGGTTTATTAGCCAAATTTGGTTAATAAGATCAATTTTTGGTCTTTTAAGCCAAAATTGGCCCCTCGGCCTTTATGCAGAGTGTTCTGTTTTGGTTTTTCAAATATATAAATTTAAAAAAATATATATATATATTCCAAAAGGGTATACTGGCCGAGGGCCAATCTCCAAGCACTCAACACCGAGGATAAGCACCACTTCATAAACCAACAACAAACACACAAGCCACGGCTAGCGCCAATGCCAAACTCCAAAGATAGCCTCAGGCTCACTTCACCAGATTGCATTATGGCTATTGGCACATATCAATACTCGTTTATCTTCTCTCCTCGTGAATGTGGGATATTGCCCACAGAAAGTCAAAAAATATATAAAACGTAGCTTCTAAACCCTATGCCAAGTGTTTGAACCAGATTCAAGGTGTCAAATGCAGGGAAGCACGCATGCATAGAGGGTTATGAGGTGTCAAGGGATACCATCAAGCCACATCTGGTTAAAGCTCAGAAATCACTAAGTCCCCATGCGCAGACAGTCAAGGATATTTGTGGTCCTTACATAGATCAAGGCGTTGCTATTTCACAACCTCATATTGAAAAAGAGAATGTTATTTTTCAACCATCCTTAAAATAGGCTAATGTTTTAGGGTCCATTGCCAGTCTTCAGGTAATGAAATCTAAAACTATCGCACATGACAGTGATGTTCGCACTGTTTCCAGAAAAGCAAGTCATGCATCAAAACACGGGTGTAGTTCTCCTGGTACAAATGTTGCATTCACCATGGTAAACTCTTCTCTAGGCAACTATCAAGCTGGATTGAGAGTTTTGCAGGCCCATCTAATCACAAGTAGTCAATAACATGCCAAGCAGGACTTAAATGGTTTAGCCAATTTACTGCCTAGCAAGATGTTAGCATTGCACCAAAGAGGTTCTAATCTCTCTGCAAATACCATAGTGTTTGTTCATTATTCAGTTTCATCAACAAGGCCATCTATAAAGTGAGATGATGCAGCAGCGCAGGCATGGATTGTTCCTTTAGTGTGTAAATGGTCACTGGAAGACAATATTAACACCTCAAAGGCGATTGCTAGATTTGGGTTGGTCAAATTCCTTTCTAATTTTTTTTTGGTTTGGAATGTTCTATCACCTGTATAACCAGCTAGCCACCAATACCTTAGAGCAGACTACAACACTCACCCATGATGTAGGCAATGTCTTGAAGTGGGTGCTTGTTATTGGTTTCTCAATTATTGTGTTTGGTAATAGGATTTCA
>ML776923.1:1774328-1807988 GCA_009831015.1 Picea engelmannii
CTATTGGAACACACATTGTTATTGTTGGTGTTGCTATCTACTTTTTCATCAAGGCACAGTTGGGAGAAGAAAAAAGAAAGGCAGTGCATCCAAGTCCAAGAGCTTCATAGGGAGGGATCATATCTATTGTGCAATGAACTCTTACCTACTAGAGATGAAGGAAACATTGTAAATAAAGAAGAGGATCCTTTTGTCAGGTTGGCTTCTCTGTTTTAAATACTCAGATTGATGACAAAGTTGATGGTATTGTAGCAATTCATGAGAGTGTCTCTAAGGTTGAGGTCCCTATAACTGTTAATGGGAGTCTCTCCATTGTTAATGACACTTTAACAGGTTATGAAAGTGCCTGTAAGGTTGAGTCCTCTGAGGAAGTTGAAGAGAGGGAGTTCAAGATTGGTTTTCCAGTGGCAGATGATGAGAGTGCTTGCAATGTGAAAGACATTGTAGCAATTAGTCAGAGTGTTTGTATTGTAGACTCTCATGTGGATGTTGATCAGAGTTTCTGCAAGCCAGATGCTATTGCAGTTGTTGATGCATGTACTGACATTGGGAAGGCTAAAAGTCAGGAGGATGGATTGGAGGAATGTTCTATAGAGATGGTTTCAGAAGTTGCCAGTGATGTTGACTATGATTGCAATGTTTATGAAGAAGATGAACCTTTTTCTTATACTGGGAAGATGATGGATGGGAAAAAGAAACCAAGACACAAGAAAATAGATTCATCAATGCCTTCGTTTCCTGACAATACTTTTGTAGGCCAATCAGTTCATGGTGTGTTGGATGGTTCATTTGATGTTGGCTACTTGTTGATGGTTAGAGTGGGAGACACTGATACAGTCCTGCGAGGTGTAGTATTTGATCTAGGAATGTCAGTGCCTATTTCTAAAGAAAATGACATTGCACAAAATGTCAATCCGACAAGGAAAGATGAGAACATTCTTCTATCCCCTGAATTTCCTCCATCTATTAAAAATACAGTGGCCATGCCATCAACTCCCATTCCTTTATTGCCAACTATGGTGCCTATTGTTAATAGTCAGGGAACAATATCAGTTCCTATACCAGATCAAGCTGCACGTCCGGTGCAGGTTGGTTCAAATCAAACAAGGGTTGTTTTGGGTCAACCAAATGGGAGCTTACCAAAGTCCGTACCTGATCATTCTAGCCAGATCAACAAAGAGCATGCCCCTAAGCCAGGAGAATATTTCTCTTATTTGCAGCAGCCAATCCCCATTCCCACTGGGCCTGTCTCTCACACACAGCAACCAATCTCCACCCCTGCTGAACCTGTTTTTCATCCACAGTAGTTAGTGATAAAACCACAGTAACAGAAAAGTTGACTGATAAAACCACAACAAAGCCTGTTTCTGTTGAGATTGCCATTTCAGAAAGCAGAGTGTCCTGGAACTAGCAGTCAACTTTTAGCAGATTTTAGTCATTTTCTGTTCAAGGTCAGTGGTCTATTGTTGCAGAGATACTTTGAGGTAACACCTTCTCTGTTTTCTGTGAGTTTAAAAGAGAGAGGAGAGCATCTATAGGTTTCTCTTTCAGTTGACAAAATACTTGCTCGACCTCAAGATATCATGAAGACTAGCGAAGGGAATGTTAACCTGTCAATGTGTTGTCCACCATTCGAATGGAAAGAGACTTAAGTTTCCTATTGGAGAGAAGCGCATGGAGTTGAATATCAGAGTTGTGTTTGTGGATTAATCTTGTAACAAGTGGCTTATGGGAATTTGGAAGTAGTTAGACAGAGGTGGAAAAATATCCCAGTGTTTAGGCATTGATTGAACCATATGAAATACAGGGAATTCATTTACAGGGAACACATGGAAGCGGTTAGAGCACCGATCCTCCAGCTAGCAGCAAATCTCAAACAACCCCAAGAATTCAACTGATTCTGCATCTATCTGTTTTAATGCTATTAGAGTGGATGCGCCAGCAAAACTTAACAAACCTCCAGTGTTCCAGATGTTCAAGAAGCATTTATCAAATGGAACTTTCCTTTGATTTGTTGTCTTGTTTGTTTTAGAGATAGTCTACAGGTGTCGATATTTTTGTAACTATTTTTCTATTTTTAGAAAGCAGAGTTATGAGCTCGAGTCTTGGAGGACCGATAGCAATTTTTGTTTATATACACATGTAAAAGACAAAAAGAGGGTTTGGGCTGAGTAGGAGAGGGTTCGACCTGTGTGAGGGGGTTCGACATGAAGGGTTTAATTCTCTTTGCTGGACTGGGGTCCTGGCTTTTTCAGGAGTGTTCTCTGTAATATTTAGATGACCGATCAGTAATAGACATGTTGTTTACAGGATTCCTGTGCGGAGGTGTTGGTGGCATTTCCCTTCTTTGTTAAAGTTTTTCCCTGTTATCATTACGCTTGTTTTCAATTCTTATTGTCAGAAGATAATAACAAAGCAGAATTTATTAGCAAATACTCTGCATCTGATCTTGTGATAATCTTTATGTTTTATTCTGAAGCCCTGTTTATGAATTCTTAACTTCTCATTTGCTCGGTTTTTTCTCCCCTAGTTCTTCCTCAAATCGACACCATTCAAACTTAATTTGATCCAACACTTCCACTACCTTGCCCTGTGTAAGAGCTTTGTCTAGATCTGAGAGTAAATCACATTTTTAAGTGCAGACCTCATTTTCCCAATGGCCCTCCTTGCTGTCCCAAAACAACCATTTAAAAACCCCAACCCCATACTTTCATTACTTTCATAGCTAGCCTAAAATCTATCCCATAAAAACCAAGTTAAATCGAAGAGAGAGCCCTCTCTGAGTCTTGGAGGGTTATATCTAAGACTCCAAGTGGTTCGAGGTTACCTCTGTGATTTCCTCCGCAACCTTAGGCAAATTAAAGAGTGTTAACATTTTGGCGACTCCATTGGATATGCGAGCTTTCAAGTTCTCCAGAAAATATTTCAAGTTCAGATTTGACTTCTGATGGTGAACAGAAGCCAAACACAGGAAGGTTGTACCATTCGCCTGGCGACTCCATTGTTCAAGATCCCGAGCTTCAAAGTTCACAAGCGACTTCACTGCTGAAGAATCCAGATTCCAAAGCCTTGATGATGTTTCAAGATGACAGGGTATGTGGCAAATCCTATATCTTGTGAAGCCATAGAAGAATTCAGGGGTAAGTTAGCAGAATTTCACATTGACGAAGACTTTTTAACAACTGTGTTTCGTATTTTGGAATCGAGCAAATTTTCTCCTAAAAGTAAAATTTGTTTTCTTGAGCTAGTTATTGAAAAGTTTGAAAATGATATTGAACTTTTGGATTCTCAAATTCAGTCATATAATTTCCTAGATCTCAAAGAATTCTTGGAAAATCTTCCTTCTCCAAAGCAAGAGGAAATCGTACTACCTGTTGATTTGCAGATTGATGATGATTATGTTTTCAAATATAAGGCTGAAGTTGTAGATGCAGGGTTTAATTTTGAAGATGGAACTGGTCTACTAGTCATAGAAGATCTAGGAACGAATATCATGCATCATGCTTTAATTGATCCTATAACAGATTACATGGAGGTTTATGTTAGCTTGAGTTTTCAAACATGTATTCTCTATAATGACCAAATATGTCACCAGTTGCCAGTACATATTTCAGCCTTGATTTTCATCAAGCACGATGAGGAAACCCAATCATGGGATCAACTGTTGGGTTGGCTTCATTGGCACTTTTTCATTACCTGATTGAAGCAGTAAATGTTATCAAAGTAGGGTAGGTAGGAATGTTCCAATAAGCTCAATAGAATGAACATCTTTTCTTTTTCGTCTCTTCATAGTTTTATTTTCAGTTTACAGTTTGGGGGCATCCCAATGATCAGTTGGTCTGCGAAATTCAGAGTTCAACGGTTCTAGACATCTCCTTTGGAGCTATCTTCGCCAGGTGGAGCCTATGTTAGAACCCTATATAATAGGGGAATCAATATTCTGACTCTATCTATCTATTTCAGGCATTATTCTTTTGCTCATGACGCATGGTGAAGGCGACAAAAAGCGCTCGACACTATCCAAGCATAAGATGAGTACCTGTACGCGAGCTTCAAGGTGAATTTCGGTGCATTTTTAGCAAAAATTATGAATTGGTTTGAATGGAAAAATTCTATTATTGTGGTTTATTAGCCAAATTTGGTTAATAAGATCAATTTTTGGTCTTTTAAGCCAAAATTGGCCCCTCAGCCTTTATGCAGAGTGTTATGTTTTGGTTTTTCAAATATATAAATTTAAAAAAAAAAAAAAAAAAAAAATCCAAAAGGGTATATTGGCCGAGGGCCAATCTCCAAGCACTCAACACCGAGGATAAGCACCACTTCATAAACCAACAGCAAACACACAAGCCAGGGCTAGCGCCAATGCCAAACTCCAAATATAGCCTCGGGCTCAATTCACCGGATTGCATTATGGCTATTGGCACATATCAATACTCGTTTATCTTCTCTCCTCGTGAATGTGGGATATTGCCCACAGAAAGTCAAAAAATATATAAAACACAGCTTCTAAACTCTATGCCAAGTGTTTGAACTAGATTCAAGGTGTCAAATGCAGGGAAGCATGCATGCATAGAGGGTTATGAGGTGTCAAGGGATACCATCAAGCCACATCTGGTTAAAGCTCAGAAATCGCTAAGTCCCAATGCGCAGACAGTCAAGGATATTTGTGGTCCTTACATAGATCAAGTCGTTGCTATTTCACAACCTCATATTGAAAAAGCGCGAATGTTATTTTGCAACCATCCTTAAAATAGGCTAATGGTTCAGGGTCCATTTCCAGTCTTCAGGTAATGAAATCTGAAACTATTGCACATGACAGTGATGTACGCACTATTGCCAGAAAAGCAAGTGATGCATCAAAACACGGGTGTAGTTCTCCTGGTACAAATGTTGCAGTCACCATGGTAAAATCTTCTCTAGGCAACTATCAAGTTGGATTGAGAGTTTTGCAGGCCCATCTAATCACAAGTAGTCAAGAACATGCTAAGCAGAACTTAAATGGTTTAGCCAATTTACTGCCTAGCAAGATGTTAGCATTGCACCAAAGAGGTTCTAATCTTTCTGCAAATACCCTAGTGTTTGTTCATTATTCAGTTTCATCAACAAGGCCATCTATAAAGTGAGATGATGCAGCAGCGCAGGCATGGATTGTTCCTTTAGTGTGTAAATGGTCACTGGAAGACAATATTAACACCTCAAAGGTGATTGCTAGATTTGGGTTGGTCAAATTCCTTTCTAATTTTTTTTTGGGTTGGAATGTTCTATCACCTGTATAACCAGCTAGCCACCAATACCTTAGAGCAGACTACAACACTCACCCATGATGTAGGCAATGTCTTGAAGTGGGTGCTTGTTATTGGTTTCTCAATTATTGTGTTTGGTAATAGGATTTCAATTCAAACTGCTATTGGAACACACATTGTTATTGTTGGTGTTGCTATCTACTTTTTCATCAAGGCACAGTTGGGAGAAGAAAAAAGAAAGGCAATGCATCCAAGTCCAAGAGCTTCGTAGGGAGGGATCATATCTATTGTGCAATGAACTCTTACCTACTAGAGATGAAAGAAGCATTGTAAATAAAGAAGAGGATCCTTTTGTCACGTTGGCTTCTTTGTTTTAAATACTCAGATTGATGACAAAGTTTATGGTATTGTAGCAGTTCATGAGAGTGTCTCTAAGGTTGAGGTCCCTGTAACTGTTAATGGGAGTCTCTGCATTGTTAATGACACTTTAACAGGTTATGAAAGTGCCTGCAAGGTTCAGTCCTCTGAGGCAGTTGAAGAGAGGGAGTTCAAGATTGGTTTTCCAGTGGCAGATGATGAGAGCGCTTGCAATGTGAAAGACATTGTAGCAATTAGTCAGAGTGTTTGTATGGTAGATTGTCATGTGGATGTTGATCAGAGTGTCTGCAAGCCAGATGCTATTGCAGTTGTTGATGCATGTACTGACATTGGGAAGGCTAAAAGTCAGGAGGATGCATTGGAGGAATGTTCTATAGAGATGGTTTCAGAAGTTGCCAATGATGTTGACTATGATTGCAATGTTTGTGAAGAAGATGAACCTGTTTCTTATACAGGGAAGATGATGGATGGGAAAAAGAAACCAAGATGCAAGAAAATAGATTCATCAATGCCTTTGTTTCCTAACAATACTTTTGTAGGCCAATCAGTTCATGGTGTGTTGGATGGTTCATTTGATGTTGGCTACTTGCTGATGGTTAGAGTGGGAGACACTGATACAGTCCTGCGAGGTGTAGTCTTTGATCTAGGAATGTCAGTGCCTATTTCTAAAGCAAATGACGTTGCACAAAATGTCAATCCGACAAGGAAAGATGAGAACATTCTTCTATCCCCTGAATTTCCTCCATCTATTAAAAATATTGTGGCCATGCCATCAACTCCCATTCCTTTATTGCCAACTATGGTGCCTATTGTTAATAGTTAGGGAACAATATCAGTTCCTATACCAGATCAAACTGCACGTCCGGTGCAGGTTGGTTCAAATCAAACAAGGGTTGTTTTGGGTCAACCAAATGGGAGCTTACCAAAGTCCATACCTGATCATTCTAGCCAGATCAACAAAGAGCCTACCCCTAAGCTAGGAGAATCTTTCTTTTATTTGCAACAGCTAATCCCCATTCCCACTGGGCCTGTCTCTCACACACAGCAACCAATCTCCACCCCTGCTGAACCTGTTTTTCATCCACAGCAGCTAGTGATAAAACCACAGTAACAGAAAAGTTGAATGACAAAACCACAACAAAGCCTGTTTCTGTTGAGATTGTCATTTCAGAAAGCAGAGTGTCCTGGAACTAGCAGTCAACATTTAGCATATTTTAGTGATTTTTGTTCAAGGTCAGTGGTCTATTGTTGCAGAGATACTTTGAGGTAACACCTTCTCTGTTTTCTGTGAGTTTAAAAGAGAGAGGAGAGTATCTATAGGTGTCTCTTTCAGTTGACAAAATACTTTCTCAACCTCAAGATATCATGAAGACTAGAGAAGGGAATGTTAACCTGTCAATGTGTTGTCCACCATTCGAATGGAAAGAGACTTAAGTTTCCTATTGGAGAGAAGCGCATGGAGTTGAAGATCAGAGTTGTGTTTGTGGATTAATCTTGTAACAAGTGGCTTATGGGAATGTGGAAGCAGTTAGATAGAGGTGGAAAAATATCCCAGCGTTTAGGCATTGATTGAACCATATGAAATACATGGAATTTATTTACAGGGAACACATGGCAGCAGTTAGAGCATCGATCCTCCAGCTAGCAGCAAATCTCAAACAACCCCAAGCATTCAACTGATTCTGCATCTATCTGTTTTAATGCTGTTAGAGTGGATGTGCCAGCAAAACTTAACAAACCTCCAGTGTTCCAGATGTTTAAGCAACAGTTATCAAATGGAACTTTCCTTTGATTTGTTGTCTTGTTTGTTTTAGAGATAGTCTACAGGTGTCGATATTTTTGTAACTTTTTTTCTATTTTTAGAAAGCAGAGTTATGAGCTCGAGTCTTGGATGACCGATAGCAATTTTTGTTTATATACACATGTAAAAGACAAAAAGAGGGTTCGGGCTAAGTAGGAGAGGGTTCGACCTGTGTGAGGGGGTTCGACCTGAAGGGTTTAATTCTCTTTGTTGGACTGAGGTCCTGGCTTTTTCAGGAGTGTTCTCTGTAATATTTAGATGACCGATCAGTAATAGACATGTTGTTTACAAGATTCCTGTGCGGAGGTGTTGGTGGTGTTTCCCTTCTTTGTTAAAGTTTTTTTTTGTTATCATTACGCTTGTTTTCAATTCTTATTGTCAGAAGATAATAACAGAGCAGAATTTATTATCAAATACTCTGCATCTAATCTTGTGATAATATTTATGTTTTCTTCTGAAGCCCTGTTTATGAATTCTTAACTTCTCATTTTCTCGGTTTTTTCTCCCCTAATTCTTCTTCAAATCGACACCATTCAAACTTAATTTGATCCAACACTTCCACTACCTTTCCCTGTGTAAGAGCTTTGTCTAGATCTGAGAGTAAATCACATTTTTAAGTTCAGACCTCATTTTCCCAATGGCCCTCCTTGCTGTCCCAAAACAACCCTTTAAAAACCCCAACCCCATACTTTCATTACTTTCATAGCTAGCCTAAAATCTATCCGATACAAACCAAGTTAAATCGAAGAGAGAGCCCTCTCTGAGTCTTCGAGGGTTAGATCCAAGACTCCAAGTGGTTCGAGGTTACCTCTGTGATTGCCTCCACAACCTTAGGCAAATTATAGAGCGTTAATGCCTCGGACACCGTATCTTGGGAACTTTTCAAGGAGAGGTTCCGAAGGAAATATCTACCATCTTACTATGAGGAACAACAGGTAGGAGAATTTCATGCTCTAGTACAGGGAAACAGGACTGTAGAAGAATATGAGATCAGGTTTATGGAATTGGTCGAATATGTTTCATATATGGATAATGACCAACGATAGGCAGAACGCTTCATCTATGGGCTAAACCCTAAGATAAGGGCTATGGTTCAGATGTGGAAACCGTCTTCAGTAGAGGAAGCTGTGGAAAATGCGCGTTACATGGAGGAACACATGAACTTAACCGGAGGTACGAGACTGACCTTTCCACATCATCCTAGATTCCTAGGGAAGGCCCCTAGGAAATTTCCCATGGGAGGGGGCCCAAGGCCACCTCCATATGGTAACAAAGTTGCATCATGGAAAGTATCCGCATGGATTTCAATGGCAGCAAGTGCAGCATCTCGTACATCACCAATGACGTAGGCAGATCAATGGCCATCTCAGGGAGCAGCTAGTAGGGGCAGGAGTTCCAGGGAAAGGAACTCATTTTAGAGACAGTCATAGAACAGTGCGCAGGTTCAATCCCGTGTTACATGTTGGGGATGTGGAGGACCCCATTACTAGTGTGACTTCCCAGAGTTACAATCAGGATTTCTGCATAGAGAAGGAAAGGCCCCAATAGGAAGAGCCAATAGCAGCCACCAAATTTACGTAGCAGTTAATAATTGCTAGGAAGAACATAAATCCACAGTGGTGGAGTCATCAGGTATGCTAAATCATATCAATGTAAAGATTTTATTTGCTTCTGGTGCTACAGATAGTTTCATTTCACCATCTGCATTACAAAAGAGTGGGTTGGCAGCCTATGAGCACGATGACTTTGAACAAGTCGAGATGTCTTCGGGGGAAAAACAAGCAGTAGGACCTAGCGTTGATAATTGTATAGTAGACCTGGGAGTGTGTACTACCAGATTGAAGGTATATGTCACTACTCTCGGGGTGTATGACCTAATCATTGGAATGGATTGGTTATAATCTCATCGAGCTTTGGTAGATTGTTTCGCAAAAATTGTGCTTTGTGTCGACGATGAAGGAAGACCAGTAGAGATCCAGGGTGTACGAAGAAAGGTGTCATTACACTTTATCTCAACTATGAAGGTTAAGTGATTCTTGAGGAAAGGGTGTCAACTATATGTAGTGGAAGTAGTCAATGAAAGGAAGGGACCCTCATTAGATCAGTACCCGATATTGTTAGAATTTAAGGATGTTTTTCCGAATGAGTTACCAGGGTTACCTCCTGAGAGGGAGCTTGATTTTACTATTGAGCTAAAACCTAGTGCAGAACCAATTTCCAAGACTCCGTATCAGATGACAGTGCCAGAACTTTGTGAGTTGCAAATGCAGTTGAAAGAGTTACTAGACTTAGGGATAATAAGGCCAAGTGTCTCACCTTGGGGCGCACCAGTAATTTTTGTGAAGAAGAAGGATGGTTCCTTACGACTATGTATAGATTACAGGGACTTGAACCATGCTACAGTGAAAAATAGGTACCTAATGCCATGAATAGATGACCTCTTCGATCAGATGAAAGGAGCACCGGTATTCTCAAATATTGATCTGCGATCAGGGTATCACCAGTTAAGAATTAAGGAAGGTGATATTCCTAAAACTGCCTTTCGAACCTAGTTTGGACATAAATTTGTCGTAGTACCTTTCATATTAACCAATGCACCGTAGTATTCATGAGCCTCATGAATGACGTATTCCGGAATTACTTAGACCATTTTGTACAAGTCTTTCTAGATGACATCCTCATCTACTCCAAGAATGAAAGAGAACATGAGGAACACTTGCGAGTGGTGTTGTCTTGCCTTAGAGAGAAAAGGTTGTATGGGAAGTTGTTGAAGTGTTCCTTCTTTCAGAAAGAGATCCACTATTTAGGTCATATCATTTTCAGTGAAGGAATCTCTGTGGACCCAGAAAAGGTAAAGGCCATTATGGAGTGCCCAGTGCCGAAAAATGCCCATGAGGTGAGAAGCTTCATGGGGTTAGCAGGTTATTATCGGAGATTTGTGGAAGGATTCTCAAAAATAGTGAAACCCATCACCACTTTGTAGCGCAAGGGGGTTAGGTATGAATGGACAAAAGAATGTGATAGTGCATTCATTGAGTGTAAGAGGTTACTAACTAGTGCGTCAATTCTACGAGTGGCAGATATGGAAAAGGAATTCACAGTCTGCATGGATGCCTCGAAGCAAGGGTTAGGGGCCATGCTAATGTAGGATGGAGGAGTGATAGCTTATGCATCGAGGAAGTTGAAGAAACACGTTGAGCTTTACGCTACTCATGATTTAGAGTTGGAAACTATAATGATAGCTTTGAAACTTTGGAGGCACTATCTTGTGGGGCGACACTTTGAGCTCAAAACGGACCATCAAAGTTTAAAACATCTCTTCACTCAAAGGGATCTGAATGCTAGGAAAAGGCAATGGAGTGAGTTTATGAGTGAGTACGAATTTGGTATTTCATACATCAAAGGAAAGGAAAATGTGGTCGCATATGCCTTGAGAAGGAGACCACGTGTCTTCTCCCTAGTACCCTTAAAAGTCAATCTAAGGGAACGTGTGTTGGCGCAACTCCAAGGAGACAGTTGGTATTTAGAGGTTACTTCAAACCTCCAGAGTGGGAGGAAATTAGATCCAAAGTATGAAGGATATAGTCTGGAAGAAGATGGACTATTAAGATATCGAGGAAGGATGTACATCCCCGAAGGTGGGAATATTTGAAGCATCATACTGAAGGAAGACCATAGAACACTTTACTGTGCGCATCCGGGTGTGAAGAAGATGAATGCAGACATGAGGAAGATCTTCTTCTGGGTAGGCATGAAGCGTGATGTAGTCCATTTCATTGCCAAGTGCCTAGAGTGTCAACAAGTGAAATCCAACCACCATCACCCAGCAGGCCTCCTACAACCACATGATGTTCCTATGTCCAAATGGGAAGTAATTTCTATGGATTTTGTTGTGGGGTTTCCACTCACATCTCATAGACACAATGTCATTCTTGTGATAGTTGATAAGTTAACCAACAATAATCACTTTATTCCAATTAGAGACACTTACTATGTCACTGATGTGGCATGTGTGTTTGTAAGTGAAGTTATCCATTTGCACGGGATACCTAAGAATATCATTTCAGATAGGGACTCCAAATTCACTTCCAGGTTTTGGACAAGTTTGCAGTCAGCGTTGGGGACCCAGTTGAACTTAAGCACAACTTATCATCCTGAAACAGATGAGCAAAATGAGAGAGTAAATCAAGTCATGGAAGACATTCTTAGGATGTATGTAATGGATAATCAAACCCATTGGGAGAAGTACCTACCTTTGGTATAGTTTTCCTACAATAACAGTTTTCATAGCTCCATCGGAATGCCACCCTATGAAGCTCTGTATGGAAGGCCATACAAAACATCGTTGAGTTGGGATAGATTAGAAGACCGAGTAACAGTTGGGCCAGAATTGATTCAAGAAATGGAGGAACCGGTGATTCAGATTAGGCAGAGATTAAAGGAAGCACAGGATAGGTAGAAAATTTATGCAGCTGCACACAGGACCAACCGAAGTTATGAAGTGGGAGACCAGGTTTTCATTCGTATTAGGCCTAATAAGAGTACCATATGGTTCGGGAAGGGGACAAAGTTGTCATCTCGATTTATAGGAATATTCAGAATCCAAGAGAAAATTGGACCTGTTGCCTATCGTCTCGTACTGCCACCCCACTTGCATAAAACTCATAATGTTTTTCATGTATCTATTTTACATCATTACGTTGTTGATGAATCACATAAACTAAATTGGAAGGAATTGCAAGTATCATACGTGGGAACTCTCATGGTAGAACCGTTACACATATTGGACCGTAGAGTCCAACAGCTCAGGAACCATCTGGTAGACCAAGTTAAGGTCCAATGGGACAACTATAGTCCAGGATCTGCTACTTGGGAAGACGCCGAGACACTATGACGAGACTATCCCTCACTTTTTTTTACCACCTCGAGAATATGTTTCTCGAAGGTAAGGTGTATGTAACACCCCCTTTTGACTTAGAAAGCCAAGATTACCTGAGGCCTACACACTTTTATTTTCTATTCACAGTGAAACTTTTAAATGATACACTTGAACTTTTAAGATGTATGAACCTTTATGCATGTTTAAATGTATTTGAATAATGATGGATATGATGCGATATATTGTGAGAATGTAAATTTTATGAATGTTTAAATGTTGTTGATGATGATGGATATAATGCGATCTGCTATGTGATTGTAAATTTTATGAATTTTTAAATGTTATTGATGATGATGGATATGATGTGATATATTGTATGAATGACAATCCTATGAAGGTTTAAATGCTATTAGAATGATGTTGGATATGATGCAATCTATTTTGAAAATGATAATTTTATGAATATGTGTCATTAATTGAATTATGGGATATTATGAGATCTATTTCTAACTTGAAAACTTTGAGGTTAAGTTGTTGGTACGAGGATACCGAATTGAAATTATGGTTGTATGAAATTACATGATGATAATGCATAGAAATGTATGATTTTGTGTTACAGAGTAATCAACAAGTTATGGGCTATGAAATAGCCAAGGGATAATGATGATGAAAGTGGATGTCATGACCACTGGTCGAGAAACAATATGGTATGAATCTTTGTATGTGAAATTATATTGATTTGGATGCATTTCTATGATATGTGGACCAGTGCAGGATTTTAGGTGATGAGACTACCCAAAATCGAATAAACGATGACAAAACTCCTAGCAACACGATGCCACTGTATATTCCATTGTAGGGTGTAGACCCTAGTCCTGTTAGGAGGGGTGGAGGCATTTCCCACCGTGTATCCTCTGAAACCTGAAGTCATGGGAGGATGGTGTTATCTCATGCTCCCTTAGACGTGTTATGATGACTGTCAGTTGCCTACTAGGGAATCTTGGTCGAGATAGTGACACTTCCACTTATGGGTTCTATTTGGAGTTAGGTCAATATAGTTGACGCTCCAAGATAGTCCAGCATAGGAAGGATAGGAATGAAGATGGAAGTAAGTTAGGGAGGAAGGATGAGTAGAAATAGTAGAGAGTGTATGGAGATTTGTCTTATGGTGGAATTTATTGTTTTTCCTTCTGAAAAGAAAATGTGTATATATGAATATTCATAATTACGTAACTAAACCACAGTTGTCTAAATAAAATTGTTGAACTAGATAATTGTAATTAAAGGATTTCGCAAACATTTGATTGGTTTATTGTCTTTTATAAAAAGAATAATCTTGTTGATTGGATTGGATGCATACATAAATTACTATAAGGGTGATAGTTATTGATTATTAGTACATGCATGAGACTTGTATGTACTAGCTACACATGCCTTTCTTGTACATGTACACTAGTAAGTATGAGTTTTCTTGGCTTACTTACTAATAATATCGGTTAATTGTTATGAATGTGTGAACCATGTGTCTTTTCCCTTGTATCATAAAATACTTTAACTCTGGGACGAAGTTTCCTGAAGATTGGGTGTATGTAACAACCCTAGTTAAATAGTTTCTTAAGGTTTATCAAGTATAGTTAATTAAATAATTAACTATCCTAATATGTATTAGTTAAGTAATGATTAATTATTAATAATATTAATTAATTAATTAATTAAATTTTGTTTAATATATGTTGGTTAATTAATTGATTGATTAATTAACACATTAATGTTTGGATAACAAATTAAAGGCTTAATAACTTATTAGAAAACTTTACGTATGAAGGGAAAGGGCATTGAATGGAGGGATAAGGTATTGAATGGAGGGATAGGGTATTAAATGGAGGGATAAGGTGGGTGGAATTAATTGAAGGTAGGAGGCAATGAATGGGAAGAGGAGGATATGAGGGGGCAGAGGCCTTCAGGAGATGATTATGAAAATTTGGGGAGTAAGCATTATTTTGGGAGAAGGGTTGTATTTCCTGGTTTGGATATTTTTCTAGTTTGGGAGTTTGGGTGGATTGTTATAGGGGTGCACCAAGTTGTTGGGAGTTTTGGGCTCGGGGGCCAGGAATCCTCACAGAATCATGGAGCTAAGGAGTCGGAAAGGCTGCTCCTAGCTAGCTAGGTGGTCAGAGCATCACGCAGAGTTTTGGGCAAAGCAGCAGAGAGAAAAGTCGGATATTGGGATAATAACATCAGCCAGAGGTATCTATATTCATGAATTTGTTGGGTTATGGGGTTGTTATGTAATTTATTAGATTGTTGTTCATAAATTTAAATTTATGTTGCTTATATGCTGAATGAAATTGCTTATTGCTTATGCTGAATAATCTTAATGTAAAAATTTACAAATTTTTTTACGCTTTGTTAAACTAGGTTCTTACACATTTCCCTCGAGGTCCCTTGAAAAAATATCTCTCAACTTGGCTATACGATTCTACTCTATCAACGACATACTCTGTGATGTACCCTCCAATGGTACTATCAAACCAGTGATCTATTGCTCATGATACGGTGTTATCAACTCTCTTGACCTTCTTGATCAACTCCGACATCCAAACCATAAGAAGACTAGATCGGATCTCAAACTGGGTATTTGCTAATCTAGCTAGCCACTCATATAGCTCTTGATGGATTTCTCCAAAGAAGATCTCGTATATATCGGTGAAGATATATTTCTCCAACCAATCCTCTGAACTAATATTAGGGTTCTTGTTATGGGCTTCAACGAAGTCATTTTCTTGATCTTCTATCCACTTTTGAGTCTCTGTCTTCGATGGAAACCACCTTGACATTCCTTAAGAATACTCTGGTCCCGGCAACGAAACCATTTGTTGGCACAGGGGCAGACCCAGGGTTCAGCTTCAAGAGCACACCAACAAGCCCTAGTTATTGTCCCTTTCGGCAACACCTGTGAAGCAGATGGAGTCTCACCCGAAGCAGCTATGAGGGGGTTGTAGGACATATATGTCTACAACCAAAGGAAATATCAAGTGGATCTCAAACAAGAACAACACAACATTCATGTATATTACTTATCAACTTTGATCCATTCCATGCATCTATCAGATCTACCACAATAATGCACTAATAGTATATAAATGATAGATACAAAATACCAATCACACACAACACAAAATATACGTGGTTCACCCTCTCTCTAGGGCTACGTCCAAAAAACTATGCTATATTATATTTAAGTAAAGCATACAGTTCTTATATGCGCTCTTAGCTAGCAGATCTTCTCTCTTCTCCTTCATTTCTCTCCCCTCCCTACGCACCTAGCTGTGGGGTTGATCTTCACACCCAACTGAAGATCTTACAACACTAGAAGGCTCTCACACTTAGCACTTCTCTCTCACATAATCTTACTCACTTAGACACACAACAACAATTAATTCTCAATCGACTTGACACCAATCGATCCCAAGTCCTTTAGACCTCTATTTATACACTACAATCACTCACTGGCATTCTTAAGCTGAAACCTAAGTGTCAAAACCCTATGTGCTAAAACCCTAAGTGTCTAAAACCCTAGGTCAACTTGACCTGTGATTTCACAGCTTCCCCGGCCTGTCTTTCCTTCCTTCTCGCGCAGTGATCCAAATCATATAACGGTGGATTTTTCGTTTTACTGAGTTGTCCATAGTCCTTCTTCCTTGTTGACTTGTCATTCTCGATCTCCTTTTCCAACGACTTGCTTTCTCAGGCTTCACTCCATCTTTTCTTCTCTTTTGCTCACTTCGACCCAGTATCAGTGTCTTCTGCAAAGTTTGCTTGATCCCTTTTCTTCCTTGATCTTCGCTTTCTTCCATAACCAAGGGCCAACAACGTTCTTTTGGAAAAAAAATTCCAGGATGAGAGTATCCAACTCATCCTTAATATCACAATTATGTGTAAACATGGGTATATTACAGGTTTCAAGTTCATTAGTAGTCATCAGGATTAGAGAGGGGTCAACTTCGATAGGATTGTCAAGAGAAATGACTTTAGGAGGTTCAAGAGAATATGGATTAGTGACCGATGCAAATAAATTCTTGTTGGTGTGAAGGTTATTAAGTTCCCAGTAGTCGACAGATGCATACGAGTTGGTCTTGTGAAAGGTACACTAGGGCACATTTTGGGGCATGGAGGGTGATGTAGGGAAAACATTAGAAGGACCAACATTAGATGGACCAGATTGGGTTTGAGGAGAGTAGATTGGAGGAGCCACTTTACACTCCATGGTCAAGGCCTGAAGAAAGGCCTAGTCCAAGGAAGGACTCTCAAACAAATCAACTTCACAATAGAAAACCATTAACAAGTCAGAATTAAATTTAGCAATCCGTACATATTCCGGATTAGAAATGTGCAGTTGGATGTGCAACTTGCAGAAGACATCGATGTAGATTTATACGAATTGATTTGAGAGTTTTCAAAGCTGTATACATTTACCAAGGAGTTTATGGTGATATCCCATGGGATAGAAGTGGTCTCTTAATGCCTAGAAAAATCCATCCTAAGATGTGAGGTGTGCAGGCGTTGTAGTTGTTGTCTCGCCGATCTCGATGACCAACGAATCATTCTCGAGATGAATATCCCACCAAGATTATGCAATTCCATCCAACTGCAAGCTTTTGATCTGAAGCTTCATGTCCTCATCCATCTGGGTACATGTCTTGAAATAGGTGGAGAAACCGCAGATTCAAGGATTGACAACCTCTCGATTAATTTCGCTTGAAATTTGGGCAATTGAAAGCGCATATCAAATTACATGGGTGTCGGAGCTCGTCTTTGTTGTAGACACAGTAAATAATTAAAATGTAGAGCTAAATCTTGGATTGGTGATGACGTATTGGATGTTGAATCCTTTGTGGAGGGTTCTTTATGAGACAACATGTTTTCATCCATCAAACGGTTCGATATAAAATATTGGTGTTGTGAACATGGATAATCTAAGTCTGTGTGCACTTAGATTTGACCCTCGGATGTCAGGATCTCTAGAAATAGAGGACACGAGATCTGATTTGTAGTAAGTATGGAGAACTGAGGCCAAGAAGGTTATTTTCCCTCTAGATTTGAATCATGCAGTGAAAAAAAAAAAACCTGAAGGAACCAGGTGCACCTAAGATCTGAAGAATGCAGAGAAAATATAAGGTGAATAGACTAGGTGCACCCAAGAATAGAGCCGAGGAGGTTGGTTTCACTATATATTTCATCCAAGAGGCCATGTGCACCAGCTAGATGCTTCCAAGAGGCTATGCACATTGTAAGAAATCCTTAGGCTATGCTGGAATTTTCCCAATCTATTGGATTCCTTGATATCGACAACAAGGAGGTAAGACTAAAAACCCTGAGAAGGGTGTGTAGAGAAAACCCTGAAGGGGTAGACTGGAAAAACTTAAAGAGGGTGCACTAAAAAACCCTGATGAGGGCATGTAGAGAATCCCTAAAGAGGGTGCACTGAAAAACCTTGAGGAGGGAGTGTAGAGAAACCTTGAAGAGTGTGCACTAAAATCCTAGGAAGAGCATTGTGAGAATCCACCAACAAAAAAAAATATATGAAATCAGTGGATGGCTTCCCGTTTAATTCTTGATATCGAGCAAAATCTTGTTGAGATCTAGGATATGATACCAATTGATCTACATGCAGATCTGAAATGAAAATATGTAGATCTGAAATGCAAATAGAAAACTCAATGCCCAATCTAAGAATAGATATAAACAAAGGAAAAATAGAGAATAAATGAAAAGAGACCAAGCGCTTAGACAAAAAAATGACCATCAAATCTATTATGAGAGAGAGGAGCACCTTTTATATGTAGGGAAACTTTTTTTTTTATTGAAGAAAAATAAAATACTAAACATTTATTACATAGCACCCTCATCATAATGAGGAATGTGCCCCTCCTAGTGGCCCAAAAACAACATAGGAATGGGTTTCCTATAAGTACAGATAAAAGGAAAATGAATATTATTGAATTAGTGCATACTAATGTGTGTGGGCCTATGCAAACTAAATCACTTGGGGGAGATTCTCATTTTCTTTTCATTGATGGTAGAACAATACTTACATGGGTTTATTTCCTGACAAATAAAAGTGATGTGTTTGAATATTTCAAAGAGGTTAAAAACATGTTTGAAAACCAAACATGAAAACACATCAATATCCTTAGATCAGTTCAAGGAGGAGAATACACATTAGGAGATTTAATCAAATATTGCAAGGACAATGGGATTAATAAATAATGCATAGTTTCACAGGCTCCCCAACAAAATGGTGAGGTTGAAAGGAAAAATATAACCTTGATTGAATGTGCTCAAATCATGATTAAACGTAAGAATATTCCTAATGGTTTTTTACCAAACAAAGGAACATAAGCAATGGATGAGTGCTATGGAGGAGGAACATGACTCCATAATGAAAAATGAAACTTGGGAACTTATGGAATTTCCTGAAAATAAAATTCTATAGGTTCAAAATGGTTGTTCAAATCTATGTTCAATGTTGATGGTAGTATAGGCAAGTTTAAAGCTAGATTGGTTGTAAAAGGTTATTCAACAAAGAAGGAATAGATTATGAGGAAACAATTGCACTTATAGCTAAAATGAACACTATTAGATTAATAATTGAATTAGCTACTAAGTACAATTGGAAATTAGATCGGTTCGATACGGTTTTTAATGGTGAATTAAAACAAGAAGTGTATCTTGTTCATCGAGAATGTTTCATTAAGTAGGGACAATAACATCTTGTATGCAAGTTAAAGAAAGCATTATATGGTGTCAAATAGGCTCTGTGGTTATGGTATGTGAAAATTTACACTTTCATCTTTCAACAAGGTTTCATAAAAAATAAGAGTGATCCAAATATTTACATAAAGAAAGATGGAAATGGGGATGTTTCTTTGATTTCATTATATGTTGATGATTTAATCATAACAGTAAGTGCCACAAAATTGATTAATGATATCAAAAGGTACTATCCAATTGTGTCTTAGAGTAGAAAGAAGTAGTTAATCATTTCATTGTCCTCAACTAAAGCCAAGTATAAAGAATTATGTAGTGATCACTATGAATCAAGTTGGCTAAGGCTTATTCTCGAAGACATGGGAGTGCTACCTATGAATCGATTTGGCTAAGGTGTATTCTTGAAGACATAAGAGTGTTATCTATGAATAAATTTGTCTAAGGCGTATTCTTGAAGACATGGGAGAAAGGAAAAAGGAGTACCTACATCTATCAAATGTGATAATCAAAAGTCGATAAAATTGACAAACAATCCAATTTATCATGCAAGATCAAATCACATTGAAACTTAGTATCACTTTGTAAGAGAAAAGATTCAATCAAAAAAATTGATTTGATGTAGTATAATACAAATGTTAATTTGGTGGATATATTCACTAAAACTATGGATATATTCACTACTCGGCTACTCAACACTGGGCTGGGATACTTGGATCGGAGCAGGAAAAAAGTTCGGGACTCGTAGCAGCTTACCGAGTTTACCTCTTTCCACTAACATCAGCATAGGTAGCAGAAACGGAAGCAAAGGTAGAAACAACGGAGCCAATTCCACCAGAGTTGTCGATGATACCGAGGAATGGTGCTTGGCAAAGAGTAGCTGGGAAGAGTCCGATCAGTCTCCGTGCGGAACCCGATGAGTCTCCTACGGAGTTGTAACCCAGTTCCTGTTCGTGTTCGGGCGGATCCAGTAGTAGAGGCAGAGGCAAAGATAGCAGCATCTAATAGTCATGGCAATAGTGAGAGGTGGACTCTGCACTAATATAAGATGAAATTATAACAATAGAGTCTTTTGGTTGCATATATAATTTGGATATTTTAAATAAAGAGTTGTGCAAGGGTTTGATAATGTGGCTTTGCACAATGGTTCATTATTTACCTTTTGTTTGTGAGATTATGTCTTTGTTTTCATTTACATGGTATGAGATTCTTGTTCATAGTTTTAATAGAAAGGTTGGTGTGTTTTAATAGAAAGGTTGGTGTGGAGTGTTTCATACCAGGTTAATTTGAAGATAAATAGAATTGCTACACATTTATCTAGTATCGAATGGTATGATTAGTGAATATCGAGTTTTTATAGCAAGTTTTACAGCGAAAATGCATGGTGAAAAGTTTAAAAGAGACTAAATGTTTAGGTAATATTTCTTCTTTTAGGATATTTATTGATGACAAAACAAAATATACACCTATGTTTATTTCTTGAAATAATAAATGAATAAATTTAGATTTATGATAAAAAAAAAAACAAATTAACAAAAGTATTAAAATGCTTATATCATATTTTGGAGGGAAATTGATATCAAATCAATGTATAAAATATTGTAAAGACAACTATATATATATATATATATATATATATAGAAGAAGAAGAAGAGAAACAACAATTCCATATAATCTCCAACAAAATGGTGTATCCCAAAAAAAATATTTGAACAATTATTTAATCTGCAAGAAACTTGCTAGAAGCAAAAATATCTCTGATAGCTTTTGGGTTGATGCAAGTTAATAACCATGTGTATTTAAAAAATATAATTCCTATTAAACCTTTTTAGTTTGTTGTACCTTATGAAATATTTTTTGGTTACATACCTACACTTGGACACACAAAATTTTCTGGCTGTACCTTATGAAGTATTTTTTGGTTACATACCTACACTTAGACACAAAAAAAATTCTGGTTGCATTGCTTTTGCACATATACCAAAGGAGAATAGAAGGAAACTATATGAAAAATTAGTTAAATATATTTTTCTTGAATATTGTAGTGAACAAAAGGATTACAAATTGTATAATCCTATAAAAAGTGTTTTCCAAGAGAGATGTCATATTTCATGAGTTTGGTCAAATTGAACAAAAATAAAGGCTTACTCTAATCATTGATTTTGACAAAGATGATCAAGAAGATGTGGGCAATCCATTAGCCCTATCTTAGGGGGGAGTAATTAAATAAACAACAGAAACAAAGTAGCTAAGAACATCAACAAGACAAGTTGAGATATGGGAATCAACAAGGGAGAGAAGCCCACTTGTTAGCTATAAATATTATGTTCTTATGTAGAATGTGTTAAGCAATGAAGAGCCCATTCTTTTGAATCAGTTAAAATAAATATGAAACTTGGGTTTATGGGATGAAAGAAGAATATGATGCTATAAAGAAAACGAACATGGAATCTAATTGAACTACCAAAAAATAGGAATTTAATTATAGAATCAAGTGTAAATTTAATGGCAACATTGATAAACACAAAGCTAGATTAGTTGTTAAAGGTTATTTTCAAGTAGAATGAATTAACCCACATATTGCAAAGTTAAATATAAATTTGTTTATTTATTGCTTTAACAACTAGTCATAATTGGAATCTACATCAATGAATGGCAAATGAACTTTTCTTAATGGTGATTTTAGAGGAAATATATCCTCAAGATGAGTGAAGAACATCTTGCTTTTAGATTAAAGAAAGCCCTATATGGGTTGAAGAAAGCACTAAGAAAATGGTATGAGAAGATAAATGTATTGTTTAAAAACAAAGGTTTGAATAAAAGTAACAGAGATCCCAATATATATGTAAAGAAGAATGAATTAGGAAGCATTGTCCTTATTTATGTATATGTTGTTGACCTAGTTATTAATGGAAATTGTGAGTTTCTTGTTGAAAAAATAAAAAATGATTTGTCAAATTAATTTGATATGAAAGATCTAGACCATTTGCATTATTGTTTAGGAACATAAATATGAAAGATGGTACAATGAAGTTCAACATGAAAAATTGTATCTTTATATCTACTCCATTAAAACATAATGTAAGTCTTGATGTTAATGATGAAAAGATTAAAACTAAAATATTGTTTTAACAAATTATTTTGATTCAAATTGGGTTAATAAGTCTTATAATAGAAGATCCATTATATAATATACTTTTTAATATTGTTATAAGAACCATTCCATGGAGTATAAAAAAACAATTCACAATTCAAATCGGGATAGTTACTCTTCTATTATAATATATTCTTCTATTATAATATATCCTCTATTATAATATATGTATTTTAATATCAATATATGTATTTTAATATTGTGATAGGAGTCATTTCATGGAGTACAAAAAACAACCCAAAGTTACTTAGACTTCAAAAAATACCAAGCTTTTGTGTAGTACCATATGTAAATCTATTGGTGTAGTAACATATGTAAAGTTATTTGATTAAGAGCATTTTAAAAGATAAGAAAATCAAATCACTCTCAAGAAACAATGAAAGTTTAATTAAACTTATAAATAATTCAATATTTCATATCAATTCCACTTTGTAAGAGAAAAAAATAGAGCTCTAACAAAAATTAATATGTAATATGTTGTATTATGAATCTAATAAAAATCTTGCAAATATCTTCACTAAAATATTAAGTAATCCTAAATTGTGAATCTAATAAGATCTGGCAGATATCTTCACTAAAACATTAAGTAATCCTAAGTTATGAATCTAATAAAAATCTTACGGATATCTTCACTAGGAAATTAAGTAACCCTAAAGATATCTTCGCTATGAAATTAAGTAACCCTAAATCTTGCGGACATCTTCACTGGAAATTAAGTAGCCCTAAAGATATCTTCACTAAGAAATTAAGTAGCCCTAAGTTTGAGGCATGTAGGATTATGTTGGGTGTGGTAAACAACAAGTTTTTATATTAAAAAGAAGTGATAAATAATATAAAAAATTTAATTTCCATAAGGTGGTTGGTTGTAGCAAACTTCTGCCAGACAACAACATCGTTATAGTTTGCAACAGTCGTGGCAACAGTAAGAGTCCGAGTCTGCATTAATATGTAATCTTAATACTGGATATGTTATCTAGATATTATAAAGAGCTCTGCTAGACTTTGGGAATGTGGTCTCTGCATTGCTTTTTATTTGTGTATTTGTTTTCATTTACAGAAACACTATTACAACTTTATTTAGTTTTTATACTTTTCATATGATGTTTGCGAATTTTGTTTCAAAAAATTTTAAAAATTTATATCATCAAATTCCAACGAAAAAATTCATTTCATAGAATAACATATCAATACCAATATGTATAGAATGAAAAGCTGTTACTGCAGGTTATCAATTTTAATTTCCAAAATCATTTCCTCGTACTAATTCCTTTGTGTGTCTTCATGTTTTCTTCTCTTCTCGTGTCGTTCAATGAAAGTCATCTCAAAGTTCTTTCAACATGAGATACATGATGTCGCTTAACTTCATAAATGCTTTACGAGTTAATGCAAGGACCACGATTAATTGAATACTAAAAGAGAATTGTGAATTATTTTTTTTTATGAAGGAAATGATTTTCCTCGAGCCTTCAAAGTAGTACTTATTCTTGAATATTATTAAGAATTATTGATTATTATTAAGAACACTTATTAAAGTAATTAAAGTAGTATTTTGGAGTGTTATTAATATCACTAATTTTAATTATTATTAGTATTATTGTGTATTTTTCATTAAGGTTAGCATTCACATCCTAGATTCTTTAACATAAAGCAATTATGGTATATTACCTAATTTTTTTTTGGACATATTATCATCTTAACAATGGGGAATTATAGTGGAAATACAAGTTATTAGAGAGTGGAAACTTCGTTATAATTGTCCAAACAATGGTCATTAGAGGAAAATGGATGGAAGCACTTTCTTCATTTAGAAACTACATGTTGGTAACATGTTATGTAGTTTCATTTTGAGTATATTTATGCGCCTAGCTTCTTCAAATACTTGTAGGGCATGGTGGAGGGAGGGAAACATACACCATGGTTAAGCCACAACATAGCCCCTAAACAAGAATGCTTCTCAAGCCCACCCTAGGAATGGTTATTGGGGCCATGGTCAGGGTTCTTTAGCATCCAAGTGGGATATGGGAACCATAAGTAGGTTTTGTGCAGTGAAAATGGGTCTCCAAGATTAAACGTGGTCAAGATGGGAAACAAGGGGTTTAAGCCCTACATGAACCTTCTCAAGCTCAAGTTTCATGGTTAAGGGAGGAAAACACTTAGGCCTTAAGCCCTAAATGTAATTTCTTTGGCTCAACTTCCATGGACAACACTTACAAACCACAATTGAGGCCCTCTCTAAGGGGTCTTAGGCATAAGAGGTGGATATGGATTCTATTAGAAGGTTTTGTGCATGGAGGATGGATCATGGAATCTTGATCGTGGTCAAGGAGGAAAAACAAGTGCTTCGAGATATTATTAAATCTTCTTGGGTTCAATATCCTTGAATGAGTCCTCGAACCAACACATGAGTCCTTTGTAGGGGTTCTTTGTAGGCCTTCAAATGGTATATAGGAACCATGAGTAGGTTTTGTACATTGGGAATGGGTGTTTATGCCTAAACATGGTCAAGCGGGAAACAAGGACCTTAATCCCTAATTGAACCTTCTTAGGCTCAAGCACCATGAAAAACACCTAAAAAACACAACACAAGCCCTCATTAGGGAGTCTTTTGCCTAGAAGTTGGGTATGGTTCCATTAAGATTTTTTATGCACTACAGATGGGTCTTGGGGACTTGACCATGGTGTATTGGTTTTAATAGCAATAATGTACCAAACCACTTGATTTAGCTAGGTTATGAACTAAACAACAAACAAATGTGAAATGTGGGACACACACAAAAGCAATGCAAAAATAACTAACCAACAAAAGTATAATAAATTACAAATTTAACCATATAAACACTATTAAAATGAAAAGAAATGGGGGAAACATAAATACTTATATTAATGTCCAATGAAAAAGAAAAAAAATTGCATTTCCTTGGTAAGAGTGAATGGAAATAGGTGGGCTCCAAATCTCTCAAAGGGATAGGTCCTTTTCTTCCTTGATTGATCTAGGTGGATATCAATGGCCACCCACCTATTCCAAATGGCTCACATACAAATTTCATCTTGGCAATTTTAGTTTTCATCTTGACAGTTGTTTTCTAACTTTTCGAGACCTATAATTTTAGTGTCGTTTTGAGGCCATAAACAACATTTTTATGGCCTCCCAGAGTCACACTATAGTTAAGTTTAGAGTGTGAAGGCATAATGTGTAGTCCTCGGATAGACCTTTCCAATGGGCTATTGTGTGCCTAAAACAGATCTTATGCAAAAGTTATGACCCCGGGAAGTTGATATACCAAATATCAACTTACCCCAATGGGGCCCACATGACTTTTGACCCTTCATCTCCTAGGGTTAGGTTTTTGGATGTCTAGGGTTTTGGCATTCATGTTTTGATGTAAAATGTCTTTGGAGCCTCATTGTATTGATCTCCTTGCAAATGAGCATAGCCATCACATCTCTTCTCAGAGATAAGCTGCCACCATTCTAGCAAGCTTGTTTCGGTCTACATTTTAGAGTTTCATCATATTTGTTATTTAATAGAAGCCAAGTTTTACTGTATATTTGTTATTATTCACTGTGTCTCTGTGTTAATATTATATATCTATGTTTCATTTTGTTCTGCTCATAAATATGGATAAATGCTATCAGAGCAATATGCTCCTTATCAGTTTTTTGGTGCATGACCCTCACGAGGTTAGGTATAGAGAGTTGGGTGTCGAGCTTTTTTCTCTTGATCAAAACTTCTCTCGCATGCCCAAGAAACCTTCCATGGAGGGAGAAGATAAATATTAAGGGACAAGAGATCCTTTCAAAATGTTACTCGAGGAAACCCTCGAGCGATAGAGGAATGAGATGATGGATAAATTTTTACAAATCCTTCAACGATTGTCGACAAGAGATGCATCTACCTCAAATGGAGGCACCACCCCCTTCAAGGTACAAATCAATTTAAATATTCCTATATTCAAAGGTCAAATAGATGAAAAGGTTGTAGATAAATGTTTAAACCTTCTAGAAGTGTATTTTTCTCTCCACAACTTTTCTGATAGAGAAAAGATTACATTTGTGCTCCTCAAGGTTGTCCCCCATGTCAAAGATTGGTGGAAGACTTTCTATGAGAAAAATGAAACAAAGGGATCTACATTGTTTGTAGTTTCACCCACTTGGGGTTCCTTCACGGATGTTATTAAGGAACAATAATACCCTGTTGGAAGTTATGAGGACTTATATACAAGATGGACTACATTGCAGCAGAAAAGGGACCAAACAGTGCCAGAGTTAACCAATGTATTCCACACCTTGTGCACCAAGTTGGGTATCAAAAACTCTGAGGGACATCTGGTGCTCAAGTACTGCAGCAGTTGTATAGATACATCTAGACATAAATGGATTTTCTATACATTTCATCCTTGGGAACGTCTTGTCGATATGTTGTCAAGATCAAGCAGAAGATTAAACAGAAGACGTGGCAGTTTCGGTCTGTAAACCCCTCACAATAGAAGTAGGGAAAAGGTGGCCCCAATCTGTAGAAAAAAGGGCAGAGAAAGGATTGGCAACCTTAGGACAACCAATCCAAACCACAAACAAATAAGGACAATGGGAAGAGAAAGAAAGACACTAGGAAATGGTGTGAGTTCCATAAGAGCCCCTGACATTACACCGTTGAATGCATCTCAAAGCAGTCATTGGTGGCTGAGGTGAAAGAATATGAATTAGATGCAGTATTTGAATCCAAGTCAGAACCGGAAAAAGGAGACATATTATTGATGCAAAACCCAATGCCACCATTGCTACTAGAACCAAGTTCCAAGCCAACTAGCTTGATGATCCAAAGGAAGGTGGCTGCCTCTTTCATTCACAGATGTGGGTGAAGGGTAATTTGATGCACTTCATCATTGATAGCAGTAGCCAGAAGAACTTCATCTTAGTGGATATCGTCAATCACTTGGATCTTCCGACATCACCACACCTGCAGACATACACTATTGGGTGGTTCCTCCAAGGGAGTGATCTCTGCATTAGCCAACAATGTCTCTTGGCCTACAAAATCAAGCCCTTCAAAGATGAGGTATTGTGTGATGTCTCCCCCATTGAAGTTTGTGATGTTATTTTGGGAAAACATTATTTATGGAAACATCATGTTGTATATGAGTCTATGCCTCGTAGTGTTATTATTACTTTGGACAGGGTATTATACAGGATACCAAAGATAGTCCCGTCTTCCATCATTTCCTTGATCTTTTCCAAGTAATGCAGGAAGGTCATATCTCAAACTGGGAAGTTTTTCTTCTTCGTGATTCATTCTCAGAGTAAGAAAAAGGTTGTAGCCACATCCATGGTATCCATGACAGTTCTCTCCATGCAACAAAAGCAAGTGGATAAGGTCATGGAAGAATAAAAAGACATCTTCTCCTCACCCACTAGGGTACCTATGCATTGTCAGGTCAAGCACTCAATTGATCTGACCCCCACCACATCGCTACCAAATGGGTCAGTATATTGTTACTCTCTATTAGAAAATGAGGAAAATAAGCACCAGATCTAAGAGCTGCTCGAAAATGGGTACATCCTCCCAAGATCAGCCCCTTGTGGAAGCCAAATCATGCTTGTGCAGAATAAAGACAGGTCTTGGCAAATCTGCATTGATTATCGAGCCCTAAATAAAATCATAGTATGGAACCGATACCCAATTCCCTGAATTGATGATCTCCTTGACCAAATCAAGGGGGGCAAATACTTTAGTAAGATTGATCTGAAGTCTGGCTACCACCAGGTTCCAATAGAGTAGATTTATGTATGGAAGACTGCCTTCAAGTCCAAATAAGGTCTTTTTGAATGATTGGTCATGCTCTTTGGCTTGACAAATTCCCCAACAACTTTAATGAGGATGATGGATGATATATTACGTCCTTTCATCAATTCTTTTGTGGTAGTGTATTTGGATGACATCCTCATCTTCAACAATAATTGGGCGGAACACTTGCAACACATTCAACAGGTTTTTCACACTTTGCAGCAACACAAGCAATATGAAAATTGGAAAAATGATCCTTCAGCATGAACAAGGTCCAATACCTAGGATATATTGTTGATGAGCATGGGGTGCATTTCAATCCAACCAAAATCTAGGTCATTCATTACTAGCCAGCCCCGAACACAATCACTAAGCTCCAGAGCTTCTTAGGCCTTGCCAATTTCTATCGCAGGTTCATGTTGGGATTTTCCCACATTGCATTGGCCCTTAGCTAAGTGATGAGGAGCAGTGACAAAGAAACATTCATGTGGGTTCAGTCGCGACAGAAAGAGCTCTATGATTTGAAGCAACGCTTGTGCTCAGCCCCGGTGCTCTCATTAATCGACCTGCAACAATCATTTGAGATTGAGACAGATGATTCAAACTATGTTGTGGGTGCAATTCTCATTCAGCATGGACATCTTGTGGACTATCATAGTGAGACACTATCGGATATGGTCTGTAAGTACCCCACTTATGACAAAGATATGTAATCCATTGTACAATAATGTCTCTAGTGGAGGAATTACGTTCTTGGGAAGGAGACATTAATCCACATTGATCATAAGCCTCTGTAGTTCATGTAGATAAAAGGAAAATTGCAGAATGACCATGATCAGAAGTGGTCCACATACTTGCAACAGTTCCATCTCAACATAAAGTATAAGACATGGAGCACCAACTGCATTGTTGACTACCTCAACTGACCTCTATTTTATGCATTAACCATGGTGCTACAGTCTTGTGGACATGCGACCTCCGAATGGCCCCAACTATATGAGGAAGATCCTAACTTCGCCACTACATACCAGATGTTGGTAACAAACATAGTTGTCATTGATTTTCATTTGCAGGATGGGTTATTGTTTCGTCTGGGCCATCTATGCATTCCATCAAGAGAGTGCACGAAGCTTATTTGGGAAGCTCACTATAGTTGGGTGGAAGGACACTTCGACGTAGAGAAAAAAGTGGAAGTGCTACAACAACATTTCTATTGGTCGAAACTCTGACAAGATGTCAACAAGTATATCAAGTCTTGCATGACTTGTGCCATTTCCAAGACTCCCATTAAGAAAAAAGGAATGTACACCCTTGTTCCTACTCCTGACAGGCCCTAGGAATCCATCTCGATGGAGTACACATCGGTCCCTCCTTCAACCAAGTAAGGAAATTATTTTGTTTTCGTGGTTGTTGATTGATTTTCCAAGATGGTGATTCTAGTCATCTGCAACAAGACCATCACAACAGATGCCACCACCAAGCTCTTCTTTGAATGATTCTAGGTACATTTTTGGATACCACAAACCATTGTCTCTGATTGGGATAGTTGGTTCCTCAACACATTCTGGTCAAGCCTCTGGTCACAACTGGAAACCAAGCTCACCAAATCAACAGCCTTCCACCCCAAACAAATGTCCAAACCGAGGTCATCAATAGGATGATCATGCATATTTTTTGCATGTAAAATTCCAAGCATTTGTGCACATGGGATGAGATTCTTCCCGATGTTCAACATAGTTACAACAAAACCATACATATCTCAACCGACCACAACCCATTTCAGGTGGGGTTTGGATTTCAACCATCGGGTCTCATGGATGTTGCACTACCCCTTGTGTCCACACAGGAAGAATCATCCCATGCGCAAACTGAAGCTGACAAAGCCACTCGATTCATTGAATGAATCTAGCACATCCACCAATAGGTTCAAGATATTTTGTATAAGTCTAATGCCAAGTACAAGCATCTCCATGATCAACATCGGGTGCCACACAAGTTTCAAGTGGGAGATAAAGTTTCATTGCACTTGGAGAAAGAAAGCCTTGTAGGACACCATCGAAAGCTTTGTCCACTCTACTATGGACCTTATACCATCACCAATGTTGTGGGTGAAAATTCTTTCGAGCTTAAAATTCCCCCCTTCCTTTGGATTTCACGCAGTGTTTAATGTGGACCTCCTTCAGTCATACTTTCCATCATTATTGGACACCTCAGAGGTAGAATAATAATTGACACCGACAGAGCTCAACCCTGACCACATGGAACAATAATCCATTGATCATATCATGGACGCATAGGTCATGGGAACTCTCCAACATAAGTTTAATCTTTATCGTGTTGTCAAAGCAGGGAAGCTCCTGCACCAAGGAAATTGGCTCACCCGGGGCCAAATTCAGTAGAAATTTCCTCATCTGATGGGGGAACTCAATGCAATGGAGACCATTTCTTCCTAAGGGGGGAGGATTGATCCGGGTGGATATCAGTGGTCACCCATCTATTCCAACTAACTCACATACATATTTCATCTTGGCAGTTTCATCTTTCATCTTGATAACATTTTTCTAGTTTTTCGGGTCCTAAACTTCTGGGTCCGTTTTGAGGCCCTAAACAACATTTTTTGGGCCGGCCACAGTCACATTGTAGTTCAATGTAGAGTGTTCTAGCATAATTTGTAGTCATCGGATAGACCTTTCCAAGGGGCTATCGTGCACCTAAAATGAAGTTCGTATGTAAAAGTTATGACCCCGGGAAGTTGATGTACCAACTTACCCCAACATGGCCCACATCACTTTTGGTGCTTCATCTACTAGGGTTAGGTTTTTGGATGTCTAGGGTTTTGGAATTCACTTTTTTATGTAAAATTCCTTTGGAGCCTCATTTTATAGATCTCCTTTCGAATGAGCATATCCATCACATCTATTCTCCGTGATAAGATTCCACCATTCTAGAAATCTTGTTTCAATCTACATTTTACAGTTTCAACATATTTCTTATTTAATAGAAGCCAAGTTTTATTGTATCTTTGTTATTATTCATTGTGTCTATGTGTTAATATTATATACCTGTGTTTCATTTCATGTTGCTCATAAATACGGATCGTTGATTTTCTCTCTAACTCTAATGGATGAAGAAACCTTAGCTCTTTGGTGAAAGAACACAAACAATCATGAGGACAATGAATGGTAGAGAAGAAAAAGAGACATGTATGATCTCCAAGTTCATTCCTTTATCACAACCTTGAAATACTTTTCTTCTTTGAAACACAACACCATGACTTTATTTTATAGGAAAAATTAAATCTCTAATCATGAACTAGCTCCAATATAAATGCCCCTCACTCACAAGTGGGATCCTATGTGCTTGAATAGACCCCTTTGAGAGGTTAAAGGACCAAGAATTCATGATATGGGATCTCAAACTAGTCTTGTATGCCACCCTAAATCCACTCATCTAGGTCCATTACCATTGATTTATCACAAATGTATATAAATTTTGCATTTACAAAAGTCATGTGGGTCTTGAAGGATTTTCCACATAACTCACACTACTTAATGGATGAAAAGTTGCACAATAGAAGAAGTGGAAAACTTAAGGTTTGACCTTGCTTATTAGCATGAAAAATAGTCATGAGGTAGTGTGATGTGTTGCATGACATTAATTATTATGAATTTTTTATTCCTTCCCGTATAATCACTTAAATTTCAATGGTTAGTGAAATTGAAGTAATAATAGTTTCCATGTAATAACCCCCAAGTTGATCCCCAATTATAACTATACATATGTTTTAATAGGCTGGTGAGACAGAATATTATGGGCCTTGGTGCTTATGTGATTATTAGGATGAAGAGCCTGGATGGTAAAATGACAGTGTGCCTATCATTGTAATATGTAATCACTTAGATTATTAATAAAATCACACCACTGCTTGAGACCAACCACACAAAAGAGTATGGAGAGCTAAACTCCACTAGAAAGGGAAAGGGGGATAAGAGTCTAGGAAGAGGGGTTAATCCTAGGGGCCTTAAGACAAGGGAATATTTTAATAATATTTCCTAAAATTTTAATTTATGTATACAAATACATTATGTTATCCTAAGTTCCCAAAGAAAGGGAACAAAGTACATGAAGGAGAAAAAAGTTAGTCTCTTATGTGCCAAGTGTCACATGGGGCACATGCATATATAGTTTGGGGATATAGTGTAATTCCCCATAATGGATTTCATTCCATCATCTGTACCTGGCAGTGGGACTCTACAGTCGTACTTGTAATGGGGAAGCCTAAGAGCGTTTTCTGGGTAGAATTGGAATGGAGAAGTGGGTTTTCATGCTCGTGTGATGTGTAAGAAGTGGGTTGTTAGGCGCATGAGAATTCTCTCCAAGTGAGAGAATTGTTGGGAGTTAATTCCCAAGGTGTCAAGTTGCAGCCACAGGGATCTGAGACTTCCTATATGGCCTATTGTTGAGGCCCCAGAAGGGAAGTGGGGAAGCCGAGGGACTATTGAGTAGAGAAGGGGAACACTTTTTTGGGTGGGACAAGCATGTGGGGAATGAGATATTGTAGGTCATTTTCTAGAATTGGCACATGAGTCTGATATTTGATGTTGTCTGATATGTTGATTAAGGTTGGTTGTAATTGATGTCAACCCTTGAAGAAATCCCTATAGCACAAAGGTTGGGTAATGGACCCAAGATTATTTGATGTAAAGATGACTCATTATTGTCTTGTCATGGTTGATAATAAGTATAAATGGATGAACTCCAAAGTGGTCCCCTTATGGTAAAATCCCTCATGGAAAGATGCTTTGCGGATTGAGTTATCCTAGAAGTATGGTTAGAGAACCCATGCTTATTTGTTGAATAATGAGATGAACTCCAATGAATTTTTCAGTGAAACTATCATATATGGATAGTGTTTTTCATGCTATTTCTGGTGGTATGTTGAATGTCACATAACTCCTCATGGTTAGAGAGTTATGGCCATGAGAAGTTGGAGAACCCAGGTTTGCGTAATGGACCCAAGTTTGTTTGATGGAAAACGGTATGAGTTTTGATATATTTTTAGGTAATAATATTCTATATGTATATTACATGTCATTCCATTTCTGGTGATATGTGGAATGCCACATAACTCCTCACATTTTGAGAGTTATGGCCTTACAAAGTTGGAGGACCCTCATATGTCATCTAGAATCCCCAAAAGGTAAAAGTAGTCAAAGTGGTTTAAGAGTTTTTAAAGGTAAATAATAAAGTGAAGTGATGAGTGCACTATAATTCAAAGTGAATACAAAATCAATTATTTAAATAATACATTTAATGGAGAAATTACAAGTGGGTTAACGCTAAAATAAGGAAAGTGGGCAAAGTGAAGGAAATAAGGTCGGATTTCAAGGAAGGATAAATTCTTTTGATGATGTTTTCTAAGGTATGTTATTTACAGGTCATGTCACCATTTTCGCAATAAATTTTTTTCTAGAATGATTCAGAATGTGAAATTACTATGCCATTGAGGAAACATATGAAATTATCTCTCATAAAAAATTCATCTTGTGGGTCGTTGTATTTTTTGAGTTACATTCTATGGAAAATAGGGTTTGTGGCTAGTCCTCAAACTAGTCAAAAATAGGTGTTTCAGGTAAACACGTCATAACTTCTTCA
>ML776923.1:1808088-1828689 GCA_009831015.1 Picea engelmannii
TATTACAGAGTTATAAATCATATTTGGATGAAGAAATTGATGAGGTATTTTGGTTGAGTAACAAGTTGGGTACATGGTTGAGACAAGTAGTTGATGAGTTGGCACATACATGAGGTGTACAGTTGATTATGTTGGTACATATTGATTAGTCATATTTGATTGTTAGTTGACACATGATTGGTACATACTTGGAACAGGTTGGTTGCACTTTTTTATGGTACAGGTTGATTACATATTGTTTGGTACAGGTTGGTGCATGGTTGATGCACTTGTTTATGGTACAGGTTGGTGCATGGCCGATGCACTTGTTTATGGTACAAGTTGATTACAGGTTGAGGTACAGGTTGATGCATGGTTCAGGTTTATTGGTACATGTTTACAGTGATATATCTCACAGTGATAGTGTGACAGTAGTTCCATCATTCTACTTCTACTTTAGGGCAGTTGGACACGGCAAGGACAGGTGGTTGTAGCTGAAGAACTTAGGGGGTTGCAGACACCTTCTGGTTATAGTCAGAGGATTGGGGAGTTGGAGCTTCCCTCAGGTTGTAGCCTAGGAAACTAGGGGGTTGGAGCCTCCTTCCAATTGTATCTGGAAAACAAAGGAAGTTGGTGCTTCCAATGAATGTAATTCTTCAAGACATATAAGAAAAATCATTATGTAGTTTTCTCCCAATTTGGATTTCCACGTAAAAGACTGGTGTACTATGTATGTGTGTGATTGTTCATTTCTTATTGCTCATTATTGGATATTAATTCTACCTTGATATAACACTTGGATTATTTGGAAAAAAATGATTATAATTACGCTATTACTCATTCACCCCCACTCTTAGTAATCCAACATGAGAGACCTTATCCTGGCTTAGGATTTCCATTTCCCTAGTGGAGTATTAGCCCCATCTAGGGGGTGACGCACTACTGAGATTTATGAGCAGTTTGGTCTATGGTCGAGAGGAACGTGGAAGGTTTGCATGCATTTGGTGTTATTATTTATAAGATAAGTGTATTTCCTATGCTCATTTTAATTACTATGTGTGTGTAATTATGAGTTACTGTTATGGAATCTTTGTTATAATTGTGTTTATAGATTCTTATGGTATGTTTTTATTATTATGCATAATTATGTTCATATGCATAGTATATCAATAAATCGAAATGGTATTTGAGGGCGAAATTTTGATGTGGCATTTCCCAATAGGGAGTTGAGGATGTTACATGCCCCTTGATGTTTGAGGTTAGGATTAGCTTGTATAGTCACAAGGAATCAAATTTTATTTCCTAAAAACATGTGTTAAAAACTAGAGAGGGAGAGGGAAACCCAAGGAAGAAGAACTATCCAAGGATAAGCAATGAATACCACCTACAACATAAATACGTAATAGATAAAATTTGTACATTGTCTCTTTTATGGATGAGGCGGGAATTCCATAAAAATGTCAAAGAAAGTTACAATAGGAGGAATGGACATGCGGAGCCAGATATTAACACCACTTTCTACATTCACAAACATAGATTATGACTGATGATATTTCTATGGTGAGGAGTGTTTTCGAGTGAAATAAAAAAAACCACAGTACTATCCATTGAATGTCAACGTTTCGGATCCATATCAGAATCCATCATCAAGACAAGAAGCGTGTGATAAAATGTGAGAAAAGATGGTTATAAGTATTTAAGTTAGACATGGAAATTTAGTGTCGGCTAGAGTTTTAGGTGAAAATTTTTAAATTAGGTTTATTTAGTTTGGTTATATTTAGGGTCTTTTTAAATATTTCTTTAAAAATAATTAATTTTAAAATCTTTATTAAGATGTTTAAAATATTTATTTTAAATTTTGTTTTAAATAATTTGTACTCGTGAATTTGAGTGTGTTTTTTAATAAGGTTGATATTGATTTAATGGGTTGAAGGAAGATTTTAAGTGTTTAAAATATTTATAATTATTAGTTTTGTTTTATTTTGAAAACCCTAATCATAATTAATTTAATGGTGTTTTGAGGTTAAATTGTTTAATAAATTAACCATTATTAAAGTGTTATTCAAGGTTTTGTTTTTAGAAAAGAAAGTTCTTTTGTATTAATTTAGAAAGGTAGATTTTAAGTGTTTTTTAATTAAATTTTTTTAATTAAAAACTATATATTTATTAGTTTTGTTTTATTTAAGAAAACCCTAAAAATATTTTAAGGTGTTTTATAAGGAGGTTTAATATTCTTTAAAAAGACTTGTTTGGTGGTTCTATATTTTTATGAGTGAAAATTAAGTTATCTTAATAGATGTAGTTGTATTAGGTTTTGATTAGTGTTATTAGGTTTAGGGTTTTTTAATCTTATTTTGTTGGTGTTATTAATTAGTTAATAAATTTTGTTATTAAGGTAGAGTTATTTATCAGTTTTTTCTATTATTTTATGAATCAAGGGGAGCCAGTTTTCACTTAAATCTAGGCCATTGTCTCTGTTTAGGTTTCTTGGGTGCTTACAGATTTTGATTGCTTCTCTAATCCGTCATTTAAAGAAGTGTTCTTATTTGGCCAAAATTTTAGTGTCATCTAGGCAAATGTGGTGTTTAGTTTTAAGGGAGTGTTCTGCTAAGGCAGAGGTGTGAATGTGTTCATTCTTTATGTCAGCTCCATTTTCTTTGATCCTAATCTGGAAGGAGTGACCAATTTCATGGATGTAGCATTCTTCGGAGGAGCATTCTATTTTGTAAATTCCTTTGCCTTTGTGAGGGCCAGGTTTGTCTTTAATGGATCTCATATTTCGTTTGATGGTTTCATGTAATTTGAAGGAGTTCTTGATCTCTTTCTTGCTAAGGATCTTCGCAATATTTTCGGTAACTCCTTGGATGTAAGGTAGGTAGGTGTTTCTATTGGGGTTCTGGTCTTCTAGGGGGTTAGGGTTTTTGTCGGTTTTTTCGAGGGATTTATTTATTGCATTCGTGATGTCTTTATGTTTATAACCTATGTTTTTAAAGACAACTAAGAGGTGGTCATTTTCTTATTCTAGGTGTGTCTCATTAGAGATTGTTATGTTTCTTGTGTCTAAATCTTTTAGGACACCTAGTTTCTGGTTAGGGTGGTGATGGGAATTAGCGTGGAAATAGTTTTTAGTGTGGGTATTTTTTATATAGACCACATGACGTAGATTACCATCGCTTTTTCTATTGATTATAACATCTAAAAAGGGTATTGATGATGCTTTCTAAGGTATGTTATTTACAGGTCATATCACCATTTTCACAATAACTTTGTTTCTAGAATGATTCAGACTGTGAAATTGATATTCCATTGAGGAAACATATCCAAGTATCTGTGGTAAAAAATGCATCTGATGGGTCATTGTATTTTTGGAGTTACACTACGTGGAAAATAGGGTTTGTGGCTAGTCATGAAACTAGTCAAAAACAGGTGTTTCGGTAAACACGTCATAACTTCTTCATAACAAATCCAAATTCAGTGAGACAAACTTTTTTGTTTATAGTATAGTCTTTAATATTGTGTGTAACGGTTTCAGATTGATTCAAAAAGTATTATGTGCGTGGCACGCTCTACAAGGTCTCTCTCTAGAATAATCAAGAATTCAACAAGGTATGCCATTTTTTCTATAACTAATTTTCTGAGAGGTTCCAAGTAGTACAACCTGGAGGAATTGCATAAAGCACGTTGAAGCACATTTTTTATTAGTTTCATATATTTATTCATTACAGGTACAAAGTTATGATTATTTCAAGTCGGGGTTGTTGACTAATCCAAAACTAGTCATGTGAGACTAAAGAAAAGTTTGATGTAAATGCTAGTCTCTTGCTGTTTAAAGTTAAGGAAGGTTTGCATGTATGTGATCATATATACCAGGTCTATTACAAAGTTATAAATCATATTTGGATGATGAAATTGATGAGGGATTTTGGTTGAGGAACAAGTTGGGTACATGGTTGAGACAAGTAATTGAGGAGTTCGAACATACATGAGGTGTACAGTTGATGATGTTGGTACATATTGATGAGTCGTAGTTGATGGTTAGTTGACACATGATTGGTACATACTTGAAACATGGTTGGTTGCACTTGTTTATGGTATAGGTTTATTACATATTGTTTTGTACAGGTTGGTGCATGGTTGATGCAATTGTTTATGGTACAGGTTGGTGCATGGTTGATGCACTTGTTTATGGTACAAGTTGATTATAGGTTGAGGTGCAGTTTGATGCATGGTTCAGGTTTATTGGTACAAATTTACAGTGGTATATCTCAGAGTGATAGTGTGACAGTGGTTCCATCATTCTACTTCTACTTCATGGTGGTTGGACGGGGCAAGGACAGGTGGTTGTAGCTGGAGAACTTAGGGGTTGTAGCTTCCTTCTGGTTGTAGTCAAAGAATTTGGGAGTTGGAGATTCCCTCAGGTTGTAGCCTGAGAAACTAGGTGGTTGGAGCCTCCTTCTAGTTGTAGTTGAAAAACAAAGAAAGTTGGTGCTTCCAATGAATGTAATTCTTCAAGACATATAAGAAAAATCATTCTGTAGTTTTCTCCCGATTTGGGTTTCCACGTAAAATATTGGTGTACTATGTATGTGTGTGATTGTTAATGTCTTATTGCTCATTATTGGATAATAATTATACATTGATATAACACTTGGATTATTTGGAAAAAAAAATTTATAATTATGCTATTACTGATTCACCCCCACTCTTAGTAATCCAACATGAGAGACCTTATCCTCGCTTAGGATTTCCATTTCCCTAGTGGAGTATTAGCCCCATCTCAGGGTGACCCACTACTGAGATTTATGAGCAGTTTGGTCTATGGTCAGGAGGAACGTGGAAGGTTTGCATGCATTTGGTGTTATTATTTATAAGATAAGTGTATTTCCTATGCTCATTTTAATTTGTGTGTGTGTGTAATTATGAGTTACTATTATGGAATCTTTGTTATAATTGTGTTTATAGATTCTTATGGTATGTTTTTATTATTGTGCATAACTATGTTCATATGTAGAGCATATCAATAAATTGAAATGTTATTTGAGGTCGAAATTTTGATGTGGCATTTCCCAAGAGGGAGTTGGGGATGCTACATGCCCCTTGATGTTTGAGGTTAGGATTAGCTTGTATAGTCACAAGGAATCAAATTTTATTTCCTGAAAACATGTGTTAAAAACTAGAGAGGGAGAGGGAAACCATAGGAAGAAGAACTATCCAAGGATAAGCAATGAATACCACCTACAACATAAATACGTAATAGATAAAATTTGTACATCGTCTCTTTTATGGATGAGGCGGGAATTCCATAAAAATGTCAAAGAAAGTTACAATAGGAGGAATGGACATGCGGGGCCAGACATTAACACCACTTTCTACATTCACACAGATAGCTTCTGATTGCTAAGAATTATGTGGTGAGGAGTGTTTTTGGGTGAAATCGAAAAACCACAGTACTATCCATTGAATGTCGACGTTTCATATCCATATCAGGATCCATCATCAAGACAAGAAGCCTGTGATAAAATGTGAGAAGAGATGGTTATAAGTATTTAAGTTTGGCGGGGAAATTTAGTGTCAGATAGAGTCTTAGGTGAAAATTTTTAGATTAGGTTTATTGAGTTTGGTTATATTTAAGGTATTTTCCAAGATTTCTTTAAAAAAAAATTAATTTCAAAATCTTTATTAAGATGTTTTAAATTTCTATTTTAAATTTTATTTTAAATAATTTGTAATCATCAATTTGAGTGTGTTTTTTAATAAGGTTGATATTGATTTAATGGGTTGAAGGAAGATTTAAGTGTTTAAAATATTTATAATTATCAGTTTTGTTTTATTTTGAAAACCCTAATCTTAATTAATTTAATGGTGTTTTGAGGTTAAATTGTTTAATAAATTAACCATTTCAAAATCATTTTTCGGAAAATCCATAGTTGGTGTCATTTTGTTCCGATTCGGATTCGAAAAGTCGATGACAATATGACACCAACTGTGGATTCTCCGGCAAATGATTTTGAAATTCCTCACCACAGAAATCTGAAAACAAAAATTAACCATTATTAAAGTGTTATTCAAGGTTTTGTTTTTAGAAAAGAAAGTTCTTTTGTATTAATTTAGAAAGTAGATTTTAAGTGTTTTTAAATTAAAATTTTTTAATTAAAAACTATATATTTATTAGTTTTGTTTTATTTAAGAAAACCCTAAAAATATTTTAAGGTATTTTATAAGGAGGTTTAATATTCTTTAAAAAGATTTGTTTGGTGGTTCTATATGTTTATGAGTGAAAATTAAGTTATCTTAATAGATGTAGCTGTATTAGGTTTTGATTAGTGTTATTAGGTTTAGGGTTTGTTAATCTTAGTTTGTTGGTGTTATTAAGTAGTTAATAAATTTTGTTATTAAGGTAGAGTTATTTATATGTTTTTTCTTTTATTTTATGAATCAAGGGGAGCCAATTTTCACTTAAATCTGTGCCATTTTCTCTGTTTAGGTTTTTTGGGTGCTTAAGGATTTCGATTGCTTCTCTAATCCGTCATTTAAAGAAGTGTTCTTATTCGGCCAAAATTTTAGTGTCATCTAGGTGAACGTAGTGTTTAGTTTTAAGGGAGTGTTCTTCTAAGACGGAGGTGTGAATGTGTTCATTCTTTATGTCACCTCCATGTTCTTTGATCCTAATCTGGAAGGAGTGACCAATTTCATGGATGTAGCATTCTTCGCAGGAGCATTCTATTTTGTAAATTCCTTTGCCTTTGTGAGGGTCAGGTTTGTCTTTAACGGATCTCATATTTTGTTTGATGGTTTCATGTAGTTTGAAGGAGTTCTTGATCTCTTTCTTGCTAAGTATCTTCACAATATTTTCGATAACTCCTTGGATGTATGGTAGGTAGGTCTTTCTATTGGGTTCTAGTCTTCTACAGGGTTAGGGTTTTTGTTGGTTTTTTCCAGGGATTTATTTATTATGTTTGTGATGTATTTATGTTTATAACCTATGTTTTTAAAGACAACTAAGAGGTGGTCATTTTCTTGTTCTAGGTGTGTCTCATTAGAGATTGTTATGGCTCTTGTGTCTAAATCTTTTAGGACACCTAATTTCTGGTTAGGGTGGTGATGGGAATTAGCATGGAGATAGTTTTTAGTGTGGGTCTTTTTTATATAGACCACATGACCTAGATTAACATCGTTTTTTCTATTGATTAGAACGTCTAAAAAGGGTATGCTACCATTTTCTTCGAGCTCCATAGTGAATTTTATTTCTTCTGAGATGTTGTTTAGGTGTTGAAAGAAATGTTGTAATTCCTCTCTCCCATGGGGCCATAGTACATTAGTTTCATCGACATATCTCTTCCACCTTATTGATTTCAAAAAAAAGGAGTGCAGGGCTTTCCTTTCAAAGTTTTCCATGAAAAGATTGGCAACAATGGGGGATAATGGGGATCCCATTGCTACTCCACTAGTCTGTTCATAGAATTTTCCTTGGTAACTGAAGAATGTGGAGCTGAGACAAACCTCAGCTAGTTTATATGTTCCTGTAAAAGGTACTTCTTTTATAATTTGGATGGTTTCAGCTAGGGGGATTTTTGTGAAGCGGGAGACTACATCAAAGCTTATGAGGGTGTCTTGAGGTTTTAGTTTTTCATTTTTAATTATTTTTATAAAGTCATTGGAGTATTTAATGAAGGAGTTTGTGTGGCCTACTAAGGGTCTAAGAATTTTGGCTACAAGTTTGGTTAGTTCATAAGTTTGTGAGCCTATGGTGTTCACTATGGGTCTAAGAGGAATCTCTTTTTTGTGAATTTTTGGTAGACTGTATATTAGGGGGTAATTTCGTTATTGGGGGTTAAACGTTTTTTTGGTTATTTCATCGAGGTTTGAGTCGTTGATGGCTTTCTTTACTTGTCTTATAATCTTCTTAATGGAGTTGTTGGGAAGTTTTCTATAGCTGCCGGTCTCGGATAGGTGTTCAATCATTTTCTTTTTATAATTATTTTGATCCATAAGGATAATGGTGCCTTGATAATAACTAGGCTCTTGTTGTTCTTGAGGTTTTTCAAGTCTACGCATTCTTCTTTACTAATGTTACTTTTCGGAGGCCTCACCTTGCGTAGTATGATTGAACAATATTGTCTAATGGTATCTTTTTCCTCATCTGTAAGGTTTTGGATGTTGTCTTCGATGCAGAAAATGATGTTTTCGACTGGGATAGAGGTTGGGGCGACTGTGTAGTTGAGGCATTTCTCTAAAACACGCATTTCGGCTGCGTGTGGTACGTGCGAGGAGAGGTTGACTATTTTCTTGGCGCTGGTGTCTTGTTTATTGTTTTTTTCTGTCAAGCAACCGTTCGAGTTTGGAGTTCTGTCTGGTGCGGGCTCGTTTGTATTCGTTTTCAGCTTTAACGACAACGATGGAGTCCAGGGTTCTCCACAGTTCGGGACTGATGCAATGCGCGAGTTTCAGATGCAATTTAAATGCATTATTGGATAAGGAGTCGAGGTAGAACATGTTTTTTTTATTTCATTCCTAACTAAGGATAAACCGAGTTTAAAGAAGGCCGCGTTGTTCCACTTATTCCTGGATCTGTGCTCGATTTGCGTGGCTTTCTTTATAATCGGTTTATCCTTAGTTAGGAATGAAATAAAAAAGAACAGATTCTACCTCGACTCCCTATCCAATAACGCATTTAAATTGCATCTGAAACTTGCGCATTGCATCAGTCCCAAACTGTGGAGAACCCTGGACTCCATCGCTACCATTAAAGATGAAAATGAATACCAACGAGCCTGCACCAGACAGAACTCCAAACTTGAATGATTTCTTGACAGAAAAAACAATAAACAAGACACCAACACCAAGAAAATAGTCAACCTCTCCTCGCACGTACCAGACGCAGCCGAAATGCACATTTTAGAGAAAGGCCTCAACTATGCAGTCGCCCCAAACCTCTATCCCTGTCGAAAACATCATTTTTTGCATAGAAGACAACATCCAAAACCGATGAGAAAAAAGATACCATTAGACAAGATTGTTCAATCATACTATGCAAGGCGAGGCCTCCGAAAAGTAACATCAATAGAGAAGAACGCACAACCTTGAAAAACCTCAAGAACAACGAGAACCTAGTTATTCTCAAGGCAGATAAAGGAGGCGCCACTGTCCTTATGGATCAAAATGATTATAAAAAGAAAATGATTGAACACCTATGCGAGACCCGCAGCTACAGGAAACTTCCCAACAACCCCATTAAGAAGATTATAAGACAAGTAAAAAAAGACATCAATGAATCAAACCTTAATGAAAGAAACAAAAACCGTTTAACCCCCAATAACGAGATTCCAGAAGTCTACCAAAAATCCACAAAAACGAGATTCCTCTTAGACCCATAGTGAACACCATAGGCTCACCAACCTATGAACTAGCCGAACATGTAGCCAAAATTCTTAGCCCCTTAGTAGGCCACACAGACTCCTTCATTAAAGACTCCAATGACTTTATAAAAATCATTAAAAATGAAAAACTAAAACCTCAAGACACCCTCATAAGATTTGATGTAGTTTCCCTCTTCACAAAAATCCCCCTAGATGAAGCCATCCAGATTATAAAAGAAGTAATTGATCGAGGAACAGATAAACTAGCTGAGGTTTGTCTCTGCTCCACATTCTTCAGTTACCAAGGAGAATTCTGTGAACAGACTAGAGAAGTAGCAATGGAATCCCCATTATCCCCCATTGTTGCCAATATTTTCATGGAAAAATTTGAAAGGAAATCCCTAGACTCCTTTCCCCTGAAAACCAACAAGGTGGAAGAGATATGTCGATGACACTAATGTACTCTAGCCCCATGGGAGAGAGGAATTACAATATTTCTTTCAACACCTAAAAAACATCTCGGAAGAAATAAAATTCACTATGGAGCTTGAAGAAAATGGAAGCTTCCCCTTTTTAGACGTTCTAATAAATAGAAAAAGCGATGGATCCATGCCAATTCCCATCACCACCCTAACCAGAAACTAGGTGTCCTAAAAACTTTAGCCACAAGAGCCATAAGAATATCTGATGAGACACACCTAGAACAAGAAAAATACCACCTCTCAGTTGTCTTTAAAAACATAGGTTATAAACATAAAGACATCATGAACGCAATAAATAAAGCCCTGGAAAAAATCAACAAAAACCCTAACCCCCTAATAGAAAGGCCTACCTACCTTACATCCAAGGAGTTACCACAAGGATTTTGAAGATCCTTAGAAAGAAAGAGATCAAGACCTCCTTCAAACCACATGAAACCATCAAACAAAATATGAGATCCGTTAAAGACAAACCTGACCCTCACAAAGGCAAAGGAGTTTACAAAATATACTACATTGGTGAAACTGATACCTTCTTCCACATAAGGATCAAAGAACATGGATTTGACATAAAGAATGAATGAATTTGCACCTTCGCCTTAATAGAACACTCCCTTAAAACTAAACACCATGTTCACTAGAAGACACCAAAATTTTGGCCAAAGAAGAACACTTCTTTAAATGGCGGATTAAAGAAGCAATCAAAATCCGTAGGCACCCAAGAAACCTTAAGTGAAAATTGACTCCTCTTGATTCATAAAAATAAGAGAAAAAATAGATAAATAACTCTACCTTAATAACAAAATTTATTAATTAATTAAGAACGCCAACAAACTAAGATTAACATACCCTAAACCTAATAACACTAATCAAAACCTAATACAACTACATCTATTCACTCATAAACATATAGAAACACCAAACAACTCTTTTTAAAGATTATTAAACCTCATTATAAAACACCTTAAAATATTTTTAGGGTTTTCTTAAATAAAACAAAACTAATAAAAATATAGTTTTTTAATTAAAAAAATTTAATTAAAAAACACTTAAAATCTACCTTTCTAAATTAATACAAAATAACTTTCTTTTCTAAAAATAAAACCTTGAATAACACTTTAATAATGGTTAATTTATTAAACAATTTAACCTCAAAACACCATTAAATTAATTAAGATCATGGTTTTGAAAATAAATAAAAAACTAATAATTATCAATATTTTAAACACTTAAAATCTTCCTTCAACCTATTAAATCAATATCAAACTTATTTAAAAACACGCTCAAATTGATGATTACAAATTATTTAAAAAAAAAATTAAAATAAAAATTTAAAACATCTTAATAAAGATTTTTAAATAAAAAAATTTAAATAAAAAAAATTTTAAATCTTTAAATAATTTTTTTTTTAAATCTTTAAAAAAACCCTAAATTTAACCAAACTAAATAAACTTAATATAAAAAATTTCACCTAAGACTCTAGCCGACACTAAATTTCCCCGCCTAACTTAGATACTTATAACCATCTCTTCTCACATTTTATCCCAAGCTTCTTGTCCAGATGATGGATCCTGATATGGATCTGAAATGTCGACATTCAATGGATAGTACTGTGGTTTTTTCGATTTCACCCAGAAAGATAGCTTCAATTACGAAGAAAGAGTTTTTTACATGAAGATCCTATAAGGTAATAATGGCACCCAAGTGGGAAAATAATTGAAAAATAAAGAATGATCAGAAGGGCATGGGATTGGAATAAGTAGAGAGTCACAAGAATGGTGACTCCTATCTTGAGTGCTCTAAATAATGTGTTGAGGGGTCCTAAATCCTTTTAACTCAATAGTAGGAACCAAACCCACCACTGAGGCCCAATTAGACTCTACAACGTTTAATGGTGGAATGTTTCTCCAGATATTGCAATCCGACCAATTAATCGATGAGCTTTACGTAGTGATTGACAGGATGTCTTCTTGTGAAAGATCCTCCTTCAGTTCGAACGTTTTCTTTTTTGTAGTTTCTCTTATAGGTGGGACCGATACAAGATAAATGTTGGTATAAACTAGTTGGGTAGCAAAGCGGAAAGAACTTAACTACTGAAGAAGGATGAGCTCGGGATAACCCTTATACTCAAGCATGTAGACAATGATTCTTACACCTACAACAAGCCTAGTACTAATACATTAACATGTTGGTGTTCCAATTGTTGGATGAGATACGATTATTATAAAAATACGTACATGCAATAAACAATGGCAAGAAAAATAATTTCCTTATCTCTAATCATGGATCACACATTAACACAACGATCTACTTTTCATCATTAAAGATAAGAACTATAAAAATACTAAATCAGATAACTTATCAACAGATTCAGAAGCTCTTACTCGTTACAACATCCATTCATGAGATAAAATCAGAAATAATTCTTCTTCAAATCCAATCACACATGCTTTTGATGAAAAACAAAAAACTTGTCTCTAGTCCTAAAAACAACTTTTCAATTAAGGCAGCTCTGAAATATTTCTTTACAAAACCAAAAATGAGGGTCTTTTCAAAAACCATCGACCCCTTCTAACAGTTCGATCCTCTTATTTATAGCATATTATTAACTAAAAATAACTATCAAAAGTGCAAGCTAAGAAAAAAAAACATCGCCACATGGCGCTTTCATCTCCCAGTCTTCTAAGAGTCATCAAATGATTTCATTTGAGTGGATGAATCTTCTCATACTCCAACCATTTGACGAAGAGATCCTCACATGTGTTAGCATACAAGAATCTGTGTTGGTCCATTGGGGCCAAAAGGGTCTCCTTTATCTCCACTGTTTGTGTCCAATACTTGATGATTCTAACACTTAACTCCTGCAACACTATCTGAGCTTTGATTGGGTGTTCCTTGAATTGTTGTACTTGACCTGGCATCATGTTCGCCACATTTTCTATCTTCACAGCCCATGATGAGTCTTGTTTGACATGTAATTTGACTATGTCATGCAAGTCAACAAATTCATCGGGTGCATCGAATTCTGGAAGGTCGATGTCTCTCATCGCCTAGTTGATCTTGGTCCATCTCTTTTCGCACTCGACCCATTTATCTTCGATTTCCTGATGAGGTTCTTTGGCCATTTTCACCCAGTATTCATCCAAGTTCTTTATGCGGTCGATGTTGGTATCCCTTAGTACCCGGATGTCATGCTCCTCGATGTCTCGGTCGTGTTGAACCATGTTGATGTAATCAATCCTTTCCAATTCTTGGCATGCTTTATCATACCATCTTTCCATATCCTTGCACGTTGCTAGATCCATGAGGGTTTCTTCTTGGAAATCGACTATACATGTAATGAAAAGGTGGAATTCATTCATAAATTTACTGTAGGCATCCTGGAATTCACTTCTCACGAACATTGTGGCCTATGTGGATTCTTGATAATATTTTTCCAAATGGTGTATATGCTCCAACTCCTTCAACGCGGCGACCAAATCCTCTTCATCCTTCCTCACTCTATCCAGGGTGGCATCTGTGATGGCCATCCCTACATCGATAAGATCGGGCGTCTTGGCATGCTACGTGCTAATCAATTTCTCCTCTATGGTGATGAGGTTGGAGCGATCCAGAGTAAGCCTCCTCTTCTTGGTGGTTATTTTCATGATGGATTTCCTCTTTCATTCATAAGAGATGGCTTGTATATCAGCAACCTCACCCACAGGTTCGGGGATTTGCTTCTCTCCTCGGGTAAGCATGTTTCCCATACTCCCGGCAGTGTAAATATGTTCAAGACTAGGTTCTTGAACTTCTTTCGTGTGTTCTAAAAGTTCAACCTCTGATTGTTTCTCATCAAGAGGTAAAGTACCAGCTTAAATTGAAGCATCAGGGGTAGGCTCTATACTTACTTGATAATTGGCTGTTGAGATGTCGATTTCCTGCTGTGGAATTTATTCTTCTTGTTTTCTTGACACTAGCTCGTCCTTGGGTCTGTCCACTTGGGTTATCGGTACATCGATTAGATCAATGTCTAAGACACTTTCAACCTCTTGGTCACTCTGTGGAAGGATTTGAATTTGAGAATCGGGAGTCGGGGAAGATGCCTTCTCGTGTTCCTTTTCCTCTATGATCTGCACCAGAGTCTCCAAGAAAACTTCCAAAATTTCCTCATCGTCATATATCGTTATTAAGTCATGCAAGGGGTTTGGTGCACTTTATCTCCCTAATGTCCTTGCTATCTCAGGATGAGATGAAATGTCTCCTAGTGACCTGTCCTGTGGCGTCGAAACTTCAAGGTTAGCTAAACTAGTCACCTCTTTAATTTGTATTGGCTCTAGGTCACTTGGGCATCCTCAACTTTTGATTGGATTATCGACAGGGACCCTTGTCATCTCTATGAGATCTTTGTTGTTCTACAACTAATCGATCACTCTCTACACTTGTTCCATTAGGATCAATACCCTTTCCTATGCCTCTGGTGTCATAGACAATCTCCTGTTCTACACCTATGTTGCCTCTCCCACTATGATTTATTCCTTGGCTCTGAGGGCTTCTTACACTGACTGATTTATTTTTTCCACCTGTTCATCCATTCCCATGGCCTTGAACCTGGTCATTTTCGAGTCGGCCATCCTTTTCACCACCTCATCCCAGTCCTCGGCATTCTCTATGAAGACTTCATCTTCGAACTTGTCGTGAGCATATGACCAGCATGATGAGACCTGTGAAGCATGTTGCATGACCAAACCCTTTGGATTGTTCTTGCAGAATCGACCAGTCGGGAATATGAATTCCAGTTGGCTCAACCCTTCTTATTTGGCTTGAGCGGTATCCTTTACCAAATAGAACCCTACATGGAAACCATAGGGTATGAAAGCTCGCTTCTTGTCCTTGACCAGGGTGGTGTTGTATCCCTGTAAGTTGGTTTGATAACATATCTCTCCCATGCCGAGCCAGTCTTGGACATGAGATGTTAGGATATGTGGTGCTTCGGTGGCCCCAAACACCTTAATGTAGGTGGCACACTCAGCCAAATACCAATGTCCTACCTTGGATATCATTTTCTTGGTCGCCGCCAATAGCCTTGGGCATTCCTTCTTAAAAAGAATAAAATAAATTTGGGCGATGAATTCATTGCAGATGAGGGATTAAGATTTCTTATACCTATTTTCCCATAGCACGTTGAAGTATACATGGATTGACAGCTCTGCAACATGCCATCTTACATTCATGTTGGCGAAGACATTTCTGACGCACACGACATCAAGAAGGTATGAAGCCATGTAAAAAATTGGTGCTTCCACTTCCTTCAGCGCCTGAGCATGCTGCACACAGATGCTTAATTGCTTGGAGATTATTTCTCCCCAGTTGAAGTTGCACCCAACGATCTCAATTGTGTATTCCAAAGGCATCCATGCCTCTGAAAACCTGGAGCAATCTTTCTCTCCGTACAATTAGCAGATGAGAGCCATCAAATAGATGTATGGCTCCCTTAATTTATATGTCCCATACTAGAAAATGTTTTGGTTGGTAAAATTCTTGTCCTCCCTCCACCATGAGGCCATCACCCAGCTGGTGTCGTGACATTCATAGAACTTCACTATGAATTTTGTATTTAGCCACTCCTCAGGGTCTCTAATTTTGTAGTGTTTTTGAACTTCTACCGGGAGGAACACTCCGACACACCCACCATTTTCATCATTGATTAAACATTTATGTGTGTTTGTGTGGTCGATGAGCCACTTCAAGACTTCTGTGCAGGGAAAAATGGGGGTTTTGCTTGCCACCATATGTATATATGACCGTTGGATGTTTGGGAACACATGCTCATCGAGCACTCTTATGTCTGGATCACTATGTGGGACATATTATGGGTATTCCTCTCCACTAATCCTATTAAAGAAATTCCCCCAATGTGGGAGCGCCATCTTGGACTCGGTGCTTTCCTCTATATCTCCAAAGGTGGGAGGCTAGATGAAATCTTCTTTGTTGTTGTCTTGATGACAGGATCGGGCCTAGGGACATACTCCAATTACCTTGTGGTTCCTAGAGAATAACCTTCACTTATCTCTCGTTCTCTCAGCTTTGGTGCTCTCGGAGAGCATCTAGTGGTTAGCCCTCTTGGTGGAATCATTCTTGAAACTTAAGAAGAATTTTTGGGACAGTGTAAAAAACTGAAAAACACACACATATATAAATTACAGTCAGCGAATTCACAAGCTCATATACATACCTCAAAATCTTGTTAAAACCTAGTTATTTTGACAATCACGGGGTAGATACAGCATTCGAGTTTCTCATATTTCTCCTTCGAATGCTCTAGAATTCTCTTATGCATAGAATGATTTCGTTCACAACGGCTCAAGAGATTTCAAACAGGGAAGATCTTACCATGTCGCATCAACCATTCAATTCGAGTTATGAGTGAATTTTTTAATAAATATGCTTCTAAATCTCTAGAACTTAAATTCATCGTGGGTTGATGGCGGAGGTGCGGGTGGTGATGTGGTATATTGGGGACTTTAAATGACTGTTTTGATTGGTGCATGAGGTAGAAACTAATATAGGATCGGGTATTAATTATCTCCTTAAATGTTCAAAATCTGATCATATCTAATGCTAAAACGTCCTGTCGTGTCGCTCTTTCAGTGGGTGGATCAAGAATCATGGTTGTGCTACAAACATTTTCATTGATAACCTTTTGCAAAAAGCTCTGACACCGATTGATCTTACCGTACATTGTTGATGCAGGAACACTGACTCGAGGGTGTGACTTGGACCTAGGGAACCAATAATAACTCAGGATAGCACTATACCATACAACCCTCTTACCTGGTAAAGAACATAGAGTTAGATATCATTAAATTAATTCTCTCATGTTAGTCAGAGTCGGGGATTTCCTTAAGTTATTCATTCTAAAACAAACCTTAGCTTGTCGATGCTGAAAAAGTGTCCAGGATCGGGGATCGATGATAAACCTATCAAAGCACTTTCGGATCGAATCCTTTGAAAAATTCTCGATGTCGGGAACGCATCGAGGATCGATGATCGGGGATCACTTTTATCGTGGTCAGAATGTTTGTTTTGATCCTTCTAGGTTTTTCCCGATTTTGATAAAGTGCGTCGGGCATCAGCTATCAGTGATATATTTTTGTTATTCGTTAACATCTATCCCCTGGTCTTTTATCGATGCCAAAGGGGAATCGGCTATCGACGATATCTTTATGCAAAAACTTAACACAAACCAAAACTTCCTTTTGCTGATGCCGATGGATATTAGCGCTCGACGACTTTGGTTTTCAGAGTGGTTCCTTTTGCTTCTTTTAATTCCTTTCGATGTCAAACCTGTGCGTGTCGGGTGAAGTGTTTGGATGTCGATTCTTTATTCAGGTGTTAAGGTCTTTTTAGTCATGGAGTTTCATAAGTTCAAGCACCTGAATAGGCTATGAGAGTCATTAAAATAAGAAAAGACAAAACATTTCCCAAAATGAAATCGAATCAGACAGTGCATAAGATCAAGTGGTACCCAAAAAGTAAAAAATTCGATAAAGTATTTTTATGGTGTGTTGAGTGCTCAACAAATGGTGACTTACTAGGAAAAAGAAGAATCTATTTTTCCACTAGGGGCTCAACTGATGAAAAAGTTGGTTAAGTACTGAACTGGTTTTTTATCAGAGCCTCTTTTATCCTTCCCTTTGAAAATCCCTGGTTGGTGTATCTGGGTCTACCTGTGGGGTTTCAACCTTTATTCCTCCTTATTTTCTTGTAACCCTGACTCATGCCCTTTTAACAAGAGTCGAGTATAGCATTCATGGGAACTAGGCCTTTTAGTTATCATCATTCACTCACTACCATGTTTCTCTGGTGCCAGCGAAAATCCATATCCTAGACAGAGTCACCCTGACGTCACAGACCTTGCTCTGTTGCCAACGAACGCCCATACCCCCGGTGGAGTTATATGCATACCCTCTCCTACTGTGCACTCATTTGGTATAATTGATTTTATTTCGGCAGAATTCCCTAAGCGAGTGGGAGAGGAGGATGTTTTTTATTTGCAAAATGAGATGGTTAAGGTGAATTGTTTCTAGCTCTATATTGAGGAAAATGTATTCCTTTCTAGCTTACCACCTTTCCCTTAAGGTTCTACCAGAACACCAGGTAGAAACTCTTTAGATAGAAAACCCTTTAAAACAATCGCAGGTCTCCCAACACTTCTTGTGTTGTATGTAAGTGGTGAGTCAGGAACATAGTTCGTCATATCGCATGAATTGAGTTCAACCAATGTATTGCTAAACACAATATTCAAAAGCATCGAATTACTAAAGAAAGAAAAAAAACCACGAAAAATTCACTCTGTAATCAACCTACCTAAAAGAAAAACATCATGAAAACACATACACACACACGCATTTGTTTTTTTTTGTTTTGTTCTTATATATATATATATATATATATATATATATATATATATATATATATATAAATGAAAATGTTGCTTTAGGGCTTGGTCGTTCACCAAGAGGGAATCAAGTTCCCCCCTCAGATTTTGCAACCGATACGTACCTAACCCAATTTTCTTGGCTACCTGGAAAGGTCCAAGCCATAGATTCTGAAACTTTGAATGTTTTCCCTTCGGCTCATTTGCTTTGTCCAATTTTAGGACCAAGTCTCCTACTTCAAAATTATTCTCTTTGGCCTTATGCTTATCAAACCACCTTTTAATTATCTGCTGATGAGCCATGAAATTTCATTTTTCTTTCTCCCTCTCTTCTTCCAGCATGAAGAGGGTATCAATTCTTTGTTGTATAACTAATGAGGGTTGTCCTCTAGAATTCTAAGCAAGTTGAAGAGATGGAAGATATACACCTTTTGGGAGAATGTCTTCTTCCTGTCCGTATACTGGAAAGTATGGGGAATTTCCTATATCTTCCTTGGGTGTTACTCTATCATCCCATAAGGCATTATGAAGTGAATTATGTCAATTCCTTTGATTGTCTACAATTGTTTTCTTTAATATCCTCACTAGGTTCTTATTGGTTGATTCTGCCACTATGTTCCCCTGTGGATAATAGTTTGTAGAGTATCTGATTATGATTCCTTTCTCTAGAGAAAACTCTCTTAATAGGGTGGAGGAAAAGTAAGCGACATTATAAAAAACAAGGATGGAAGGCATATCGAACCTAGTGATCAGTCGTTGTTCTATGAATTGGATCACCACCTTTTCATTTACATGAGTCAGAGGGCTGGCCTCTACCAATTTCATGAAATAGTATGTGGTAGTCAGTATGTATCTATGTTGTTTTGAAGAACTTGGTATAATTTGTCCTATGATATCTAACCCTGATTGCTTGAATGGCCTGGAAATGACCACAATTTGGAGTGGGGAGACTGCTCTCTTTTCCCTCCCCGTGCTTACTTGAAAAGTTTTACATTTTCTGGTGTATGTGTGAGCATCCCTAAACAGAGTAGGCCAATAATATCCAACTCTCAGTATTTTGTGAGAAGTGGTGTTTCCTGCGAAATTTCCACCTGCAGGACCATCATGGAGCTCCTTCAGAACCTTGTCTACATATTTGCGTTTGAGACATCTTAAAAGTACCCCATCATAATTAACACGGAAGAATACCGAATTTATGAGGCAATATTGTGTTGATTTTAAACTCAGGGCTCTCCTTTCCCTAGGATTTAGGTTTTCTGGGAAAGTCCCATGATGCAGGAGATAAGTCAGTTTCTCATAACAAGACTCTTTCCCTGGAGATATGTATGAAGCTTCACCACACCATAATGCCAATTTGTTCTCCCATCCAGGGTCTTCTTTTACTTGGCCCTGGGCTTCAACTGCTAGTTTGAATAATCCTTGTCCTTTAACTAGTTTAGCAGGTTTTATATCTAGATCAAATTATTGGACTACTTTGGTATGGTTCTTTAGGATCCCCCATATCCTATTGAGTGAATAGGGATCGGACTACAAGGTGAGGCACGATGAATTTGGTATGGTTCTTTAGGATGTAAGATCTGAAGTGTTTCACTACCTTGTATACTACATAAGCATGTTTGTTTATAGCAGGTTACTTTAGTTCGACCCCTTGGAGATTAGTGCTCATGAATGAGACCCAAGCCTCATTGTTGTCATCATCCTTCTGATTCAATATTATAGCTAATGATTGGTTGGAGGCAAAAGTGTAGAGGAAGAAATATTTGCTAAAATCAGGACTTCGCAACACTGGAGCTTGAGATATTGCAGCCTTAATATTGCTGAAAGAACTTTTTCATTCATCATCCCACTTAAATTCAACATCTTTGTGGATCATTTTTTGTAGGGGCTTGATAGTTTCAGTGAAATCGGGGGTGAATTTCCTCACAAAAATGATTTTCCAAAAGAAGGATTGCATAGCCTTTTTGTTGTGTTGTAATGGAAGCTGAGCTATAGCCCTAATTTTCTATGGGAATATGTGAATTCCTTCTTGAGATATAATATGACCTGGCAATTTACCTTCCTCAAAACCAAAGATAGTTTTCTTAGGGTTCAAGGATATGCCATATTTCCTACACCTTTCAAAAATCTGGGTTAAGTGTTGAAAGTGATCTTCTCTATTCTTTGAATACACAGTCACGTCTTCTAAATAAACTACTATAAATTTGTTGATTAGTCCCTGAAATGCTGCGTCCATGGCCCTTTCGAAGGTTTCCCCTGCATTGATTAACCCAAAATTAATTCATTTATAAGCGAATGTTCCCCACTTGGTTCAGAAGGTAGTTTTCAAACGGTCTTCCTTTGAAACCAAAACTTGGTTGTAACCTGAAAA
>ML776924.1:14660-25233 GCA_009831015.1 Picea engelmannii
AGGAAATTAAAAAAATCAAAATGGTTAAGGAAATAAATTGACTTAAAAGAAGAGTCACATATGAAAGGGTATGTTTAAAAAGTAATTAAATGCACAAAGAGAATATGAAAGGGTACGTTTGAGAATTTTTTAAAAATATGTTTATTGTTTTAGAATTATAAGTATGGAAATGGAAAGTTATTATATTTGGATTAAGAAATTTTTATTTGAAGTGATAATTTTTGAAAGGTAGATTTTTTTTAAATTCTAAAAAATAGAATAAGATATCAAAAATTGAAGAAGATTTATTCTTAGTCATTTTGGAGAAGATGTATTCTTAGTCATTTTGGAGTAAGTGTTTTTTTTTTTAAAGTAAGAGGTGTTATTATGGAAAATCTATTATCATTGTTATTATTTTAAAAGAAAAAGAGAATTACATTAATGTTAATTTGGCTAGTTAGAATTGACAAGCAAATGAGAAGGAGAAACTTATACTTCATGCCTGGAACCTTGCTCCCCCAAATCATCAGCCCATGCATCCCATTACAAAGACATTAGTGTCTAGTCAGAACTGGTGTACACCACCCTTTGAGGATTTTATAAAACTCAATTTTGATGGAGCTTTGAATGGAAACTTAGGTCTGGCGAGCTATGGGGGAGTCTTTCACAATACCACGGGAAATTTTTTGTGGATGTATGATGGTTTCTTAGGCATTGATAGTAACAATGTGACCGAGATTTATGCATTGGAAATGGGATTGAAGATTGTTATCCATCAGGGATTTACAAAACTAATAGCAGAAGGAGACTCCCAAATCGTTATCAACATGCTATGCAAGATTCAACTTGGGCTCCCTCCTCATGGAATCTCAGACAATTGGAGACTGGAAGGAGGGCTTGAGCATGTGGCATCTGCAATATCCAGTATCCCATGCTTGATCCATGTGCATGTGCAACATGGTGCCAACGTTGTGGCGGATCAATTGGTGAATGAAGGGGTCAAACTAAAGTAGGAAAACATTGACCATGCATGGACAGAAGTTCTTAATAACACTATACAACAAGATTGTTAATCCTTAGCCATCAAGGATCTCTCCTCCTTGAATGAGATTAAAAAATTGTAGTTGATTACCATGGAAGTCAACTTGTTTTTTTGTTTTACTTTTGTATGTATTTGTGTTCATGCTACTCGCAATTATCTACCGATTAGACAAGTTTGTTTATATGTATGGATTTGGCCTTACTAGAAGACTCTTATAGATTACTTAGATGGCACCTTAAAGACCAAAACGGACATGCTTTGTGATCGGTCTGGTTTCTCAAGTGGCAGGACAATGCACAAAAATTTTGTATTATGTTTATCTTATGTTTAATTTAAATGTCAAAATATATCTTACAAAAAAATGTTAATTTGACTAATTAACTACAAATCTTCGAGCTTGAGATAATCGAGAAACTACTTTTTGACAAAAAATGTTATGACATAAAAAAAACTACTAGTGTCGATTGGTGGTTATATGTTCAAATCCAAGTTCAAGGTATAGTTTGTGTGAAAACATCTACATTATTTTAGGTTGGACATGCATGAAGCATTGGGCATTTTACCTTGAATTTAATATTTGACATTTTCCCCTAATAAAAAGAGGATAACATTACAAGACTTTATAGTGAAGTCATGCATGAAAGTTCCCTCATCAGAAAAATAAATGGCGTGGAAGTTGCAATCCAACGTGACAAGGAATCACCACAATAGAGTTATGAAGATTTATAAGAAAAATAATATTTTTGAATGAAATCCTTGTTGAAAATACAAAAAAATTGTTCAAATCTAAAGGAAATTCGATTGCCAAGATACCAAAGTCTGCCAATTTCAACAAAAAATAAAAGAGCTTAAACAACAAAATAACATCATAAAAAATACTCATAAGGAAGAGATTGAAAATATTAGTAAAATCCTATCTAACAAAAAATAACAAAATTATTGCTAGAGAAATCATAAAAGAATTCTACTTGCAAAAGTCAAGAAATTAAAGAATGAGAAAAAGACGTAACATAAAATCAAGAAACAACTTGTTGAGAAAAAAAACTCTAACCATTCTAATTAAATCAAAAGAAAAGAAAAAGGAAAGAAAATTTGAAAACCCAACTTTTGAACAATGGAACCCTCATATACTCAATTAAAGTGGAAACGCCTAATGTCACTATTAACGAAGATTTATTAGACAAAGAACATATAGGAATTAAGAACAAGACGTTGTTTGATGACAAGGCGACATCTGCAGATTTGTTATAATTGAAGTCCCATTCATTGTTAGTGATGAAATCATATCTAAACTCAAGGATATCCATGCATTAGAATATATTGAGACGTCAATTTTTATTTCCAATTTATCATAAGAAAGAACGACTATTAAACCATATTGCCACTCTAATAATCAAAATTAACGCTTATCAACGAGTAATCATCCTCGATATTCAAAACATGATCTCCAATATGACTATATTAAAAAAGTCTCAACTTTTATTAAAAACTATGATAGGAATTATAGATGAAATTAAAATCATTTGTTGAATTATAATTCTAGAAGTTTTGTTCAAGAATCTTGCCAACAAATAATACTAGAAAAAATTTACATAAGATAAATTGATACATTGCTTCGAGGAGGAAGCATTTTGTCACACACCCATTACCAGGCATAGAAAAATTTTCATTGTTAGTGATGAAATCATATCTAAACTCAAGGATATTCATGCATTAGAATATATTGAGACATCAATTTTTATTTCCAATTTATCATAAGAAAGAACGACTATTAAACCATATTGCCACTCTAATAATCAAAATTGACGCTTATCAACGAGTAATCATCCTTGATATTCAAAACATGATCTCCAATATGACTATATTAAAAAAGTCTCAACTTTTATTTAAAACTATGATAGGAATTATAGATGAAATTAAAATCATTTGTTGAATTATAATTCTAGAAGTTTTGTTCAAGAATCTTGCATACAAATAATACTAGAAAAATTTTACATAAGATAAATTGATACATTGCTTCGAGGAGGAAGCATCTTGTCACGCACCCATTACCGGGCATAGAAAAATTTTCACTTTTCTTAATCATTGAGCCAAAATGGCTCTTCGATCCCTTGTCGGGATCCTTACAATATATCTGCAAGTCCTTATTATGAGGTTAGACCGCGCGAATAAACACCACGCGCGAGCCTCCACCACGGGACCACCACCCTGTGACCACAGGCCTACACAATCGGCGCTTCAAGACTTTGCATGTCGGGACTTCGATGTATGAGTCACCCCTGACTTCCCAACTCCCGAGTTCCAAAAGGGGCCTAATGATCGTTAGCTCCCTCCGCTCACGCGACCATTCCCATTACCACAAGATTAACCCTAACGACGCGTCGCATTTCATGACCTCGGGATTTTTTATGCAAGGCGCCCCGACACTCCAAGTTCCGAAACCCGAAGTTTCCTCGTGTCAGATCAACGGTCCACAATTCTCGTGATCCGTCGGTCCAAATCTCCATATCTCTTATTGGGACTTCGTGTTTCACGAATTCCGGGGACTTGGTTTCTCCACACTCTCGGTTCCCGAAATGTCGATACCTCAGATCGACGATCCACAGTCCACCCTGATCCAATGGTCAGGGCCTAATCGCAAATTTCCTTTTCGCGATTTTTGGCATGAGAGTCAAAAGATTCTCCCTTTCGTTTTCCCGGTCCATGAAATGCCGAAATTCCTCCTGGGAAATCAACGGTGTAGATTTCTCTTGAACCAACGGCCACGATATCGTTGCTATTTTGCAGATCGCGAGTCTATGTGGTCCTCCCCTTTGACCACTCTAAATCACAGGTCAGCGAAACGTTTCTTGACTGCCACGTGTCTCTTCTCTACTTTCTACCATCGGCTGACACATGTCCTCCTTGAAATCTGACAGTTATCAGCAGATCGACACTCCTTCCCGAAGTGTCTCCGTCGTTCGTTCAACTCCTCACAGCTCTTCCAAATCCTACAGTTCTCGGCCCTCTACGTTCAAATCCGATGGATACTATCTAGTATCCTTCCTGCGCTCTTTGATTATCTTCTCCTTTGGCCTTCGTCCATGTGACCATTCACCGTGACCACAAGCTAACACCAAAAGGTGCTACCGAGAATCACATTTCGATATTTCTGTTGCAAGGAACCTTGGTTCCTCAATCCCCGAAAGTTCGACAACCTAGATCCTACGGTCCAGATCTCCCTGCCCTCTGACGGTCCTGATTTAATCCCGGTGTTCCCCTTTTCGGGACTTTAGCAGAGTCTTCACTTCTCAACTCTTGATTCCAAATCCACGAAATGGTTTGGGCATCAGATCAACGGCCATGATTTAACCGTGATCCAACGGCTCAGATTTCCTCTTTACGAAATCAGTGTTTCGCACACTGGGGTTTCGAAATGCAAGGACTTCAGTCCTCTTGGTTCACGAAATCCAGCCAAGCCAGATCTAGTGACACCTGTCCTAGAGTTGGGCAGTCCAAATATCTCCTCAACCTACGGTTGCGATTAAATCACAACTTCACCTGTCGCGAGCTTTCGTTGCTCCCTTCGTTGACTCTCTTCAGTAGCGAGTCAACGAAATGTTGATATCTCGCCATGTGTTTTCCTTAATGGATGACTCAGATTCAAATCGGCTCCCAGCTCATCATGGATTTGGGACCCAAGGAATAACCTTGTTCTCCCAACTCGCGATCCCCGATCTCTCGAAATGAACCAACGGTTCAGATCTAACTTAGATTGACGACCCTGGTTCCATTGCTACTTGCAAAGACTGAGGGGGTCGAGGCATTATCACCTATGCTTCTCCTCTAGATTCATTGGTCTTGACGGGCCTGGGATACTCCCGAAAGGATCTCGTATGTTTGTCTAACAAACAAAAGGGTACTCTCTTTTAATATTTGAAACTCGCTATCCTTCTTGAGCTTCGTTAGCTATGAAGGACTTGAGAGCTTTGCTCTCTTTATCCTAGACTTGACTCATAGAAAAGTCTTCCACACACCCTTGTGCTCATTCATCAAGTCTAGGACTTAAATGGGTCTCGCTCTCTGCTAGCCTTGCAAAGCGCCTGTGCGTATCCGCACTACCTAAGGTCTACGAACTCACAGTTTGCGACACCAGCTTAAGACACTATAGAACTCAAGAATTTATGAGAACAAGTCATGTTCGAACCATATATTTTATTACTTGCCTAGTTATACTACCAAGCAGAAATAGAAGGAATACAATATATCCATTAAGAATTCATTCACATTCCTGAAAGCATATACAGTATAACCAATTCATACTCAATTACAACTAAATTACACAGGGCAAGAGATTGATTATCTATTACAGGTTGTCGCCAACCAACTGACTATGGGTGTTCGTCCTTCCACCCGATCATAGGCTTAGAGGCATTCATTCTTAGCACTCTGGCCACCCCCATGCCAAGCCATGATATCACCAGGGAATTCTCACAGTTCTCGAGGGTTCTCTCTCTGTTTCAGCTTCTGTTCGGGTCATTTTCTCTGCAACTCGAAGCATTCTCTCTCAGTTGTGGCCTTGGTGAGGTTTCTCATATGCTCTTCGGCATCAAGCTTGTGGCCTTATGTTCGTGATTTGTTGGAGAGCTATGTGCCTCTCCCTTGCAAGCTTACACTCTTGTCTAGTGTCTCTCTCTCTCTCTTGCTGCCTCCGTGTGTATAATTGTCACCTTCCTTCTGTCAGAAGGAAGCTCGGGTCCCCCTGGTCTGTCAGACCCTGTGGTACTTTGGGCTGACTTCCTATAGCTAGACCATGCTCCCATTCATGGGGGTGGTTGGTAATTCAACCATCAGTCCTTTCTTCATTAACTGATTTTCTTTCCCTGGGATTCGAAGGAGGTTTGTCATCCTTATCAAGGGAGATTTGGGTTTATTTGGTATATGAACCCTCTTGTATAGTTTTCACATTCTTCCTCTAGTGATATCATGGCCAGTAATTTCAAGGCTTCACCCCCCACAGTCAGTTATTGGCAACTCAAACAATAATACATTTACATTGTCCACATGCCTTAGCATGGAAATTCTTATTTTACGATTAATTACAAATTGGGGAAACGGGGTGTTACAATTCCCTCCCCCTTAAAGGAACACCGTCCTCGGCGTTCTTTCTCAAAAACACCTGTCATGCCTTTCTTATTCAGTTGTTCATAAATCTTGATATTTCTTTCTCGGTCAGGTTCTTTCTTAGACCCTTAGTCTTGGTCACCTGCTTTCAATAATTCTTGGACAACAAGCACATTAATCATAGTTTTATGTGAAAACATTGCATAAATATTTCTAGGAAAATTTTCATAATCTTAGCATTATACTTATCTGTGCAGTTTGTGGATCTGTATCCACATGGTTGTTTTGCTATCCAAGTTCATTGTTTTTCCTTGACATACCCATTGGGTGCATGATTCCAATTCTATAGCTCACAAGAGCTATCATGGTTTCATATTCCTTGCGGTCACTCACCCTCCAGGCCCAGGCTCAGCCATCCCCTTCACTGCTATACAATCCCTCAGGCGATCCATCTTGCCATGCCAAGTTTTTCTCGCACAAGAAGAACTACCCACTGTGTGCATGATCCCAATAGTTTACAAGAACTATTAAGGTATCCTCTTCCTTGCAGTCACTCACCCTCCAAGCCTCGGCTCAGGCATCCCCTTCACTGCTATACAGTCCCTCGGGTGATCCATCTTTCCCTGCCAAGGTTTTCTCGCACAAAAATAATTTTAGAGACTCTATCGAGTCTTACAGTCGAGGCGTCCCTTAGAATTTCTCTGCCAGGGCGTCCCTCCGGCTTGTGTTACCTCAACACAATAATTTCCAGGCGACCATGGCTTATCACGGGGTTTTCATGGCTCAGTAGTAGCCATGTTCATCATCTTCAGCTTTGACAGCCTTCATCTGTCCTTTCTGGACAGATCTTTTCTTCTCACCTGTATCACAAGTATACAAGATTCATGAGACATCATTATAAATTCTAACTTTCATAATTTTATTGCAAATTTGTCACCTACAAATTTCCCTTTCCACAATTTGTTTTCATATTTGTTTCGCACTGGAACTAGATTCATAATTATGGGACTTTCCTTCCCATAACGGTTTAGCTCATCAGGCAATTGGTCTTCCTTATGGGCTTACAATGCTGCCATATCCAAGACCCCTTTGCTTTATGCACTTTCAACTTTAATCAGCCAAACAAATTGTTAGATTTTCCATGCATATACATTTTTATTACACCTTTACAACATCATCACAAGAATTTCAGAATTGTGCATACTAACAATCAAATTTACTTTCTCAAAAAGGTAATACGACTCCTTGCAGTTTGGTCCAGTAGGCAATCGGTCTTCCTTATGGACTTACCACACTACCATATCCAAGATCCTTTCCTCCCTGCAATTCATTCTTTACACAACCAAACAAATTGTTAGTTTTCATGCAAATTACCTTTTTCAAAATCAAGTATACTAACAGTCCAAGTCATTTCATCTATTCAAGAATACAAAGCGAAAGGATACATCATCCCTTACCTATGCATCATTCTAGCCTACCAAATTTTCAAAATGTAATCCATATATCAATCGATTTTAATGAATGTGCCAACATTTGTGGCCACATTCATACCCAATGCACCCTTGCATTGATTTCAAGTTTGTCACACTTTATGACAGGTTCTTGGCCATGGTGTGTTGGAATTTAACCAACCTCTTCACCACATGGCCTATTCATTTTCATTCACTCTTATAGCAGGACCATGCTTCCTGCTATAGGTCGATCACGACCCCAGATCAGTATACATGAAACTCAAAGGTTTCACATGAATGCCTTTAAGCATTCTTCCTCCATTAATAACCAGTGTGCCACCGATCTTGGCCACCCAAACTCGTTTTCCTTCAACGTTTTCATAATGTAAGTAAAACCTTGGAATTTTCTCCTTCCTCACTGAAAATTCATTGTCTGTGCTTTATGAAAACATGCATTTCCTTGAAGCAACCCCATGCAACGTGCTATCTATGAGCACTTTTATGTTTCCAATCGTTCCTAGATTGGTCCCTGTGTTCATGACATATCAGTTCATGAATTATTCCGAGGATTTACAACCAGTCTTTACTACCGGGGTTCACACCTCCATCACTCAGGTTCTTATTCCCTAATCATACCCTACTTGGTTATCCATGGCATACCACTACCCTTTCAAATCTCGTGCCTAACATGAGACAATTAAAATATTTTGGAAGGGATTCTCACTCAAATCCTTTCATACCCTATGCCACATAAGCATGAACATTTTTATACATGTTCTGGGCTTCTAGCACTCTCTCTGATATTATCCCATCAGTGGTGCTCCATGGGGACTTTCAAAGTCTCTTCAATAGTATTTCAACAAGAACCTTCTCATAGTCATCCTCTGATTGGGGTTGTTCATTATTGGCAACTATCTTTCTCAACAGTTCGAATCTTATTCCTTTCTGCTCATGACATATATCATAAGCACATTAGTCTTCATGTAAATTAAAATGCAAGTACCATAGCATTTAAATTAATAAAATATTTTCAGACATATCCTAACATATTTGTATGCACTTCATCACATTATCCTTAATGTTTCCACAAGTGCAACATAAACAGATTTCGATTGTATCTTCAGCAATACAATCCTTATCACTATGATGTCAACACATTCCCTTTTATTAGTGATTCAGTTTTCTCATCCAAGAGAAAACATAATGCTCAACAAGGAAGAATTGAAGACTCTCCCCTTATCCCAACTCTTCCTACACCGCCTGGGACTTTTCAGCCCAGTCGAGTTATCTCTAAGGCCTCACTTCCTTTTCTTAAACACGGCTTCAACCAAGCCTAATCAGTTAAACGTACTCATTTAGTTATTTAATCATACTCGGGGAGTTTACTTGCCTTTTACCAACTATACCAGTTTTCCACAACTGCTCTTTTAATCCTACGGCTCTGTTAAATAATTTAGGGTTCTTGGGGTGAGGAAGGTGTTCCTCCTTTACTTATGCACTCTACTTTTTATTATGGTATTTCTTCTCTTTTCCTGAACAACCCTGGGTTAGGCTCATCCTAACTCTTAGGATACATCAACATGTTTAAATAGCAAAAATTTTTGCCCATAATGAATCATGAACCTGTGCATCCTGCACATTACCATTCAGTTATCAGAGTGGTCAATACTCATTTGTTAGTCTTCCACCAACACTTTTTATTTTAAGAATGTAATCCAAGATTCTTATATAGGCAGGATTTGCAGTCCATTTCCCCAACCTCAACAGTCATTAGGGTTGTGACTCTGTTCTTTTGACAGAGTCCTTACACAGTTTATTCACAGGGAACTCCTTTAGCATGCAACTTCCTTATTGCACATCCATCTGTTAATCCCTAATATTGGCTCATTACCCCTTAATTGGGGCATATTATATTAGTAATGTTATTTTATTTATGTCGGTTTTAGGCCATTAGTTGTAATTATACCTCCTAGTCTCCTATATATACCAAGGAGATATTTTCATTTTGAATCATCTTGTACTTGAACATTTAAGTGGGGTCAAAGGAGGTTGCCCCCTTGAAGAGGCTTATTATCTAAAATTATCTCTTTTTCAAGGCGTTGATTACTTTTTCTGAGGATTTTATATGCTATATTGATATTTGGTTCTTAACATATGGTATCAGAGCTCAAGGTCTTGGGGTTTCGTTGCTACATCTAAGACACCTTGGAATTTTCGTTATAACTTTTTTTCTACAACGTTTCAGAAGGAACGTCTTGGAGGATATTTAGTAGATGGATCAAGGTACGTTGGGTTCAAAATTAAGCTCTTGAGGCCTTATACTTTCGGAGATAAAACCTGTACAAGATAGGGTTCTAGAATAATCTTGAACTGAGTCATTGCGGAATTTTCACTATAAAAAAATTTTTGAACGTTTCAAACCCTAAACTCCAGAGTTTGTTTACAGAAATTAGTAAGGTATTTGTGGTAAAAAGTTCAGCTTCTGGGTCATCTTAAATTTGTAGATACACCCTGTGTAAGATAGGGTATCTGACTAGTCATATTGACTAGTCTCAAGAAGGTGTTCCAGGTAAAACAATCATAACTTCTTCCTACAGTATCCAAATTGCGTGGGACTGGTTTCATTGGATCATGGACATTCTGCAATATTTATGGTGTGAGTTTTAGAATTTTATATCGGCTATTTTGTGTGGGGCACACTATACAAGTGAGATCTCTTGGAAAGGACAAAAATCGGCAAGTTGTGGGGAAGTTACCGTAAATTCCACTTTGCGCATCCAATTTTGATCAGACCTATGGCATTGCAGAGAAGAAATATCATAGAAATACATAAAAGAAAGTTTCATACCCAGAAAGGCCGAAACTTGGGAGATACAACAGAAGAAATATTGTCTAGCAGAACCACCTCAAAATCAAGGTTCAAAAGTGATACTTGGCCAACATGCCACCCAAAAAGGGAACTTATACACCAAATAAGCCTCCAGAAAATCCTACTTGG
>ML776924.1:29461-39487 GCA_009831015.1 Picea engelmannii
TTGAAGTAGGGGATTGGGTATTTTTAAGACTACAACCATACAAACAGATGTCCCTCAAGCAAGCCAAGAAGGATAATAAATTATCACCAAAGTACTATGGCCCTTATAAGGTGTTGCAGAAGATTGGTACTATGGCATACAAAATGGAGTTGCCTGCATCTTCACGAGTACACCCAGTTTTCCATGTTTCATGCTTAAAGAAGGTTATAGGTGACAAGATCCCAGTTCAAACTATATTGACAGAACTTGACGAGGAAGAAAAAATCATACCGGAGCCTAAAGCCATCACTGACACAAGAATTCGCCAACTGAGGAATAGATCCATTTCAGGGTATCTCATTAAATGGAGGAAACTACCGGCTGAAGATTCCACTTGGGAAGATGAGTCTTTTATACAGAAGCATCCAGAGTTACTCAAGCGTTGCGAACAACACTTGGCTCAAGGGGAGGGGCATGTTAAGCCCTAATATTGGCTCATTACCCCTTAATTGGGGCATATTATATTAGTAATGTTATTTTATTTATGTCGACTTTAGGCCATTAGTTGTAATTATACCTCCTAGTCGCCTATATATACCAAGGAGACATTTTCATTTTGAATCATCTTGTACTTGAACATTTAAGTGGGGTAAAAGGAGGTTGCCCCCTCGAAGAGGCTTATTATCTAAAATTATCTCTTTTTCAAGGCGTTGATTACTTTTTCTAAGGATTTTCTATGCTATATTGATATTTGGTTCTTAACACCGTCACTATCTGTGATGGCCTCAAGCTCGAATTAGCTTCAGCTTGTTAATAAGCATTCTTTAAGGGACATAGACATACGTTTCTGACATGCATTCCAGATTATGCATCCACACATGTTCTAGGTTTTTGCTAACTTACATCCACGATGTACTTACCTATACTCATAATCGTAAGCATGTGTGCAGTTTCCATAGGTATATTTCACAGCCCACATGCATCTTTACTTCTAAGATCAATCAACTCAGGATCGTTCACAATCCTTCTCATGTGATGTTCAAAGGCGTAATCATTTGTCTCTTATTATGACAAGAGAGCATCCTTGCTCGTCCACTCTTTCTTCTATTTACACTAATCTTTCTTGAGGGAATGAAACACATTCCCCTTAAGCTATTATTCAAATCATAACTTGTGTAACTCTTCGGAATGGAATCAATCATGCAACCATGGTATTCTTCTACTATTCATTCAATCTTGGCAAATGCTAAGCTTGCCTCACATTTCACTCATCAGGGTAACCATGTTGGGCCTTTAATATACTTATACTCTTACATCATTCATGTGCATCACTCGTATATTTCATATCATTCGTATCGAACCGTCATATCAAGAAGCTTCTCAATGCATTAGATCCATCCACTCAAGCATACACACACAACTAAGTATCCATCATACTAGCTTAGTTTTATCATTAGTGTTCTTTAGTTAGACATTATCGTCGCTTACATGACTAATCTCATAGTTATAACTCATATTGGTGTTGCCTTCTCTTTATAGCAATGACCAACCAGGGTCACTCTCCCTTTTATACTATAGCAGCCGGCAAGAAAACTTTCTTGCCTCAACTTCTATAGGACTTTACTCATCTCACCTTTCCTCTGGTCATGAGGAGTTATATACTCCAAGTTTAATATAAAGCAATAATTATACTGCCAAGGATCCTACCTGATTCTATCATATTCATTTAATCCCACAAAGGTATTAACCATTATATAATCATCCATCATCGGTGCCTGAGGTTCCAACTACCCATGCTTAGAGGTAGTGTCACGAATGTCAGGTCATCCGCCTTTCAAGATTCAGCTACCCTTGACAGAACCCTGCCATCTTCAGTTATCCACATTCAAGTTTTATCATCACTTTTTAATTAGAATATCCCTACTCTGGTGAGAGTAGTTACCACTTTGACAAAGGGTTAAAGAAATTATTTTGTTGAAATTCAACAAGAATTCCCAAAAATCACAAGTTCAATCTACGGTCCTTCTCCTCAAAGAGTAAATGCAGATAACAATACCTCCTTTATGTGACTCGTGCATGATCCCAAGCAAGCCAAGTGTTGTAACCATGCTTTGATACCATTTTGTCACACACCCATTACCAAGCATAGAAAATTTTTCACTTTTCTTAATCATTGAGCCAAAATGGCTCTTCGATCCCTTGTTGGGATCCTTACAATATATCTGCAAGTCCTTGTTATGAGGTTAGACTGCGTGAATAAACACCATGTGCGAGCCCCCGCCACGGGACCACCACCTTGTGACCACAAGCCTACACAGTGGGAACTTCAAGACTTCACATGTCGGGACTTCAATGTATGAGTCACCCCTGTTACCCATAATTTTGGTTGTCATGATGATGTATTGATTATGGTGCACTCAAGCTCTTCATTAGAACTTTCTCCTGGGAAAAGTTACTTTCTTCTCTTACCAAAAATATCTTTTTTTAGGAAGGTTCACAGGCTACCAATACATTTTCCTGCGAGAATGTATGATTCTCACAGGCTACCTTAAGCTAGGGTGCGAGAAGTTCACACTGTGTCTAACTACTAGGGTGCAAACCCTTTCTAAAGAAGAGAAAAAGGAGAATTCTCGAAGCTTCTAGAAGGGAATCTTCTAGAAGGATGAGATGGCATTCGAATGGTTATCTAAGTACTGGCTTTCCTGATATTTTGGGATCATTCCTATCCAAGTAACTAATTCATTCTCTCTTATATATTGAGGGGATTCTCATGGAAGAGGTTAGCAAGTAAAGAAGCAAGAGAGACATTGGAGAATTAGTGATTGTGTGAAGGACTGAAGCTACAGCAGCCAAGGAACTCCAGCAAGTTTATCAAAGGTGGTTGATCTTCTTCATGCAAGTGAGAAAGTGTGTGTGTCAGAGCTAAGGGTCATTGAAAGGAGGCTTGCAACATCAAGGCTCAGGTTGTAAGTTTTACTTTCTATCAATATAATACAGTAATGTGTCCCTTTCCCATAAAGTTAATTGCACTTTATTGTATAACTCCTTGATCATATACATAGATTAATTATTGAATAGAATGTGCTTTCTTCACTTCGATTGGTTTGTATTGTCTTGAACTTGATTGTACGAGAGCATTGGAGCGAAGCAGGAACAACAAAGACCCAAGGAAGCGATTATAAGGTATGCTCTTTAATCATGCCTCTTAGTATATTCAATAGTTAAAATCTAGGGAAAGAGTATCATTCTGTCCTGTTTTGTTCTAGATCCAGGTGGATCTAGGGAAATCGGTTTGTGTCCGCACTTATGGATTTATCCAATAACAAAATTGGTGACTCCACTGGGGAACAATCCCTTTTTCTTTGTGGATTTTTGCGTTTTTCTGTGGCCATTTTCTCTACTTTCATTTTTCTCCTGTCTTATCAATCTCTGAGTCTTCAGGATATCCTGATAGACCTTCTGAGTCTAGAAGCCTTTTTGAATTTTGCTTCAATTTTCAAAATTTTTGTTATGTTCAGGAGTTATCGCACTGCAATCCATTGCAGCCTGCGAGAATTTGGAGGGTTCGCACCCTGCACATAAGTTTCAGTGCGAGGACCTCACACCTTGCTAAAGGGTCATCTGCGAGAATCATAGATTCTCGCACTGTGTAACACTAATTTCCTGCGAACAATATTTTTCAAAATTTTGGAATTGATTTTTGGTTTTTCTAACTGCTTAGATCAGTTGAATTACCTCTTTTGGGTTTCTTGGATCATTGATTGATATGTTTCTTTCTTTAGTTTGCATGCGTGAACAGTTTTAGGGTTTCAAGGTTTTTCTTGTCCTTTGTGTCTTGACTTTCGCTTCTTGACTCTTATTGGAAAAATCATTCTCTCTGACTTCAGGAGTTGAGTGTGTCTAATTGGTTGAGAACTAGTGATTGGTTGAAAGTTGAGTACTTGGTTTTTCTCATTTGCTTATTGGTTTGAAAGAACATTTTTGTTTGCATTGAGAAGACTCATTGGTTTGCTCTTTGTTTTTTGCTTTCATTGAAAGGGTTGATTGGGTTGTTATTGCTTGATTCTTTATAATTTGATTTTCTGCTCTCTCATTAGTATAGTGAGAGTTCTTTCTGGAAAGTGAACAACAAGTTTTTCTTTCAAGAAATTGTTTTTGTCTTTTAGAAAACATTGAAAATCAAAATTTAGAGATTGTTGAAGTCTTTGAAAAAGACACATAAAGAATTGTCATTTAATAAATGATTGTTTGTGTTGGCATATGAAAGGAAATTTTGCATTGTAGTACAGGGTTGATCTTGAAAATTTCTCTCTCTCCCATAACTAGGATTCATTGAACAAACAGTGATACATTTCATTTGCATCCTTGCATTATTGGGTCAGAGTCATACAACACGAGTTTCACTTCCGTTACCTTTGAGTAAACAACATCTTTTAAAAACACTACGTAATCTTAAAATTTATCTAGTAACTCTTTTCTAGGGCTCTTGTACACCAACATTTAGCTAGGCTAGTGCTTTGGAGTAGGAAGAGAGATACCCTCTCCAAAAGCTCAAAACACACAATAGCATCTTGTGTTAGGGAGTGTTAAATTCCATTTGCAACATATTGTCCTGGGAAGCCCTTCTAACACAAGGGTCAAGCACTAGGTCGCATTGGTGTTGACAGAGTTACTCACCCTACTTTGTTGACATCAGTGTAGAGATTGCACGTATTACGGGGGTCACTCCGAGGTATACCCACAATGATGAGTGGAATCCTTTTGAGTTGATTTCAAGCTAGATACCCTGCCCTTACATGTGGATCGGACTGTCGACTGTTCCCCCAGGTTGTATTGTTGTTTGTGATGACCTTAGTGGCCTTTCTCTCTAGGTTCTTACCCAAGGTGACTGTGGAGGGGAAAGTCTTCACGGTACCTGGAATTGACGTTGATCAAACTCACTCGGTCTCCTTGGAGGGTATACCCACGATTATGTGTGGGAGCTTGCACCAGGGTGTAAGTCCGTTAAGCAGGTCGTCAGTGTAACTTTTCCACCCTAGCCCCACCCCTTCTCGTCTCATTGTTGCGACGTTGGATTTCATCACCAACTAGTGGCTTCGAAATTAGAAGGTCTTTTCTGCTTGGTGATTGCTTCCTAGATTTTGTTTACTAGCGCATGTTGTTTGTTTCTCGAAGTTGACCATAGGAATTTCTTCGTGGAGCTTGTTACTTGTTCACAATAGCTCCCCCACGTCGCTCATGTAGAATGCAAGGTTTATCTCCAGAGCATCTGGACGAGTCACAACCTTTGCCTACAGCTACACCTGAGGATTCTCCTCGGCACGGTGACACTGCATTTGTTACCACACCCCAAGTGGAATCAACTGATTCTCTAGAACCTTTCTGAATTACTAATACTAGAGAAGACTATCGAATTCGTCGTGGTGAATGACCTTTTGTGCGATTAAATTTAGCTAGAGACGTAGTTGTTACCTCTTCTGGATCACCCGTTGGGCCCTTTCCCGGTGAAGAAGGCCAAGATCCTTTTTGGTCAGCAGACGTCTGCAAGCTGCTCTTTAGTCCTGAGTCGTCTGTCGTCTCCGAAATTAACCCTCCAGTGTTTTTTGAGATTGAGACGGTCCCGGTGAATACTACTTATCACTTTACTCTTCCTGTCAAGATGGCCCATCTCGCGAATACTACGAGTGTCCCAACCGAGATTACTGCAGCTAATCTTGCTCCTATCAATACCTAGTGAATGCCTAATGTCACTCTGACATTACCACCCGGTTACCATGCGTTGAATGCTTTGTTGAATGCTTCCAATCCAACACCTCCGCAAACCCCTGCCGGTACTCCTGGTGGTCCTTCTGGGCATCCTATTCCCGGTTTTATTCCGACACTCCCTCAATTTCCTTTCAGCAATCCTAATCCTAGTGGCACTATACCTACCGTAGCACCAAACCTACAGATTCTCATTGGTGGACAAGGTGGTACGATTCCATTTCCTCCTCCTGGACATAACCCACTTACTACACAGCCTACGATTGGCACACAACTTTCGGTTGGAACTCCACCTACGATAGGGGGACCGACCCCACCTTTCGGACAAAATATACCTCCTTCTTTGGCCCAGTATTGGAATCAGATGCTACAAAATCTTCCTCAGACGACTCGGGGGCAACAACCTATCCCTACTATAGGCCAACCATATCCAGGTATACCAAATCCTATTTGGGGTACGAATGCTCAAACTCATGTCCCCACTCAAGGTTATAATCCTCCAAGTTATTATCCTCTCCAACCACCACTGAATCAGCCAGGGTCTTCCTATTATGGGCAGACTACATATGGTCCTACTGGTTTTCCAACAGGGCTTCCACCCCAAAGTCACCAGTACCCACAGGTGAATCGACAGTTACCTTTTCTTGCTACTTTGGATTTGCCATATTTGTCTAGAATTCTCAATGATTTTATTCGTCACTCTCCCAAATGGCCTGCTATTCCAGCCAAGCTTCCATTCGACATTCCGAAGTTCGATGGAAAACCAGGAGAGGACCCGAACAATCATGTGATGACTTTTCACTTATGGTGTTCATCCAACTCATTGATGGATGACTCTATTCGTCTATGTCTTTTTCAACGAACCCTTACTGGTTCTGTTGCGAAGTGGTATATTGAATTTCCACGAGGTTTCTTCTTTGATTTCAACACCCTAGCCATGGCTTTCCTTACACATTACCAATTACCGATCCGTTATGATACTGGGACTAAGATTTTGACTTCTTTCAAACAGACTAAAGGCACTCATATTTCGGATCATATCCATGAGTGGCGACGATGTCGACGTCTCATTAAACTTGAACTCCCTGATCAGTTACTGGTCGAATGGTTTACAAAGTCATTTGTAAATGAAATAGGTAAGGATATTGCCATGGGTGGCGTTGTCACAGAAGAGCAGGCTATAAGTCGTGTTCAATATTTTGATCTTGTTTATTCGCAAACGGGAACACTTTATGATTTATTACCTGAGTTACCTCGTCCTAGTACTTCCAGCACTTCAACTACTCCAGCTGCCTCACATGCAGCTGACGGTGTGATTGGTTCTGCCCAAGCCCAATCACATTCTATTTCAAGCTCCAATCCTAAGTATGCTACTTCTAATGTTCAAAATGCCCTGTCTCCTGCCACTTCCACCGGTAAAACTTCTAAGGTGAACGCCATTCAATCTACCCCGACCGGTAAAAATAAATCCAAGAAAGGGAGAGGCAAGAATAAGGAGAGAAAAAATAATAATCAAACAGAGCAGCCTAAAAATGCCCCTGTTGAAGATCGGGATAAGCGCAAACCCTGATACCCTTGCCTTATCTGTGGTGACGATCACTACACGAAGGATTGTCCACGACGTGCCGAGGTCACTAAGTTTCTTCAAGGAACACCTAAACCATCTACACCGGCAGTCTTGTCCCAACCCTTCCCGTCTCAACAACAAGCTCAGTTGGTCGTTCATGACCAACCATCTACTTCTACCACATCTTATGTTTTGATGTGTACTAGTGATTCCAAGCCCAACAACGTTGCACTCACCACTAGAGCCAAAGATTATACTCTGTCTAAGGAGAAGGTTGACGATTCACCTCCTACTTTGGTACAACCCTCTCCACCGACTCCACCTACAAATGGTCAGGTTCATCTTGAACGACCGAGCCACAATACAGTCTTACGACCCCCTAAGGGTGTTGTTCGCAAGTCGGATTTCAATCCTCGTGCTCATGCGGCCCAGAACTACAGCATTGTGGAAGATCTGGCCCAGGCACCTTCAGCAATGTCATCCCTTGAAGTCCTTCAGTCTTGTCCTGCACAACGGAAGGCACTGTTGAAATCTATAGGTGGAATTGACCCTACAGACAAGAATTTGATAATCTTTGACTTGGAAGATCACATTCCAAGGTTACCACCCCAACTCGCGTTCCAGATACAAGTTGTTGTCTCAGACAAGAACATTTGTCGAACTGTAATAGACGAGGGTGCCTCAACGTGTGTAATGTCTTTTGCTTGTTGGAAATCCATTGGCTCTCCTCCCTTGAACGAATCACAAAATACTTTGAAAGCCTTCAATGGCTCTGGTTTTAAGCCTTACGATGTTCTTCCATCATTACATGTTACACTAGAAGGTCAAACGGTCCAAGTTGAAGTGTAAGTTTTCGATGCTCCCATTGATTATAATCTTCTGCTTGGTCGTAGCTGGATTGATTCCATGTGTGCGGTAGTGTCAATCCTTTTCCGCGTAGTACGTTTTCCTCATCACGGAAAGGTAGTTACTGTTGAACAACTTGCCTTCTTTAATTCCGATACTCGTACTGGAAATGTGTCGTTTATAGCTAAGACCCCGCCGGGTTATGAGAATGTCGGTGTCGGCCTTTTAAAGGACTCTTCATTAATGGGTACTTTCCCCATTCCTCCGCCCGATATTCCACACCCGTCAGTTGCTTCTATCAACATGATCTCCATTGTGCCTCATGAAATTCCTACGTCACATGACCCTTGGATTGTCCCTGACCCTAGAGATCACACTCATTTCGGCAATGTCATGTCGTTAAGTCTGGTTGAGTCTGCTTATCAAGATATTCAATCGGCAACACCTTCTTCCTCCTCTCTTGATGAGTTGTCTCCCGATCCTTTCCATGTCATTTTTCCAACTGACGAGATGATCATGTCCGTCATGGAAGACACCCCTTGGGACGATGGACATCATCGTTCCATACTCTTTCTGGAACAACACACTCTAGAGAACTACCAACGGATTTCGACTCTGTCGACCGTTGTTGTCATTTCCACAGTTCCAGCGACTTCACACGATGTGTTTGCTGAAGGGAACCTCAGTAATATATCTCCCACGATTCCCATTGACATATCTGTTAAACCTGGGATAGTTGAAAATGTTCACATTGGAGCTTTGTGTTCTCCAGATGAAATCGTCACCTATACCTCTCTGTTCAAAGAATTTTGTGACATCTTTACCTAGAGTTACGAAGAGATGCCCGGTATCGACCTTGCTATCGTTGTACATGAGATAAAGACATACCCCAGAGCTAAACCAGTCCAGCAACGCCTTCGTCCTGTCCACCCACGTAAAGCGACGACAATCAAGCTTGAGGTTGAAAAACTTGATGAGTGAGATTGTTGTGGGTGGGATTTTCAGTTTTGATCGGAAAAGCCACAGTGTAGTCATTAGATTGTCGACATTTCGGATCCAGATCAGGATCCATCTTCAGGACAAAGAGCCTGGGTTTTAAGAGAAAGGGAAGAGTTGGTATAAATACTAGAAGTGGGAAAGTTTATTAGTGTCGGCTAAGTAGAGTTATTTAATAGATTTATTTAATAAAATATCACTAGGGTTTTTTAAATTCTTGTTTATTAAAGGTTATGATAATTTTAGGGTTATATATATATATATATATATATATATATATATATATATATATATATATATATATATATATATAATTATGTTTTGGGGTTTTGTTTGAGGTAAATTAAAGTATTAATTCTAGGGTTAGGTTAATAAGGAGTGCTTGTCTAGGGTTTAATATTACGGTTTATTATGTTAAAAGGAAATTAACGGGTTCTAATTAGTTTAAGGTAATGTACTAAGGTCTCTAAATAAATTTCATTTTCTAAGGTTTAATTTATAATTAATTAATTTAATTATTTTATAGGGTTTAATTTATATTATTTTATAAGAAATTACTAGGGTTTATTGAAATATTGTTTATTTGAAGGTTGAGATAGTATGTTTAATAATATTAGGGTTTCTTATTTAAAATTAATTATTAGGTTAATATGATAAGAGGTTAACGTGTGCTTGTTAAGGGTTTAATATTAGGGTTTAATTTGTTATAAGGTGAAAAAAAAATTCTTTTTTTTTTGGGTTCTAATCCAAAGTTTATTGTTGTTTTTTGTGTAACAGGGGGAGCCAGTTTTCGCTCAATTCTAGTCCACTATCTCTGTTAAGGTTACTAGGGTGTTTACGGATTTCAATGGCTTCTCTAATACGACGTTTGAAGA
>ML776924.1:43360-67971 GCA_009831015.1 Picea engelmannii
TCAAGGCACAGTATGACAAGCATGTCAAGCCTCATGTTTTCTCTGAAGGCGATCTTGTTCTTCTCTATGAACAGGATCGAGATGTCTTAGGAGCTGGGAAATTCGAACCAATGTGGCGAGGTCCTTATATTGTTCGTCGAGTTTTGGAAAAAGGAGAATATGAGCTGGTCGATTATGATGGTATCCCTTTGAGTGAACCCAGGAATGGGCTGTACTTGAAGAAGTACTATGCATAAGTCATTGTGCACAAGTACTTGTATTTTTATGTATCATACTTTATGTGTGTTACTTTAGTTTGCTTTTGACGTTATCTGGTCTCTGCCCTTATGTGATGTTGTGTTTGATTTCCAGATGTCGAAGTCTTCGCTACCCTATATTGGCTTCGCTGATGGTGTATCCGTAGTACTCGGAACCTAGCTTCCGCTGCGTGGGGAATCTATGCCCCAACAAACGAACTTATATCTTTACGAGGTGTATGTCTTGGTCGTGCTACCAACAACATCGCAGAGTATAGCGTCGTTATTGAATTATTGGTTGATGCTATCTCACTCAGAATTCATCATTTGGTTGTGCGACTTGACTCGCAGCTTATAGTACTACAACTAAGTAATATCTACTCTATTCAAAGTCCTACTCTGTTACGGGTATATTTTTGGATTCACCTCTTGGAACGATATTTTGATCACATTGAATATCAGCATATTCTTAGATGTCTTAATACATTAACAGATGCATTGGCTTATTATGTATTTGATAGACATTTAAACCATTTATAAATCAAACACAATAAAATTCACACAATATAAAGTAAACCGGTAGAATCCATCTGTATATATAACGATCAAAATAGTTTGTTTTTTACAAAATTTGTCCGAAGACCAAAATATAAAAAATTGAAGCTTATAGCTTCTACAAAGTGACGTCACGGATGACGTTCACGGTAACACACAACTGCTCTAGCAACTCTACGGAGCAGTCGACCCATAGCTGTTGATACCCCTACAGTGTGACGATGATCGCGTCATGGAACCTCTTCCAGAGTCATATCTGGAATGTCTGTTGTCAGGCCCTCTAAATTTTGTTCCACCACCTGATAGTCTTCGGCATACTGTGGTGCTGCTGCTACTACCTCTCCTCATCGCTGGATAGGAGAAGTGCCAGGAGGTCTATACGGTCCAACATTTGTGTTATCAACAAACATTTTTGTGTTAGTCTTCGGATAAATATATAAAACCAAAAACATTTGAATATGATTAAAATTCAAAAACATTTAAAAAGAGAAAATGTGTGTACTTCTTACCAAGGTCACCCCACTGTGCGTCCTCAGGCAGTGCTAAATCTGGATCTCCTCTGAAATCCAACCCGGCATAGGCATAGTCATCGACCATCAGCATCTGGTTTTGGAGCCAGTCAAAGAAAATATCGTCATATTTGACGATTGGTCCTGCCACATGTCGGGCCATGAGTCGACACCACCTCAACATCCTTGGATCTCTAGGACCCGGGAAGTCCCACTCAACCTGTAGTCTAAATACGGGGACCCTCTCAAGGAAGAAGGACACCAGCAAAGAACCATACCCAAATTGTTTCAATTCACCTCGCCTACATTTTGTTAATTGTCTTTTGATACTGCGCAGCACTGCATCAGCCCAGTTAAAAACTTGGGGATCAGTACACTCGATGGCGTACTGGAAGTAGCTCTCTAATGCCATATGGGGAGCAGAGCTCCCAGCCATCCGAGCAATCGTGAAAATAATAGTGTGGAGATTCAAGTCTGTTACTCCCTAGATCGCCACTTTCCCTTTCTTTTTTTCAGCCTCGGGTACACAGTATTGATTACAGTATTCACTCATCTTGAGGCCACCGCCTCTACTACCAGTCAGACTGACATAATACCCACGCCTAGACAATCTAGTCAAGAAGTATATGTCCTCAATGTCGATGGACAGTCTGTGAGCTCCTACATTGAAAACTTGTTGATCTGGATCCCACATACGGACTAGATACTCCAGTAATCTGACTTGGGCCCTCATGCCCGGGATGCGGAAGTATTTTAAGAGCCCACAATCTCTCAATGCAGCTATGGTGGGAGGATGATTCTCGGCATTTGCATTATCCTCCTCATGTTCTCGTTCTCGCCACTCAAGCACCATGTTTGTAGCTATTTATCTGCACACGGAACATAGAAGGAAGATTAGTGATTTTGTTCATGATCTAAATCTTTTTCATTGGCTAAATATTTAAAAAAAAAAATTGAGTTATGCGCTGCTCACAGGTGCCTCATTTGCACAGTGTGAACACCTCGTAGGTGGCTCATGGCTCACCTGCAAGAACGCATCATTCTCGCAGGTCTCGTATGGGCCGCCTGCGAGAATGCCTATGCGTATGTAGGGTTCAAAAACCAACTTGAAAATGAAAAAATAACCAATGAAATCAAAAATTTAAACCATGAAAATGTCAGGAATGAAGAGCTTACCGTAATGCTGCAGACGGCTCGTCAAATGATCTCTTGTAGCTCCCGGAAATCAACGCCGAATTCGAAGGGTAAAAAGGGGGTTTTGGGAACTCAATAGTGAAAATGTGAAATGATATGGTAAAAATGTGTATTTACTCATTTAATTTACTTTTTACTATGTCATTTTTGGTTTTTTTATGTTTATCTATTGTTTAAACCTAATCACTAATATCGAGATGAGTGTAATGACTTGCAGGTGTGTTGACAGTGATGATTATGTACAAGGGTATGGACATATTTTTCTTCGTAATGGTGTGTTTTTTATTGTTTTTCATGGCTTTTACATAAAACCTCGAGCATCGTTTTTGTCCGTTCTTACGATCGTAAAAACAAGAGAACGTGATCGAGCATAGTTTTATCACTTTTTCGGGCTCAACAAGGTTATACGAAAAAGGAACCCCCCTGAAGTCCTCTTTAAGCTCTTTTCAGACTCTCTAAACATGAAAAGATCGTCGAGCGACCTTGCTATCTTCACGCTCACTAAAGTATTTGAAAGATGCGTCTGGTGAGCGATAATTTCTCTCTTTTTCGGTCTCGTCCAGACTATTTTACGAAAAAGGAACTGAGAGAGTTCTCTTTTAAGTGTTTTTCCAAACTCTATAATCTTGAAAAACCTTCGAGTTTCCTATCTATGGACTTGTTAAACAAATATTGATAGACCCATGATGGGACCGAACCACTCCTTCTTAGGGTTCGTTAAAAATACTCCGAGGGACTCATCCGAAGGATGAGCTTATATCAACAAGCATATGTGATGAGCTTATATCAACAAGCATATGTGATCCTCTTCAAGCTTGCGTAAAAATAAAGAGGTACTTGCCAGAAATGGTGGGGGGGAATTTGGGAAAGGGATATGTTTCATCTTTGTATTGATTAGCAGTAAGTGTCGCTCTTGAACATGACACTCCCTATTCATCATTTGAAACTAGTTTGGGAAATCCATTTGTCTCTCTTCCGATTGATTACAAGGTCATTTTGTGTGTCGTATTTGAGTCAATGCTGCCAAATCATTGGTCGTGTCATTCATATGTTCAAGAGAAGTCCATCTAAAACCTATATTGAGTCGGCCATCTGCAGTTATCCATTCTCTCTGTGTCGGCCTTCCCTGTGTCCAGTCCAATTTGCAACATGCTCTGTTTCACCTTCAAACTTTGTTACTCATTTCTTGTCATTGATGGGGGATACATCAAGGCCCTCCTGTGACGAGTTTTGTTCCGTCGAATTCAGCTAATTATCTGGAATCAAGACTTAGAAATTATTTAGTACCTTGGAGCTTGCATGCCTTAATGGAAAGCTTCCTCGCTTTCGACAGTGAGTTTACATCATTGACCCCTGACCGAAAGATTCCACCGGTTGTTCGACATCAACTCATTTATTCACACTCAATGGATTGTACTATAGTACCTTGGGAGTCATTGACATCAATGGTGATTTCCCTCGCACTTGTTAACGATTACATCAATGACCGGTAATCAAGTGGTTTCTACCATGTTCGACTTCAACACATGTAATCACATGGTTAGATTCGTACTTTGGGGGACAAGATTGAAGACCCTGGATAGTATCTTTGTAATCCAGGTTGCGATGGAGTATGTATAATTGGTGACACATAGATCCACTGTGTATGTTTCGTGGTTATGTCGTCTTGATTTGAAATCTCTCGCATAGATCCACAGTGTATGATTGGTGGCTATGCTATATTTTGACGACATGGATCCATAGTGTATGATTGGTGGCCATGACCCATGTCTACAATTTCATCAGTCTGTGATCTGAGTATGGGAATACCTACCTCAGAATTGATATATATAATACTCTGCAGATGCTTGATTGTTCACAGGTTTCCAATTAGATGTGCTCCTAGTTCTCGACACACACATGCAGCTTACAAAGTCTATCAACTGTCACTAGTTCCAATCTCAGACTTTGGGGAGCATTATGTTACCCATAATTTTGGTTGTCATGATGATGTATTGATTATGGTGCACTCAAGCTCTTCATTAGAACTTTCTCCTGAGAAAAGTTACTTTCTTCTCTTACCAAAAATATCTTTTTTGAGGAAGGTTCACAGGCTACCAATACATTTGCCTGTGAGAATGTATGATTCTCGCAGGCTACCTTAAGCTAGGGTGCGAGAAGTTCGCACGGTGTCTAACTACTAGGGTGCGAACCCTTTCTAAAGAAGAGAAAAAGGAGAATTCTCGAAGCTTCTAGAAGGGAATCTTCTAGAAGGATGAGATGGCATTCGAATGGTTATCTAAGTACTAGCTTTCCTGATATTTTGGGATCATTCCTATCCAAGTAACTAATTCATTCTCTCTTATATATTGAGGGGATTCTCATGGAAGAGGTTAGCAAGCAAAGTAGCAAGAGAGACATTGGAGAATTAGTGATTGTGTGAAGGACTGAAGCTACAGCAGCCAAAGAACTCCAACAAGTTTATCAAAGGTGGTTGATCTTCTTCATGCAAGTGAGCAAGTGTGTGTGTCAGAGCTAAGGGTCATTGAAAGGAGGCTTGCAACATCAAGGCTCAGGTTGTAAGTTTTACTTTCTATCAATATAATACAGTAATGTGTCCCTTTCCCATAAAGTTAATTGCACTTTATTTTATAACTACTTGATCATATACATAGATTAATTATTGAATAGAATGTGCTTTCTTCACTTCGATTGGTTTGTATTGTCTTGAACTTGACTGTACGAGAGCATTGGAGCGAAGTAGGAACAACAAAGACCCAAGGAAGCGATTATAAGGTATGCTCTTTAATCATGCCTCTTAGTATATTCAATAGTTAAAATCTAGGGAAAGAGTATCATTCTGTCATGTTTTGTTCTAGATCCAGGTGGATCTAGGGAGATCGGTTTGTGTCCAATAACAACCCCTGACTTCCCAACTCCCGAGTTCCAAAAGGGGCCTAACGATCGTTAGCTCCCTCCGCTCACGCGACCATTCCCATGACCACAGGCTTAACCCTAACGGCACGTCGCATTTCGCGCCCTTGGGGTTTTTGATGCAAGGCGCCCCGACACTCCAAGTTTCAAAACCCGAAGTTTCCCCATGTCAGATCAATGATCCACAATCCCCATGATATGTCGGTCTAAATCTCCCTGTCTCTTATCAGGACTTCACGTTTCGCGACTTCTGGGGAGTTGGTTTCTCCACACTCTCGGTTCCCGAAATGTCGATACCTCAGATCAACGGTCCATAGTCTGTCCCTATCCAACGGTCAGGGTCTAATCACAGATTTCCTTTTTGCGATTTTTGGCATGAGAGTCGAAAGATTCTCCCTTTCGTTTTCCCGGTCCACGAAATGTCGAAATTCCTCCTGAGAAATCAACGGTGTAGATTTCTCTTGAACCAACGGCCATGATCTCGTCACTATTTCGTAGATCGCAAGTCTATGTGGTCCTCCCCTTTGACCACTCTAAATCGCAGGTCAGCGAAACGTTACCGGACTGCCACATGTCTCTTCTCTGCTTTATACCATCGGTTGACACGTGTCCTCCTTGAAATCTGACAGTTATCAGCAGATCGACACTCCTTCCCGAAGTGTCTCCGTCGTCCATTCAACTCCTGGCAGCTTTTCCAAATCCGATGGTTGTCGGCCCTCTGCGTTCAAATCCGACGGCTACTATCTGGTCTCCTTCCTGCACTCTTTGATTATCTCCTCCTTTGGCCTTCATCCACGCGACCATTCACCATGACCATGTGCTAACACCAAAAGGTGCGACCGAGAATTGTGTTTCAGGATTTCTGTTGCAAGGAATCTTAGTTCCTTGATCCTCGAAAGTCCGGCAACCTGGATNATCTCCTCCTTTGGCCTTCATCCACGCGACCATTCACCATGACCATGTGCTAACACCAAAAGGTGCGACCGAGAATTGTGTTTCAGGATTTCTGTTGCAAGGAATCTTAGTTCCTTGATCCTCGAAAGTCCGGCAACCTGGATGCTACGGTCCAGATCCCCCTGCCCTCCGACAATCCTAATTTAATCTCGGCGTTCCCCTTTTCAGTACTTTGGCGGAGTCTTCACCTCTCAACTCTAGATTTCAAATCCACGAAATGGTTTGGGCGTCAGATCAACGGCCCTGATTTAACCATGATCCAACAACTCAGATTTCCTCTTTACGAAATCGGTGTTTCACACACGGGGGTTTCGAAATGCAAGGACTTCAGTCCTCTTGGTTCACAAAATCCGGCCAAGCCAGATCTAGTGACACCTGTCCTAGAGTTGGGCGGTCCAAATCTCTCCTCAACCTATGGTTGTGATTAGATCGCAACTTCACCTGTCGTGATCTTTCGTTGCTCCCTCCGTTGACTCTCTTCAGTAGTGAGTCAACGAAATGTTGAGATCTCACCATGTGTCCTTTAATGGATGACTCAGATTCAAACCGGCTCCCAGCTCATTGTGGATTTGGGACCCAAGGCAGAACCTTGTTCTCCCAACTCACGATCCCCGATCTCTCAAAATGAACCAACGGTTCAGATCTAACTTAGATTGACGGCCCTGGTTCCATCACTACTTGCAAAGACTGAGGGGGTTGAGGCATTATCACCTACGCTTCTCCTCTAGATTCATTGGTCATGACGGGCATGGGATACTCCCGAAAGGATCTTGTCCATTCGTCTAGCAAACGAAAGGGTAGTCTCTTTCGGTATTTTAAACTCACTATCCTTCCCGAGCTTCGCCAGCTATGAAGGACTTGAGAGCTTTGCGCTCTTTCTCCTGGACTTGAGAGCTTTGCGCTCTTTCTCCTGGACTTGACTCTTAGAAGAGTCTTCCACGCATCCTTGAGCTCATTCATCAAGTCTAGGACTTAAATGGGTCTCGGTCTCTGCTAGCCTCGCAGAGCGCCTGTGCATATCCGCACTACCTAAGGTCGACGAACTCACAGTTCGCGACTCTAGCTTAAGACACTACAAAACTCAAGAATTTACGAGAACAAGTCATGTCTGAACCATATATTTTCTTACTTGCCTAATTATACTACCAAGCAGAAAAAGAAGGGATACAATATATCCATTAAGCATTCATTCACATTCCTGAAAGCATATATAGTATAACCAATTCATAATTAGTTACAACTAAATTACAAAGGGTAGGAGATTGCTTATCTATTACAGGTTGTTGCCAACAAAATGACTGTGGTTGTTCATCCTTCCACCCAACCATAGGCTCAGAGGCATTCATTCTTAGCACTCTAGCCACCCCCGTGCCAAGCCATGATATCACCGGGGAATTCTCACATTTCTTGAGGGTTCTCTCTCTGTTTCAGCTTCTATTCGAGTCATGTTCTCTACAACTCGGAGCTTTCTCTCTCGGTTGTGGCCTCGGCGAGGTTTCTCAAATGCTCTTCAGCATCAAGCTCGCGGCCTTCTATTCGTGATTTGTTGGAGAGCTCTGCGCCTCTCCCTTGCGAGCTTACGCTCTTGTCTCGTGTCTCTCTCTCTTGTTGCCTCCATTTGTATAACTGTCACCTTCCTTTTGTCAGAAGGAAGCTCGGGTCCTCTTGGTCTGTCAGACCCTGCGGTACTTTGGGCTGACTTCCGGAAGCTAGACCATGCTCCCATTCATGGGGGTGGTTGGTAATTCAACCACCGGTCCTTTCTTCATTAATTGGTTTTCTTTCCTTGGGATTCGAAGGAGGTTTGTCATCCTTATCAAGGGAGATTTGGGGTTATTTGGTATATGAACCCTCTTGTATAGTTTTCACATTCTTCCTCTAGTGATATTATGGCCAGTACTTTCAAGGCTTCACCCCCCACAGTCAGTTATTGGCAACTCAAACAATAATACGTTTACATTGTCCACATGCCTTAGCATGGAAATTCCTATTTTACAATTAATTACAAATTGGGGGAAACAGGGTGTTACATATCTAAGGAGGGGTGACATGTAATATATCATCAATAATCTAGAATAACTAATATTAGACTAAGTATAGATCACAAGCCAAATAGTAAATAGATTTAGAGTAAATAATATAAATTTTGATTATTTATAAAAAATTGACTTCTTGTACAAACAATTGTATTGGTAAAATCCTATATAATATATTTATATTAATAAATATTATTGTTTTAATATGTATATTTTAAGGTTCTTTTTTCATGGACAAAGATTTCATGAAGTGAATAGTTCGGTTAGCTTAAATATCACAATCACATTTTTCATTAAATACTTAAAAAAAATATCTATCTGGATTTTTTCTTTGAATTTTAGAATAAATATAAATGCAATAGAACATTAATTGATTTTTTTTATATCATTATTTTAGTATTCTTCAAGCCTACACTATTTATAATAATTTTCATTGTATTGATCCTCTAGATGGGGTGACACCTACCGATCACTTGATACATGGCACTCCGACGACTAGTGCAGTTAAAGCCCCTCGTCGTTAGTCTTTCTCTCTGTCATTCCACTATGCCTAGCATTCATTCCGGCAAGGAGTTAGTGCGTTGGGGTAGTGAGGAGAGTTTAATGCCGCACTAGGCTTGGCCCTCCAGAGCAAGTACGATGCAGGAAGGAAACATCACCTTAGAATTCATGGCACCCCAAACTGTCATTTCTCTTGTCATCATACATGTAATCTCTTGGTGCAGTTATTATCTCCTGCGTTTTCCCTTGGATCTGCATTTTCCACCTACAATCGCTGACCGAGGGAGTCAAATCTATGTTAATTTTATTTCCCCCACGTCCAACTTCTTCCTCAATTCCTCTCCCAATGGTGTCGACACCATGCTCATGAGAGAGGTAAGCCCAAACGTGGACCAATCTACTAAAGTTTGGTACCCAGCACCGACGCACAGACACACCCTCTCTTTCTCCCAATCCTGGTAGCAACTTTGTCAGCCATCCTTACTCAGACCAAAGCTGGCATAATGATGCCCAACCTACGCCCCAATTACCCGACCCTGAGCTAAATTATGGTGGTTGTATAGTAGAGGAAGAGATTCCTCCTAATTGGGAGGAGGACATCATGGAGTAGACAACACCAACCAACACTACCCTCCCTTTGAATTATCTTGATATTGCTATGGGCAGTTGTGTGGTGGAGGAGGAAATCCCTCCACAGAAGCAAGACGACTCCATGCAAGGATCAACTCCAAATGTCAGCGGATCGCATAATGAAGCCTTCAGATCACTGTTGGGCCAAGGAGGAGACCCATCTGAAGCAACATACAGGTGAGCCATCCCATCCAGCCTTGGCAAGCCATGATTTTCCTAGTTCTTGCAGACTTACGAAGGACCATTTAAATATGATCTTTGAGATGAGACGAGATATAGCCGACTAGATTCACAGCCAATGCACCCTCAGCAGACGTCTGGATATGTTGTTCGATTCCCTATCAAGCGAGCCTTTCAAGAGTCGTTGTCAACATGTTTCCAACTGTTTACCTTCACCGTCTGCCCTAATGGAAGTCTGGGTTCGCCTCAAGTTTAGTTTCTTTATTGTTTTGTTATCAGTCTTAGTTAGGATGCATTCACAATCAAATTATGTTGTAGACAAACTCTGGTATATTGGCTTACCTATGAACATTGCAGGCCACTTATTCTGGTTTCCATGCATGTGGCAGAACATGTGGTGGGTTTTGATGTATGTTTGGGCATGTATCGGTTTTTTGGCATTTTAAGGTAATACAAACTTTTTTGTTTACAAAAAAAAATGTTCATTGTATCGATACATTTTTTTAAGAAACGATTTCATTTTGTTTTGGTATATGACAATTAATTTAATACGTTGTATGTAAAATGTTGACAATTCTCCATTATCATCTACTTAAAGGAAACATGAGATCACACTCATTTCATTTTATGGTTCTTTTAATTGCATAGATCATTATTACTCACTTTATATATATATATATATATAACAACCATTATTTTTTTTTGTTTGTTAGTTTGTCCGTGACTTGCAGGACTAGCATGTGGCTTGAGAAATTGTGACTCAGGGGTATCTAAGTCGTCAAAATTACTCGGGATCGCACCCGGCCTGAGCCACACCAACCCTTAACATGATTGGATTTTTTTGTCCCCAGAGATTTTGAACCGGTAACTTTAGCATCATAAAGTGCCTTAACAATACACTCAGTCATTGACTATCCTACACCTCGAAGACGAATTAACAATCATTATAATTGAATTTCATAATTCTAAATTTAATTAGAATTCCAAATAAATAAATAAATGTTGCAAACCCACATAGTACTATTGAGCAATAAAAATACCAAAGCACAAAAATATGCCAACACATACTATTATAAACACTATTTATTGATATTAGAGGACATAACAAGGACCTTTGTTTAAACAAATATGGAGTTATGTAGACTATAGGAAACTAAAGGATATAAAAAAAGACAGACTGTATTCATGGCACACTATATATTGGGTTATGTAGAGGGTAAAATGAAATCACCATATATATATATACTTGTATATGATTTTGAAAAAAATATTATAAAAAAATTGCGAGCATAAACATAGTGTGTTTTTCATTGATATATTTAATTTATTTCACAGTATAACGATTTAAAAATTATAAGGCAAACCTTTGAAAAAAATATTATAAAAAAATTGCGAGGATAAAAATAGTGCGTTTTTCATTGATAGATTTAATTTATTTCACAGTATAACGATTTAAAAATTATAAGGAAAACCTTTGTCCACTTTGAGGACATTCACGAGGGATAACATGGCTTAGCCAAATCTCATTCCATGTAAGCATTGTTTACATACGTCGCGGGCTTTCTTTTGTAATTTGAGTGGGGGTTATGCTTTCTTTTGCTCATCAAATTCAATCTCTATATTTAACCAAATAAAATATTAAAATATATAAATTAAAAACTTATTAACAAAAGTGAGGGTGTGAATTATAGAAACATTTAATTATTAAAATTAAATATTTTGAAAATTATGATATATCATAGTGAATACTGGTGGTTGCATTGTGTGTGTTAGGGTTGGTGTTGTTGCTGCATTGTGTGCTTCCATGGCGGCACCTGGGGGTGGGGAGGCCACCCCCCCTCCTTCGAGTTCGATCGAGGATGCTTTCCGAAGGCTTGTCAACTGTAAAGGTAAGAGGTCCTCTCCTCCGGTGGTTCCAAAATTCATCAAGAAGTTGGAGGAAATTCCTGAAATCGCTCTACCTGAAGAGAAACCAATGAAAATAGCTCTGGTGTTGGCTCAAAAAGGGCTAGTGGGTCAGTTCATGGGTCTTTCGCCATCCACCAAGACTACAGATGACTGGATTCAATGAAATTGGAGGCCAAATCTGAAACATGGAGTAACCTGTTACCCTATTGGAAGAGAGTTCTTTGTGTTTGAATTCATTTCAGAAGAAGATCGAGACTTAATCTTCAGGAATGGCCCCTATATCATGGGGACGCAGGGTTTATATCTGAATAAATGGACACCAGATTTTGATCCCTTGGTCGACTTGCCCAAAGAAGTGTCGGTGTGGGTCAGACTACCGAATCTCCCTATGCACTGTTGGGACTTCGACTCACTGTAGAGAATAGGGAACGGAGTTGGAAGGTTCATTGACAGAGCTGATAATAAGGGACAATACACTTGCRCCAGAATCTGTGTGGAACCTGGACCCATTATCAGAAGTTGGACTATGAGCACCTGCCATTCAAATGCCGGAACTGTCAAGAGCATGGTCGTTTCCAAAGGCATTGTCCCAAACTGCAAACCACTGGGAAAGAAGACGCAGAAGGCTGGCAGAAGGTGAAGAAAGGGAAAAGCTCTAACAATGTTAAAAGCAAGGAGAAAACGGCCCAGGAACTGACAAAGGAAGGCGGTTCAAAGCTAAACCCCCAAGAAGCTCCTAAAGAAACTCAAACCCCCACAAACGAACCAGAAGCTGAAAAATCTTAGGTGCCACTGGTTCCAATTGATCCAATCCCTCCCTCCATGGTCTCTAGTCCGACAAAGGAGCATATCAGCTTGGGCTCGGAAACAGGAGTTGAAACCCCGAAGGAGGGAGACACTGAAGTAAGCAGTCCGCTAGGTACCCCAGACTAACCAAAGCGGGGTAGGAAGACTGAGAAGAAGCGAAGGGAAGAGAAATCCTACAAGGAGGAGGTTCAAGGTTCACAGTACACAATTCTAGAGATGGTGAATACCATATCGGGGGTGAAACTAGGGAAGACCCCGAAAGGGGGTCACCCTCCACATCTAGGTAAATAATGCAATACGTCTCTTGGAACTGTAGAGGACTTGGCGGCACCCTAAAAGAAGAAACCATAAAGGATTTAGTAAGGTTAGTGAGGCATGAAGTCCTCCTAATCCAGGAGACGAAATTGGAGGAGGATGCCCTCCTCCAAGAAAGTAATGTGTTCTGGAAGAAAGGCCCTGGTAGGGAAGTAAGCACCAGAGGAGCTTCGGGGGGATTAGCAACATTATGGGACTCCGCAAAGCTCGACCTAGTAGAAGAAGAATGAACCACCCACTGGTTATTTACCAAATTGCACCACAAAGACTCTGGACATCTGGTAAGCCTCTTTAACTTATATGTCCTCGTTTCATATGCTGAGAAAAAAGAATGTTGGGATTCATTAAAACTGTTTCTCAATCTGGATAACCCTTAGAACTTAGTAGTGGCTGGAGATTTAAATGTGACCCTCTCTCTGTCTGAAAAGAAAGGGGGATCAATTGTCTGGGATCCTGCTAGAGAGTGGGTAGAAGATTTGATGTCGGACTGGGAGCTTGAAGATATCTCACCGATCAACGGGAAATTTACTTGGTCCACTAAAAGGATCGGGCCAGGTCACATAGTTGCCCATCTTGATCGTTTCCTCATTCATTCCTCCTTCCTTACCCTTGGACTCATGGCGACCTCCCAGATTCTCCCGCATTATACTTCGGATCACAAACCAATATCTCTCTCCCTCTCTCCTGAGTTATTGCTAGGCCCTATCCCTTTTCGATTTTGTCCAAACTGGATAGGCCAGGATGGCTTTCTCAACCTTGTATCTAACACCTGGAACGAAACTATTTTTGGGTCCCCCTTTTACGTTTCATAAGAGAAGCTCAGAAGACTCAAATTTAACTTGAAAGCGTGGGCCAAAAGGTTATGCTCTCCTATGGACAAAAGGAAAAGAATACAGAAGGCCTTGGAAAGGCATCAATCGATCTTGGAAGAGTCCCTAGTTACCCAGGATCTACTCAACCGGGAATCCGAGCTTCAAAGAAAGTATCACAAAAGCTGTCGAGAAGAGGAAATCTATTGGAGAGTCAAATCAAGGGCGCTTTGGCTTCAAGATGGAGACAAGAATACCTCATTCTTTCACAAGCAAGCCCAGGCTAGGAAAATTTACAATTCCATTAGCGAAATTCAGATGCAAGACCAAGTCATAAAGGACTTTAAGGGCATAAAGGAGGTTTCTCACACCTTCTTCAAAAATCTTTACTCCGCCCCTGATCTGGAGCCAGTGGCCCCGAACTCCTACCCTATTTCAGAAATTCCAGCCCCGATCAATGATGATGACAATCTGTTGTTGAACAGGCCTGTTAGCATTAGTGAAATCAAGAAAGCCATCTTCAATATGGATCCTGACAAAGCTCCTGGGCCGGATGGGTTCACAGCCCGATTCTACACTTCTTGCTAGGATATTATAAAAAAAGATTTGTACAGAATGGTTATGAAGTCTCGGAACTGTACCAAGATGGGTGGCAGTACAAACTCCTCTTTCTTGGCCCTAATCCCAAAAGAAAAAGGTGCTAAAAACTTCAATAGATTCAGGCCTATCTCCCTTTGTAATACGGGATATAAAATCATCACCAAAATAATGGCTAATAGACTCAAAAGAATATTGTCGAAACTGATTCCAGAAAATCAAGGTGGGTTTGTGAGAGGGAGACAGATTCTGGATAACATTATATTAGTCCAAGAAGTCATTCATACCAGCTGTAAGAAAAAAGAGAAGGGCATGGTTATCAAGTTGGATCTGGCCAACGCCTTTGACAGAGTCAAGCACGACTTTCTTTTTGCAGTCATGAGGAACTTTGGGTTCAATCAGAAATTTATTGAGTGGGTTAAGGCCTGTATTTCAGCCCCTTGGATCGCCCCCTTGATTAATGGTCGTCCTGCAAACTTTTTCTAGGCCTCAAGGGGGTTAAGGCAAGGCTGCCCTCTTTCCCCTGTGCTCTATGTCATCTAAGCCTCGGTGTTAAGCTTCCAATTGCAGAGATGTCTCCAAAATAGGTCCCTTTCAGGCATCAGAGTTGTCCCAAAGGTCAAGGATGTTAACCATGCCTAGTTCGTTGATGACACCCTTTTACTGGGCGATGCCAACCTGAAGACAGCAAGGAACTTCAAATCTGAACTTGACTATTATAAAGATAGCTCTGGCAACGAAATAAACTATCACAAAAGTAAGATTTATGGGTGGAATTGCACTCCGCGTGAAATGCTGCAGTTAGCCCGGATTCTTGAGATGGAAGGTATCACAATCTGAGACAATTTCACCTATCTGGGGATCCCAATATTTAAAGCCTCCTCTAAGGTCGTTCACTGGCTACCCATTTTGGACAAACTCAAAAACAAGATCCATGCATGGGGAGCAATTTGGCTCAACAAAGCAGGCAAAGTTATCTTGATGAACTCGGTCATTACCAGCCTCCCAATTTACCAGTGCTCGGTTCTTCTCGCTCCCAAAACTATAACAAACAAAATAGATGAAATGCTTCGGCGATTTCTTTGGGAAGGCGGTAGAAATTGTGAAAAGAAGCTCCACTTAGTAAGATGGGACAAGGTCAAGAAGCCAAAAATGGAAGGGGGCCTTCATATCAGAGATGTGGCTGTCCACAATATTGCCATGGGAGGTAAAATTCTTTGGAATATGATCACGGGGAAAAGAACTTGGAGCAAGCAAATTCTCAGGAAAAAATACTTCATAGGTGATAAAGAGAGATGCATTGATAAGCCTACTAAAGTGCAGAAAGGTTCCCCGATTTTTACCTTGTGCAAAAGAGCCCTTCCTTATTTTATTTCAAAGCTCACCTGGATCCCGGGGAACGGGGCAAAAATTAGGATCTGGGAGGACTCCATTCTTGGAGAACAACCCCTTATTTGGTTAAGTGAACTAAGGAACATTAAAGATTGGCTTCTATCTAATAATTGTAGAACGTTATGGGACATCTCCCTTTGGAGGAATGATGATAATGAATCCTAGGAAGGCTGGAATCTAGGAGATTATCCGGATGAGCTTAAGGAGGAAGCCGCACTTCTGCTTGATTTTCTAGAAGGGAAGTCGCCAATCAGTGCCAGATCCAAGGATAAGCGGGGATGGGGATCAGACTCGGGGTTATATACAGCAGCAGCTGGCTACTCTGTTATTCTGGATATGTCGTGGGTCCCTCCCAATCCAGCCCCGTGGAAAGCTCTCTGGAATTTTCCCTCAATTCCTAAAGTAGATATTTTTATATGGACCTTGCTCCACAACAACATATTAACCAACGACAATCTAAAGAGGAAAGGCTAGGAAGGGCCATTGCGATGTCCTCTGTGCAATCAGGCTGAAGAAACCACTGAGCATCTCCTCTTTATTTGTGATTTTTCTAAAGAAGTTTGGGGGCTTCTCTTAGGATCGGTCTCCTTAACTCTTCCAACCTCAGCCTCAGAACTTCTAAGCAGATGGATGTCCCTATCTCATTTCAATCTAAGCAAGAAAAATCTCCTCAAAATTACCTGGATGTGGACCCCCAAATTCTTGTGCTGGAAGATCTGGCTGGAGAGGAATAATAGAATCTTCAAGGAGGAAAGCAGACTGCCATCCTAGGTGGCTATTAAAGCCAGAACTATGCTCTCTGAAGCCTTAAGCTCGAAGATTTCCATTAGAAACTCGATCCCTCTCTCGGTTGAAGAAGAACGCTGGCTTAAGGAGTTCACCTAGAATCAACAAAGCATGAAAGAAACCAAACCCCCGCAAAAGATGAATTGGGAAATTCGGATGGAGGAGCAGGACTTCATCAAATGGAGATCTGCTCTTGATGAATGGTGCCTCTTCTTCGATGGGGCCTCAAAAGGGAACCCCGGGCAAGCAGGAGGAGGTGGCATTATTATTGAGCCCTCTGGCACAATCCATCTGTCATATGCTTGGGGCTTAGGATATGCCTCTAATAATCAAGCTGAGTATCTAGCTCTGTGGCAAGGTCTCACACAAGCAGTGCAGTTGAACGTCCATAAGATTATGATTTTTGGTGACTCCAAACTGGTTGTTGAAGTGTTGAATTCTAAGAAGACCCCAAAGGATATTACTCTTACCCACACGTACAAGAAAGTCCTTCTACTGCTGTCGCAGTTCAGGAAATATAAGATTTATCACGTTTTGAGGATTCTGAATAGACTGGCAAACGCTGAGGCTAACCGTGGTACGCTCTTGAGCAAAACCCAGTTGACTGTAAATGGAGAAATATCAAACCAAACAATTCCCTAAGACTATGATCGCACTTGCCTTGTCTCATCACGCGGGCAATCCAACTGCATATGAAGGATCTCGGATCGATCTGAATCAGTATAGATATCACTGGACAAGCAGTAATCCTCACTCAGAGATTCGTCGTCATTGGCAAGCCAGGCTGGGATCACAGATTTTGGCAGGTTACAAGGAATATAGAGGGATCCACCCGAAACCATTCTTCGGTATCTTTGTTAGTTGCGGGTATTTGCAGAGCACAAAAGAGAAGCAGCGTTACAGGAGCAGAAGCAATGGAGTCGTCTTCAAAGCCATCTCCTTCTCCTCGGGAGAGACTCGACATGCTAAAAACAGAGTTGGAGAACGTCAGAGCAACCAAAAATCAAGGGAAATGGGAATTGTTGAACACCGAGATCCAGGATCTAAGGGAAGAATTAACAGAAGACCTCCAGGCGGGCCTCAAGGACGTTGCTATTATCACGGGCAATCTAGGATATCGTCTCTGCAAGCTGGAGAAACAGGTCGAAGAACTAACCAAGGCAATCAGCAAGATCTCGGATGCTACAACAGAGGCCATCTCCAAAATTGGGTAAGGCAGGACAACGGTGGTGGGCTTTGCTTGTTAGCCCTCAGTTTCTCTATCGACCTTTGCAGAAGATCGTGTATTCGATAAATAGTAGACTAGGTTATTATATGTCTATGAATCACTAGAATCTAGATTTCTGGATTTTGCTTTGTAAGGATGTGTGTGCCAAGTTGAAGATGAAGATCAACATAGTAGACTCGAATATGTATTGCAAGGCCCTGGCAGCCCTTCCTGCCAGACTCTAAATAAAAATCTTTAATCGTTCCTATAAAAAAAAAAAAATTAATATTTTGAAAAAATCTAAATCATCGAATGTTTAATATATAAATTAATTATAATTAATTAATTTATTACTATATAAGAATTGCCAAAATAATATTTGATTATCAATCATAATTAAAAAAATAAATAAATAAAATAGTTGGATTTTTAAAACTAAATAATCTGTCAAAATTATCAAAAATTATCAAATTTGATAGCTTTGACAAATAATTTGTTCATCAAATTTTATCTCTATATTTTATCAAATTAAAAATATAAAATATTATAATATACAAATAAAAATCTAATTAAATAAAGTGAAACAATGTAGAGAAGAAAATTAATGGTTTTGATACCTCAATTATCCCTTTTGACATTTTTAACAAACAATGATAACCATTTTTGACATTTTTAACAAACAATGATAACCATTATGAATAATTTTTTATCTTATTTAAAAGCAAATTACCTGATGACAAACAATTTGTCCATCAAATTTCATTCTCATATTTTAACAAATTAAAAAATAAAATATTACAATATATAAATTTAAAACTAATTAACAAGTGAAACAAAAAGTAACGAGTGAAACAATAAGAGACAAATCCCTATTAAATAAATGTACTTGATATTAAATTGTTATTATTTTTATTTTTATTAATTAACGTAATAAATAAATAAATAACTTGACTCCAACCTACTAATAATTATGTACAACGAGATCACATCAATGACCTTGATTCGACACCGTCTGAGCTTGGTATCAAAAACTTGAGGAGAAATTCTCAATTTGTCCTTTCACACGACCAAGAGATCTAAAGCGTTTCATTTAATTCCCACGCGGGAATATCGTACATTACTATAAATAAATTCACACGAATTGTCCATTACTTCATTCCATCAATGATCAGTTGGGCAGCTTCAAGGCTGTGCGAATCCCTTCGGAATTCATTAACAATTTCCATCGTGCATGATAACTCTCCACTTAATCTCCGCATGTATGGACAGAGATAGTGGGCACCTTTATTTTATGCAAAGCCTGGTGGTGTTGTATCGCTAAATTTGCCCTGTACTTCTGGTTACACATATTTTTATTGGGTCGTCTGCTCTCATTACCAGAGTTTGTTGGTATGTCTATAAATTTAGTGGTTCAGCGAATTAACATGTGGGTGGATCAATTTCAGTGTTGTTTTACAGGGTTCATTGAATTAGTTTGTAGGTATATGAAATTGATTGTTGGATATTTGCTGTCTCAGCCATGGGTGATATTAACACTCTCGTGATTACTCCCAGCGTTCGTCGGAAGCGAAAGCTGAAGGTATCAGAGGACGAGATAGTCTGGCCTCCCACAGTGATCATTGAGAACACAAGGCTGGCCAAGAACGAGGATGGACGCTGGACTGGGATTGGTAATGTGGAGATGGCACAGATCCTTCAAGGTGAGTAAAACACCTCTTCTATATTTAACATATGTCTATTCTGTCCACCATAGTTCGGCTAGATTCATAGCCCTGTAAATCTTAATAGTTTAAAGGGCTGTTTGGCGAATTTTTATGAAGGGCGTATAATTTTCTGTTATTGGAATACATTGTGGGAGATATGACACTGATTGGTTTTTCAATTCTGAAGTTTAGGAGCTGAATTGGAGTGATATTTATACCTCCTTCTTTCAAGTCTTTTGTCTGGATAATATGGGATGCTTCAATGGTATCTCTGCTTGTTCAACTTTATCTGAAACAATAGAAGTTATGAGGTCTGCTCTATACCGAACTGTTATCTGGAATTTCACTCGATAAATTTGGTTTCAAGCCTCTTTCGAGATCAAAGAGCTAAGTTACTGCTATTGGAATAAATAGTGGGAGATATGATATTATCTACTTTTTTCAATTCTCTGCTTAGGAGAAGAATGGGACGAGATAGAAATTCTCTGGTTGAGTTTGATAGACGAGAGCTTGTACTTCTACTTTGTATTTTCAAGGCTTTTCGCTTGGATAAGCTAGAATGGTTTTTTAGAATTTCAGCATGCATGTCTTGTTCAACTTCTTTTAAACCAGAAGTGTTATGGGRTCTGCTCTTTACAGAACTCCCACTCCGGGAATTTTATGTAAGTTTTAAAGGGTTAAATTACTGTTATTGGAACACATTGGGGGAATTATGGCATTTACTGTTTTATCAATTCTAAGTTTAAGAGCTGAATGGAGCGAGATAGAAATGCTTGGGTTGAGCCTGAGTGACGAGAGCTTCGACTTCTCCTTTGTGWTTTCTAGGCTTTTGTCTGGATAATAAGCTGGAATGGTGTAATAGAGTTTCTGCATGMAWAGCTTTGGCTTGTTGAATTTATCTTCAACCACAGGTGTTGTGAGTCTGCTTCTTACAGAACTATTAGCTGGAGTTTCACTTCGGAAGTTGGTTTCAAGGTCTGTTTGGAGAATTTTATGTTAATTTCAAAGGGTTAAATTATGTGCTATCGGAATACACTGGAGAATTAAGGTATTTGCTGTTTTTTTTTATTCTAAATTTAAGAGCCCCGCAAGAAAGAAATGCATGGGTTGAGGTTTTTTACGCTTTTGAATGGATAAAGTTGGAACGGTTTAATAAAATTTCTGCATGCATGGCTTGTTCAACTTTGTCTAAAACGATAGGTGTTACTGGTTCGAGGTCTGCTCTTTTGAGAAATGTTAGCTGGAGTTTCACTTGAACAGTGGGCATGTTAAAATCCAATTGCATTCCACAATGAGCTCAGGGTTTGGGTATTTGTTTTCTCTTTGTAAGTGATGCTTCATCTTTACTAAGAAGAATTACCATTAATCTGGTTCAAACTAGGGGTCAAGTGTTTCACCAAAGTCTCCTATGACCCTCACCTAGCCCCGATTGTGCTTCCGGGAGTGAGGTGCCCCTTAGATTGAAACCTTGGTGAAGGGCTTAGCAAATCATCATTCGCACCATTGACCCAATACCTTATTGGCATAGATTTGAGTTTTAATGTTATTCATAGGTATAGATCTACATTGTCAGATATATCTATTTTGAAATATCCTTTATGAAATAACTTCAGATGAGCAGATTGTGTGCGCATGCAGGAGCAGACACACACATACTAAGACTTGTCGGTAAGCAAGCATATTGTATATATGACATGTCATGGTCTTGCAGTGCTTATTTGTAATAATTTTATCAACATCTACACAAAATTTAGGCATATACCCACAGATCAGCAAATTTATGTCCACTTTCTGCCAGGTAGGTAAACCTATTGAATGTGCAGTGATAATACTTCATAGATGGGCATGTGATGTGGGTACCTGTGAAAGGGCTGCTCCTCACTATTTATATATTCTTTTCCATTTTTCAAATTTTGTTTTAGGATGGACAGTTATAATTTGGTATTAATCAATGGGTTTCACTCTTAAGTGTCCCCGCTCTTTTTTTTAACCAAAAATGGAGAATACAATAATATTTAAAGGCTGTAGTAAAATGCTAACAATGATATACATAGATCTGCTTACATAGTTCTAGGGTCCAGAGCTAGGCTGCCCTTTAATTCTACATGGCATAGCTTGCTGCATATTACAAAAAGACATTCTAGGTTGTTCTACATGTAGCCATCTTGACAAAAATGCTTGATAGACTTATGACTAAAAAACATAAATGTTAACGAAAGACATGCAAACTATTGGCTTCATCTTGACTCCTTTAGGTGGTGGACTATCTCTTGCTCCTTCCATTCAACTTGTATAAAGTGTGCATAGTCTTTGTTATTTGATGCAGTTGAGAGAGCGTCTTTATGAAAGTTAAGAGCCAAGTTTCGTAGCATGCTACATCCGGCCTCCAGGATATCTACCCTCTTCTTTTGATGTACCAACAGGTTCATGATGGTGGCATGTTGAGACACACATAGGTTCTCATTTTCATGCATCTTAGTTGTTGCTGTAAATAAAGATGTCATGTTGGATTGGATGTACTCTTTGCGGCTCCTCACGATTCTTTTGAACTCCAATACGTCCTTGTTCTCCATATCCTCACTATGACCACTCGTGAGCCAAACCAAACAAAGGACTAGACCAACACAAATTATCAATTTTCGGGAAATAGAGAAATAGGCTGCAAAAACCACACATAGGAATATGTTGTGAATACCACTCATAAAGCTGGGACTTGAGCCAAAAGAACCTTATAGAAATTGTTGCAAGAGTTTATCCAATAGAGAATAACACCAAGAACACTTTGAACCCTTGAGACTACTCAGTGGTGTTGATGAAGAACCCGATTGGCACCCTCAACCAATATAAGCAAAATGGAATACTATAGACTCAACATTGCCCAATAATATACTAACAACATTGGTCCTTGTTTCACAAATTTTCCAACTATTACCTTCAACAAAAGCAATCTAGAAAAGTAGACCACAGAGTACACAAACTAGGGAATGAAGGAGCTGGAGAAGCAGATTAGCTCCCCACTTTGCTTACCTAGATAGGTCAAGCTAATTTCCTTTCTTAGCGTAAAGATGCCAGAGGGTTGAAAGACTAGGGAACCAAACCCATATCATTGATGCCAAAACCACAATCGTCCTTGAAAATTCATAGCGAATTCTCACCATATGCAAGAGATAACTAGGGTCTTGGACAAAGCTCTTGCTTTCATGTACTTGGAAGCCTAACAAAATCAATTTACCACTGTGTTTGTTCCCCATTCCCATTGTCCTAAATTCCTTAATCCCATAGTGTTGATGCAATTGCATGCTATTGCATTCAATGGCTAGAGCCAAGGAAAGATCTCTCTTGTGAGAAGGGCCAAGAATTGTCCATGACACTCTCCTTTCAGAGCCACTAAAATGATATGAGGGTTGATAATCCATGTGGTTAATAGATGGTGATTGACATGTATTAATCCACCCTTAGGGGATGTGGCACATAGTGTGCTCCCTATTTTTAATACATTCACCCAAGCCAAGAGTGTTGTCCATTTTGGCTAGTGAGTCTTCTTCAAGGTTTAAGTTCTTGTTTCACATGGTAGAAAGAGATGTTGATGAAACTATCATGAAAGAGCTTTCCTCCTCTCTTGCTTGAGATAAAACCATTGTTAGTTTGTTGTTCATTGGCACCAATATCCCAATCATGGCTTTAATGACCACAATGGAATCTCCTAAAACTATCAGCAATCTTACCTTTGTTTCCTTGGCTCTCTGGAGTCCCTCTCAAAAGGGTGTATGCCTCTGCTATATTGTTAGGTGTTGTCCCTAGTCCCTAGGTAAAAGTTGCTATAGATGTTCCTTAAAAATCAAAGAGACCCCTTCCCCCCTCGCTCTTGTCGTCGTAGGATTTCTTCTTGAAGCTCCATCAAAGAACAAACTATATGAGTTTTGCTAATCTCTCCAATCTTGAAAGTCTTGGGTTTCCATGCAAATTTGCCACTTAGGGTTTGATCTTTGATTGAATTTCCAAGGCATTGAGATGTTGTTTTGAATTTCATACTGTTCAAGCCATGCCTCCTCATCCTTATCCAAAACCTATTGTATTACCCTTGTTTCCCCTAGTTTGTAAATGTAACTATAACTGGCCAAGAGACTATGGCGGACTAAATATGTGTGAATGTTTGATTTGATGAACCTATGTATAAAAGGGTCAATGTATGAATTTTTTGTTATTAATAGAAATTGGATATGTGTTGCACAACTACTGAAAGGGGGGAGTTTGCCAAGATAGACCATGGATGTTATGAGAGAGATGGTGAGGGAAACCAAGAATGGTTGAGATGACCCTCACCAAACCAGTACCTACTGGGTGTAATTGCTTAGTAGTCCTCTGACCCAGAAATGAATTACCTGTCAGGCTGGTAGTTGGAAGGCCATCCTCAAGAGTTAATGAGGAGATGGGGCAGGGTACCCATCTGTAAGGCTTCTAAGCCTGACCACGAATTGGGGATTCGAACCCATGCAACCTTGTTGAGGAAGGCAAGAAAGGAGGTAATTCGGGGGACAAAGAGAGATCTGCATGAAAGCAGAGTAGAGAAAACAATCTCCAGAGGAGAGGAGAGCATGTTTTTGACTCTGGAGTTGAGAGAAAAGCTGAGAAGCAAGCTCGTTTTGGCTGTAAGAAGCCATGGGTAGGGTATCGCTACAAGCTGATAAACGAGGCTGACGAGTGACTGAGGAAGTGCTCACGCAGACCTCCTCTCTTGGTGTAGAGATATCCGATTGCCAAGATCTTGTGGTAGGAGGAGAGTAACATCTGTCCCTGACTATCATGGAGCAAGGAGAAAGAATCTCTCTCAGAGCATCATGGTCTAGCTTGGGGGTGGCCAACGGTAAATCTGTTAGGAGTGGTTGTGCCTATGGTTGGGTGGAAACAGGCACCCCTTTCAGTAGACGCTTCACACTTTTCAGTTTTGATAAGTATTTTCATACTCTGTAATATATTGGATGTGATGATTGAATGTTTGTGTTTATGGTTAACTCTTGTAGTGTTTGAATAGTTATTAGAAATGCTTATTTGCTTCTGTAAATTGCTATATTTACATGGTCTTCATTTTATCTCAGTTTAGCCGCTAGAGAGTTATGGGATGTGAATCCGCAGGAGAGTCAGGGTAGGATTAATTGAAACATCTAAGTCCTGCATTACCTTAGCGGGAATGTCAAGTTCAACTCTGTGGGAGAAGGGCGTTTCCTTCAGACCTTCCACACATGTGATTGAGGGCTCATACCCATGGCCTTAATCAATTCTCGACTAAGAGTTGAGTGTAGCTCGGAATCCAAATATGATCCCATATGATCTAGGGTTGGAAACCCCTCGCTAAACTCGAAAGGAGTGAAGCTACTTTGG
>ML776924.1:68113-98029 GCA_009831015.1 Picea engelmannii
CGGAAGTTTGGGTAATCAGTAGTATCAATGTGAAGATATAGGGACGTAGAACGTCGAACATTGAACGCCGACGTTGAATGTAGAATGTTGAATGTTGAATTTACGAAGTGACATAGATCGTCGATCCTCGAATCCTTTGGGATCCCTCTCAGTTGTCGATCTAAGGACTTCGTTGAGAACCCCTCTTAACTGCCCAACCAATCTAGAACGCGTCGTGGAGTGACACGTGGCCCCGACTTGTCCCCTGTCAAATGTTGTCCGTTGGACTAGAGTCATTGGATGAGAGGCTACGTGGCAAAAGATCCTATAGTCCGGAGACTTGGTACTCCGGAGGAACTTGGCCAAGAGTCTTCAAAGTGTGAAAACTTTCGAAGTCATGAACGATGAAGTGAATCTCATCTGTTGACAGGATGAGGACACGTGGCACTAGATTAGAGAGTCCAAAGACTTGGCTCTTCGGGGGATTTGCGATGTGAGGAGTTGGTAAGCTCCGAAGCCCGGAGTTGCGAAGTAACGGGAGTCGTGGATTTACGTGAACAGATCTCAACCGTGAGATTTGAAAGAAGTTAGAAGGTTGTATGTCTGGGGTCGATGCGGCTCATTGATGTCATCTTGGGTGACGTGGACCCTCAACTAAGGTGCCACATGCCACCGAGATATGGACGATTCATAGACCCCTTGTGCCTATTAGAGCATTACACGTGTCACCCCTGGCCCTCACCGCGTGTCAACCTCTGGTTCGTGCACGCCTGGCCAACGTGGTTTGTGATGCGATCGGGACTCCGAGACTTCAGGACTTTAGAAGATTTGGGGCGTAGCATAGTAGAGGGACGTTCAACGATGATTGTCGATTATCGAACGCCGTAAAAGGGACTTTCAATGTAAAACGCCGAATGTTGATCGTCGAATGGCCAAGGCCATGTGGAGAGATTTTGGGACTTCGGGGAGTATGCGTGCGGTAAGAAAAGGGGCGTTCAACGCCGAATGTTGAAGACCCCAACTAATAATGCCCGGATAACTTCAGGAGGCCATATCTCGCAAACCAGGGATCAGATTTGAGCTTGTAACAGTCGTTAGAAAGCTACAGACGAGTAGAAGAGGATGAAGATCTTGGAGGGATGATTTGAGATGATTTGAACGAGCAAAAAAATTGATGCCCCATCCCTAGAAAGGGTATTTAGGGGTTGGGTGTGTTACACCTACACCTCTCACAAAGGCTTGAGTCTAGAGTTGATATGCTCCATAAGTAATCCTCTCGCTCTGGCCACCATTACCTTTGGATGAACAAGAGTTTGATTAAAGACCGCCCTATTTTTGGCAAGCCATATCTTCCAACATAGATGTTTTAGAAGGGCATTCCACAACCTTTTGAAGGTGGCCTTATTCTTGAATGTGCCTTTGTAAGAAGAAAACCAAACTAAAAACATATCCCTCCAAGAGCAAGGCCGTCTCACTTGATTACAAAGGCCAACGAGAGCAAGACACCACACTTCTTTTGAAAAATGGCAATCAAAGAAAAGATGGTGAATTGTTTCACCATCCCTCTAACGCAAAGCACACTTGGACGGTCCTTGTATTCCTCTTTTTTGCAAATTCTCTATTGTTAGAAGCTTTCCATGTACCATCATTCGATAGAAGATATTAATCTTTGGAAGTTTGTCGTTATGCCATATTTGATTCCAAATTAGCGATTTCTAAGAAAGGGTTGATGTATATATCCATCTTTGACTTTAAAAATTGAATTGCCCCATCCTCTTTGACCGCTTGATTGAAGATCCCAGGGAGTGCACCCACTCAGGTTTGAGAAAAGTTTATGAACAATAGGCATTGGTGGCTCAGGGGAATCTCTTATAAACCAGCCTTTTGATTGACCTGTGCAATCTGACCATAATGAAATATCAATTAGAAATTTGATATGTTGATCGTCCATCCGTAGTTTGAGAGAAAGCAATTCAATGTTCTCAATTAGTGGCATGTTTCCCATGATACTATCATTCCAAATCCAAATGTCTTTTCCTGGAATCCAAGTTCATTTGAAACGAATCATGGGTGCGGTGGTTCTCGAGATCTTTCGGATGTGGGAACCTTTGAGATTTTCCTCCATCCCATGTATACATTGCCTCCTCTCCCTAAAATATTTTTCCCATAAGATTTTTTTCCACCAATGAACTTTGTCTGTAATTAGTCTCCGGAGGAGCTTAGCTCCCATGGTGAGATTCATGAGGGCAAGGTCTTTAATCCCTGGACCCCCTTTGTCTTTTGGGGCCCTAATGATTTTCTAGTTAATAAAATGAAACTTCTTGGTCTTAGATTCGCCCTTTTGCCCCAAGAACTTCTTGGTCTCCCTTACGATTTGTTGCATTATACCCATAAGCACCAACATGGCCAAGCATTGATAAATAGGCAGTGTCAAAAGCACAGACTTTGTCAAGGTCACTCTGCCTGCGAGGTTTAGTCATTGTGGTCCCCAATGGATACGCTTTGCTTTGATCTTCTCTATTATCCKTTGCCAAGAATGAGGAGATAGACTACCAAGAGCTATAGGCATTCCAAGATTTGTAAAAGAAGACCGATTATCAGTGAAAGGAAATTGTAAAATTCTAGAAATTGAACACATCATCTAAGTACCTGTATTCCAACCCAACCCTTRACTTTTTTGGTGATTGATCTTCCCACCTGAAGTATTGGTGAAGAGATCTATTGTGGGGCAATGATTATTGTGGAGGCTCCACCCATTAATGAGGTGTCATCAACAAATTGGGAATGGTTCAAACTTTTGACAACTCTTACAATTTTTATAAGTTTCCAACCATCCTTTCCGCCTCAAGTTTCCTTCCCAGTGAGTCAGTTGTGATGATGTAAAGTATTTGGGAAAGAGGGGCATCTCTCCCTCAAGCCTCGACTTCCAAGAAAGGAGGTTGGTTCGCCATTGACTAGAGGAGCTATCAATGGGGCGCTAATGGAAGAGGAGACCCATCAGATGAAGGAAGAGTAGAACCCAGATTTAGCTATTACTTCAAAAACAAAAGAACGTCTCACTCGGTCAAATGCATTAGCCATATCAAGCTTTATAAGCATTCCTTTCTCTTTGTTCTCTTCTTTGGAATGAATAGCCTCTTGAACCAAAACAATATTGTCCACCGTTTGTTGATTTTGCATAAAATCCCCTTCGTTTTTTGAGATTAGCTTGGGGAGAATTTTCCTTAGTCTAGTAGTTATGAGCTTGGTCATTATTTTATATGCTAAGTTGCAGAGGGATATAGCCTTGAACATGGAAAAGGAGGACGGGTTGACATCGTTTGGGATTAGAGCAAGAAATGAGGAGTTGGTGTTGCCTCCCATTTTACGAGATTTTTGCACAAATTGAAGCATTCTTTTGAGGTTAGTTCTAATTAAACTCCAAAAAGATTTGGAAGAAGAGATGAGAATCTGTCAGGGCTCGGGGACTTGCCAGGATCAAGATCCTAGATGGAATCTAGGATCTCCTTCTCTCTGATTGGTGTCATTAACTATGTGTTGTCCCCCTGTTGAGATCACATTTGGAATATTTTCCAGCATGGCAACAAGGTCCACTTTATCTTGCTTCGTGAATAGGTTAGCAAAATAGAAAGTGGTTGTATTTTCTTGTCTGCAATCTTGGATTTGTCTTTCAATGATATATCCTTGACATTATTTCTTAAGATTCTAGCTCTGGCATGCTAATGAAAAAGGGTGCGTCTCTATCTCTTGATTTAAGCTGCAGACTTTGTGACTTTAATCTTCATAGCTCTTCATTCCTTGTTTCCTTTTGTAGTTTTTGTTGGATTTGAGCCTTGGTGGCCTCTAGATCAATTATGGTGACTTCTTTTTCCATTTTCTCTTGAATATCACCCAGTTGAGCTATGAGTGATTTCACTTCAGAAGCTATAGCAGACTGGGATGCCTTGATCCAAGTCTTTAAGGCCATTTTAACTAATTTAAGTTTTTGCTCCTAGATATGGATTGGGGAGCTTGTGATCCATACTCATCAAGCCTCAATAATTAGATTTGAAACCTTTGAATGTTGTATCCATAGAGGGATATATTGAAAGGGAAGTGACCCATAATCAAGTGATTCTTGAATTTGGAGGTTGATTGGTTTCTGGTCAGATATTGTCGAAGGGATGATTCGAGACTTAATCAAGCATTCCTGGAACATGAGGTTGTTGTGCACCAAAAATGTGTCCAATTAAGTCTTCCCAGTTATTGGAAGTGGGAACTGACAAGGATGAATGTGACCAAGGTCCAATAAGGATAGAAAACTTGGGTTAGACATCTTAGGAAACCGTGAGAAATAGGGTAAATGGCATCATATTATTCCTGGAAATGGAAGGAAAATTTTCAAGTAAGATTTGCTCTTTGTTGTGCAAAAAACTTGATCAATGCTCTTTTCACTGCTATGTTGCTGCACTTTTTTAACTATACAGAATTTGAGACCTCGTTATTGAGAAGTTTTATGAGTTAGTGGGGATTTATGTTTTTTTGTTAGGGGTTGTGGTTAGGAAACTGTAAGAAATAGGGAAAAATGACAACGCATTATTTATAGAAATGGAAGGAAAATTTTCAAGTAAGATTTGCTCCTTGTTGTGCAAAAAACTTGATCAATTCTCTTTTCACTACCAGGTTGCTACACTTTTTTGACCATACAAAATTTGAGATCTCTTTATTGAAAAGTTTTATGAGTTGGTCGGGGTTTATGTTTTTCTATTAGGGGTTGTGGGGCCATGTATGGTTAGTTCAATGATATTTGTTCCTATTTATTTAAGTTTTTTAGTAAAAAAAAGTAGTGATGAAAATGATTGACGGGTTTTGGTAGTTTTGGGAAATTTTGAGAAATTGCTATAGTTTTTGGAAATAGTAAAAAATTGTTAAGTCCTTTCAATTTGTTTGGAAATTTTATGAAAGTAGTTTGTAGTGTTTGGATGTGTTTCGAAACTTGGATATGGGCTCAGGATACATAGATTTCATTATACATATAGCAAAGAAGGGATTTATTGAAAGAAGTCTATGTTGTTGAACATGTTGTATGTAATGCACTTGAGCCTTGATTTTAGGTTAGATAAGTTTTGAAAATCTTAGTGTTAGTTTTGTGTTTTTTTCTATTATATATCGTCATCAATTTGCGATGAAGTTTGGTCACATCAACTAGAAGCAAAGTCACATAATGTTCCCATTCTTAGATATGGGTATAGTATGTTAAGCATAGTTACTAGACTCTTTCGAGTTTGAGTAGACTCCCAAGGTTGACTCTACCATTTGAGGAAACTGAGTTGAGTCAAATCTTCCAAGTTTAACTTGGCCTTGATTTATACACAATTTAGATTTTCATGTTAAACATGAGTCAAATTGACATGGTGGGTTTGATTCACAAGTCAAATTGACTTGACTAGTTTGACTCACAAGTCTCACAAATCAAACTTGGTTTTATGTTCATTAAAGAAACTAAAATCCATAATGAAGCTAACTTGGTTTTGTTTATATTTCACAATAAACAACCAATGGACTTGTCCTACACAAAATCCATGGTATTTTGTAGTATGTAGTGATCATTTATGTACTTTGAAATGTACTACTGTTAAATTTATAGCAGCTGCAAGAGCCATTCTCCGGGAGGATGGCAAAGACCCTAGCTGAGATCTAGGGCTCCCAAGTGCACCCCTGGGGTTTCTTGGTCTGGGACTAAGCAGCTAAAGCCCCTAGATATGTCTAGGGCCCCTGGAAATGTCCAGGGTACCCATGCCTGGGGCATGGGTTGATCCTTGGTCTTGTACCTTGGTGGATAAGACCCCTGAGAGGGCCCCCAGTAGATGACTGGGGTTCTTGGTCTGGTACCAAGCAGCAAAAGACCCTTGTAAGGGCCCCCAGTATATGACTGGGGTTCTTGGTCTAGGACCAAGCAGTTAAATCCCCTAGATATGTCTAGGGCCCCTAGAAATGTCCAGGGTACCCATGCCTGGGGCATGGGTTGATCCTTGGTCTTAGACCTTGGTGGATAAGACCCCAGAAAAGTTTTGAGGCAACTTGATCTTCGATCAGGTACTTTGTTGGTGCATAACCCTCCTTGAAGGTGGGCATGACCACATAAGGGATGTGTTCCATATGCAATGATGATAAAGTAATAAGGTCACCTTGAAAATGTATGAACAAGTATTGCCACCTTGTAAACCCTCCTANGATCAGGTACTTTGTTGGTGCATAACCCTCCTTGAAGGTGGGCATGACCACATAAGGGATGTGTTCCATATGCAATGATGATAAAGTAATAAGGTCACCTTGAAAATGTATGAACAAGTATTGCCACCTTGTAAACCCTCCTAAACCCTCCCTTACCCTTGCTTGTGTTGGTTTGGGGTTTTATGTTGTTTTTGTCTTAAGGGTTAAATAAAGTTTAAATTAAAATGTTAATTATACCATGTTTAAATTATTTAATTTAAACATGTTATTTTTAATAATAATTACTTTAATTTAATTTCTATTATTTGTACCCTAGCCTAAACTATAAATAAACCCCCCCTACCTTTCACATCTCACCTTATTATTGTTATGATCTTGATCTCCTAAGGTGAGCGGATCCTCCTTTCTTGCTGCGGCCCTCTTGTTACTTGTTGTTGGAGTGTATTGTTGTTGCGGCCCTTCCTTTGTTGGAGAGTTGTTGCTGCGGCTTCCTTTTGAGACCTGGTGTGTTGTAATTCGGCTTCCTTGAGGCCACCTTTGTTGTTGCGGCCCTCTTTCTGTTGGAGCGTTTGTTGCTAAGCCTTGTGTGGTGGCTCGACCCTTCTCTTCTATACCTCTCGGCTTTCCTTGAGGACTGTGTGGTGGCTCGACCCTTCTCTTCTATACCTCTCGGCTTTCCTTGAGGACTGTGTGGTGTGGCCCCCTTAAGGATTGTTGAACTGTTGTGTGGTGCAGCTCCTTTACTGCTGTTGGGGTGTGACTGTTGTGTGGTGCGGCCCCTTTACTGCTGTTGGGATGTGACTGTTGTGTGGTGCAGCCCCTTTACTACTGTTGTGGTGTGGTTGCGATAGTGCAGCCCCTTATGAGTGCGGCCCTCCTTTGCAGCTGTCTAGACCTGTCCTGTGTTGAGCCACAACCTCCCTTAAACTACTGTTTAGTGTGAGGGTTTATCCACAGATTTTTTGTGTGGGGGTTTGGGTGTTTAAAGCTTTCTTTTGTTTGAGGGTTTGACTGTGTGAAGTCTCTTTGGTCCTATCCCCTTGGTGGCAAGAAAGTTCTTCATCTCTTGGCAAGAGATCCAACCTATATGGTGGATCTATGAGCTAGATTTTGTCTGAGCATAAATACAAATGGTTTTGCATCTCTAGTGTGTAGCTGTGACCTCTTCAAAGGTAAGACTTCAGGGCAAGGTAAGTTATATATTCAGTTTATCAGATCTGGACTTTGCTTTGAGTTTTTGCTTTGATTTATCTAGATCTATGTATCAGCATTGATTGTTATCAGATCTGGACTGTATATTGAGTTTTGGTTCTTACTTCTTGTTTCTGAAGTTTGGTTTGTTGTTCATGATCAGATTGTGTTTCATTCTTAGTTTAGATCTGTAGATTTGTACAAGTTTTATTCCAGCATTGAAGATCAGAACTAATGTTTACTCTAGATCTACTCTTTAGCTAAGTAACTCAACTATCTTAGATATGAGCACACATGCTTGTTTTTCTCTGTTCAAGTAGTGTAGATTTGTTTTCTAGATATAAGATCTAGTTGTTATTCTCATTGAAAAATAAAAAGATACTTTTGTTCTGCTTTACTACCCTAATTCTAACAATTACTACCCAAAATCTTCCATCATATGGAAATTGCAAACTTTCTCATTAATGAAAAAATATATTTTATTGAAATTTAGTGTATTTTGATGTTATTTTAATGTATTGAGTCAACTTACAAGTCTTTCATGAGTTTTAGTCAACTCTTAGTCTTGAGCATTGTCTAGTGTTTCTTCGAGTAAAGTCTAGTAACTTTGACATTTACGTCATGGAAGGGAAACTCACTTTCTTTTACACAATGAAATAGTTGTTAAAGTTGGGAAAGGTCCTTTAGTTGGTGTAACTTGTTGAGTAGAAGTTTTTGAAGGAAAAAATGCTTCATGAGACAACCCTCCTAATTGTTTCCATGTGTCACACTAAAACACTTTCACTTGTTCAATTCGAACCAATTCATGATTGCTCATTAGAACTAGGAGTCTAGAGATTGTAGTTCCCAAAAATAGCAAGGCTAAATATAGGCATTGCAAAAATCGCAAGCTAACTCCTACAAATTAGGAAAGGTGGAAAATGAAGGGAATTGCTATGAGATTGCCGCCAGTTATAGCATGCCCCAAAATAGGTACTACTAAAAATAGCAATTGGTTGTGTCAATGGAATCAATGTCATTATACTCGTTTTTCTGCAAGGAATCCAAATATATGCTCAGAATTGACTTGCAAGCCTCAAAACCCTAATGGTTAAAAATGGTAGTGTCATGAAAATGCTTGCATGTTGCTCGGAAAAAGCTCATTGCTATTGTGAGTTTGCAAGGACCAATAATATGTGATCAACTCTGACATGCAGATCTCGAAACTTTTCCTCCTGTAAAATAGGAAAAGTGCTAAAAGTAGCAATTTCCTCCAAATTTGGTGAATATGCCCCTGAAAGGTACTTTGATCAACCTATCACCAAATGCGACTCTGATGAAAAGGTAACAAAATCTTAACCCTCCAGTTGCACAGGAAAAGTTGGTGGTTAACAATTGTGCCTCAAGGGGAGGGGATCCCCTGTGGGACGTCGAGAATCTCGGGATCTCTGTGCTCTGCATCTGTAAATAACTGATATATGGAAAATCTGACTTGTAGAGCATTGTGCCTCTCCACTGGGAAATGGGGTCAAATGCATGGTTCCTCAGTTGATCTATTGTATCGACAACCTAACTATACATGCCCATTTGCAACTGCAACTTGCAACCCATCTATCATGTACGCTCCTCCCACTAGAAAATGGGTTGAAGTTGACAAATGGGAGAAACCCACGTTGTTAGATGCGAATAAGGAAAACACTTGCTAGGAGTGAAGGAACCCACCAATAAGACAAATGGGCCCTTAGGTATGAGCACAACGTGTCAGTGTGAATAATGATCTAAAGATTAAACACTGATCAAACTCATCCAATCAAGACCCAGTGATGATTAGTCTTGTTAAATGCAAGACTGCCACCAACGAGGCTAACAACCATCAAGGTGCTCTAGCTTATAGATCACCCCTTAGATGATGTGTCGGAGTCGATGATGAATGAATCTGCTAAGAGGAAGGTAATGATGAAAACCTTTCCCTCAACACGAAGTGGAAATCGAGAAGTATAACAAGATGGCACCATGTCCCTAAGGTCAGATGAGGAGTTGATGAATCAAGAAAGATGACTCAATGCAATAAATGAAGAGACTAAATCATCGAATGACTCGAGACTAATCTTATTGTCTCTTCAACAATACCCACACCTACTAGACTTAGTACTCACGTAGTGAAAAAAATGGTGCCCTAATCTAGGCTTGAGCATTAAGGCAATGTTAACAGTTTTGCGGCATGATACTCAAGGGTTTGACTAAAAAATGGCAAACTTTTGGTTGAACTTGAAAGGCAATAAAAGAAACAACAAAGTTACACATATGGAAAGCATTTATTACAAGGAAACTAACCTATGTGGCAACCTAAAGTAAGAAAATATAATAGGACTGTAATTTGAAGATGATAGTAGCAAACAAAAAAGAAATCAACAGAAGGAAAGTAGTAGGGAAGGATGGTAACTACCCCACAACCCCAAAAAATTCACTTCCTTCTCTTTGTCTGTCTTTTATATTGTTTTAGTCATAAAACCTTTATGGAAAATACAATTTCAAGTGTTGCCCATCTATTGGCAACGACTCTCTCTCCACATCTAGGTCCAGAGGTAAAATGTGTTGGGATCAATTGTTGCATCAATAAGATATGGTCCCAATCATAAACTGTCAAACTTGTTGTGGTATCGTCTTCTCATTCTTTTTGTCCCACACCAACATCAAATGCCCCACCTTCAAAGACTTATCCTTAGCATTCCTATCAAGTACCTTCTTTACTTGACCCTAGTAGTCAATGAAGTACTATAAGCTATGCGTTGGTCCTCATCAAGTTGTTCCAGGTCATTAATGTGAGCCCGCAACACCTCGTGATTGGTAGTGAACTTCTTCAAGAGTTTATAAATTGGGAACCCCAAATTGACTAGTAATACTACATCCAAACCATCAATGAGCTCGAATGGTTTTTTACAGGTCCCATGTTTTTCGTGATATGATTTGCCCATAGTGCAAACTTGAGGTGACCATTCCACGCTCTTTTGTTCTTTCCAACTTTCTTCTTTATGATTTGAATAAGGTTCTTGTTGCTAGATTTGGCCAGTCCATTCCCCAGCAGATAATAATTGGTTGAATGAGCCAAAGTAATGTTGTACTGGGAATAGAAAATCATCAACTGGGTTGATTGGAAGACACAAGCATTATCCATGGTAATCTTTCTTGACACTCCAAATTCTGTAAGAATGTTCTTTTCTAAGAATTTAACAATACTAGCATTGAAAGAAGTCTTCAATGGTATGACCTTTGCTCATCTGGTAAATAACTCTGTAGCTGTAAGAATCCAATTGAACTCATTCTTGGAGGTTTGATGGAACTGGTCAATGAAATCAAGCCCCCATTGTTGTAAAGGAGCTTGCACTATAAAAGGCCAACAACTTTTGCTTTCCCTCGAATCTTTGGCAAGAGTCACAATCATGCACAAAAGCATGTGTATCTGCCAACAATGTATGCTAGTAATACCTAGCTCACATGATCTTATGTGCGGTGGTTTTGGCTGAGAAATGTTCTCCACAAACACCTGCATGTAATTCCTATAAAAGATTCCTGGAATCAATTGGATTGACACCATGAAGGATAACCCCGTCAAGATTTCTCCATCCCAATCTTATCAAAGTTAGCTAGACATGACAAAATTTTCAAATAGTCAATAATATCAAGATACCAATCATGCTAGCAGCTACTCTAATGAAGACAACAATGTGTTTACTTGACCGTCAAGCTTGCAAGTCTTCTATTGTACAAAGGCTGCTTGTAGCCATCTTCCTAACCAACTTTTGACCATGAACCAACTTAGTTGGCTTTACCTCGAGGTCATACTCTTGAATCTTAGTAATTCACTTGCCTTGCATCCCACTGCACTCCTTCTGCAACAATATATCCTTCACCATGGGATGAGGAACATAGGCTATAATCTTAGCATTCCAGAAGTAATCATGGAAATACTTTATGGCCTTGACCAAGGCATAGGCTAACTCTGTTCCTTGAAGTGCCTTACTCATGAAGGCAATTTGCTGCTCACTTCCCTGTTGGTTCTTCCACAATAACTTTGCAGCCATGGTAAAGTTAGAAGCAAATGAAAACAATTGAAATTCCTTATTGTAATCTGGGCCGATCAGAACTGGAGCTTGACATAAAGCCTGCTTGATATCCGTAAATTCTCTCTTTGTTTCATCACTCCACTTCAAATTATGATCTTTTTTCAACATGTCAGATATAGGTCTCACTATTTTTTCAAACTTAAGAATGAAAAGCCTAACAAAATTAATGCCACCGGAGAAAGATTGAACACCCTTCACTCGCTTAGGGTCAATCTTTACACCCTCCTTCGAGACAATATGCCCCAAAAGCATGCCTTCAAAAACCCCCAAAATGGACTTCTTTGGATTTAGCGATGTGCCCAAAGACCTGCACCTGTCAATTTTTTTTGTGTGTATAACATGGTCATCCTCTATTCTTTGAAAATGCAGTGATATTATCCTGGTATAGTACCGTGAACTTATATAAGAAATCAGAAAAAGAAAAGTCCATATCATGTTGGAAAGTAGCCCCAACGTTCATTAAACCAAAGGGCATCCTAACATAACCATAAGTCCACCAAGGGGTAGTAAAAGCAGTTTCATAGTTGTCGCCCTTTGATACCAATATATGGTTGTAACGCAAGAATTTGTCTAACATAAACATCATCCTTGATCCAGTTATTGATTGTAGCATGTGTTCCATACTAGGAAGAGGATAATTATCCTTTAGAGAGGCGAGATTAAGGTTTTTGAAACCAATGCAAATGCGAATTTCACCGTTCTTTCTGACCAAAACAACATTAGTGACCCAGTCTGAATACTTGATCGATGTAATGATGTGGGCCTCAAGTAACTTTTGCAACTTTCTTTGTATAACTAGTGCTACCTTGGGTTTCATGTGGCGTTGTCGATGTTTGAAAGGTTTGGCCTCTTCCCTCAATGGAATTGTATGCTCTATTACCTTTGGATCATATGCTTTCAGTTCATCATAAGACCATGGAAATACGTCCTTGTACTCGTATCAAAACTTCTAGCCTCCTCCTTTTCACCTGGATGCAACCTTGGCCAATTTTGATAATTTTGGGGGACTCATTGGAGCCAATGTTCACTTCGATCGCCTGTTCAGCCAATTTAGATTTGTTAGTTCCTTTGAAAATGTCAAATTTAGCAAATAAATTTTTCTAAAGGAGCTAAACCTTTTGGTATCCTGCTAGTCCGCAATTGGACTAGTGGGGGAGAATCACCCTCCTATACCTCATCAATCGAATGCGACAATAATTCATTTCTGCAACTCAAAAAATTAAGCATGTTTATCATCTTCAAATACCTGCCAGCAACTTATGTTATTAGGGACCGGAGGTTTGACTATCACCTCAACCAAATACTGAGTTTAAGGGACAACCCTGCATGGATGGAGACAAGTAGCAGATGATGCCACGGAATCTGCAAAGTGATTATGGTCCCTTGGGACCACAACGATAGAAAATGCTTGGAAGCCTTCAATCTCATCCCAAACTGCATCCTAGTAACTCTTGATCCATGAGTTTTTTGCTTCACATAAAATCTTTACGTGATTGACCACTAGCTCAGAGTCCCCACAAACTTTCAACAACTTTATACCCATTTTTTGCCTCTGCTCGAGAAGCTTCATACTTTGCTATATTGTTAGTGCAATCAAATTCCAAACAGAACGAAAACGGAAAAATGTTACTTGAGGGAGATGTGATGACAATCCTCTCACCAGCTCCAAATCGAGATCATGCCCCATTAAAGTGCATAGTTTCAAACATCTAGTACACTTGTAGTGACAGACTTGGGTGATAACAGTGGCTCATCATGCTTGTCCATTACCATACATATCCCCAAGTCAGATTCAGAAATATCAAGATACAAATGTTTGTTACTCATCTTATGGGGATCCTCTACATTTCAGAGCATCTTCTTCTGTCGAAACAATCTCACACTATATCTTGGCATCACAGGAATGTCAATGTATGACTAATCCATCTAGATACTACCTCCTGCATCAGCTGCTCATTTTCGATATAAAAGCATGCCCCATTTAGCTTGCATAAAATATGTAAATTTGGACTTGAATTTTATCCATTTCCTTTTGATGATTTGACCAAGTAAACCTACCCACCTTTTCCCAGATGATTCTATTTTAAGTTAATATTTGATGACTCCATGATAGGATTTTAGTGTGACCAACTTCGTTTTTTAAGTGAACACTGAAACCTAATACATCAGATCTCTCCTCTACTCTATCACTATCCCACTCAATCATATTGAATTTGTTTGCAAAAATTCATTTAATAGTTGGGGAGTAATTGGTCCAGCTACCCCCACAACTAAATTTACTTAATGGCATCATGTGAGACATGAAGAGAACAAAGGCCCCATGCTATACTGTCAAGCAAGAATATTATCCAACACAGGGAAAGATGATCATGTCAGCTATCTATGATGGAAGAGACCAGCCAAAGAGCCACCCTACACATTGCTCCTCTTCTACCATCCTTAGTAATGGTTTTGTCTAAACCCATCTTGTCAATAATTCTTCATTAAGGATCTAAGCCAAAATTTGATGATTTTGATCTCTTGCAATAAAATGATATCTAGTTTGATCACTTGGATAATATTTTGTATAAGAGCTCATTTTTTGTCTCTAGAGGTTGCTCTTACATTCCAAGACGCAAGGTTGAATTTTATGGGCTGTGGTCATCAAATTCCTTGTTCAAGGATTGTAAAGTTATTACTTGTTTTCAATGTGTGTGTTATAGTAGTATTTGAAAAGGAAGCTATGGCATTAATACCCCTTTCTCTTTTAATTCTCGTCTCGGCATTATCTGCACCAAGAGATGCAAATCTTCCTCTTATCTTATTACCTGCATATGGGATTAGAATTCATATTTCACCAAGTTGTTGGTTCTCCTCCTCACTTGTCAACTTAAGGCCCTTCAAGGAATTGCCCTGCTATCCCTGCTTGCTTTATTTGTTTCCCAGTTTGAACTAGCTAATCTTCTAGTAATTGACTAAGCCAATTTATCTAATTGTAAAGTATCGGATACAAATGAAAGTACTACCGACACACTTGTTTATCACTATTCTTGTTGAATGCTCTTCAATTGAGCCTATTAGAAATTGACTCAATTCCTTAATTCATTCTTTGTGCAAACATGGAAGAAAATTTTTTAGGGGACTAGGTGGGAAATTTTGGTGTAGCCTAAGAAATATGGTAGCCTATGGACAAATTCCATGGCATTTTGTTGTGTACCAAGTGGGTTATTCAATCCATTGGAGGCATGTGAGGGGTATGGAAGGTGTTGATTTGAGCAAATAAATACATCGAAAGATCCCCCAAAGGGAAACGTGGTCTGAAGGGTTTGGAAGTTGGAATTCATGACCTCCTGATTACTTCCATGCTAGGTAAAGTTGATGGCTCCATTGTCTTTTAAAGTATTTACAGGGCTTGGTAAATGTGCAAATCCTTTCTAATATTGAATTAAAATTAACTCAGATTTGGAATCATCTTTAGTGATCACTTTCTCAGGTGGATTACAGTCTTGACCTAAGATGTAATGTCCCTTTCCAAATGATCACTCTAGGAGATTGACATAATAGCCTAAGTGATTCCCTAGGCTATAGTCAGTGGAAGGAAAGGGGATTAATTAATTATTTGATGTCATCGGGGTGAAAAAACAATCTTTTTAAAAGTGACATTGAGTGATTAAGTGAAAAGGTGTTTTAAGTGACTTTAAGCTTATAAAGTCACTTTACATTATTAAAAGGGTAAAAGGGTCAGTAGAAGGGTGAACGAGGAAATAAAAGAGGAATTTGGGCGCCCTCTCTCATTATGCATTGTTATTTTTCAAAAATGAATTGGAGAGAGCTCTTGTAGCTTTGGCTCTTGGGACGAAAAACCCTAGAGAAGAAGATTGGGTTCAGTGGTGAAACTATTCACTCTAGCTGATCGTAGAGGAAAGATCATATAGATCGTTCACTGTGCTTCAGCATGGCTGAGTTTTTCTTCAGATGAGAGACCAAGCTTGTTTGTCGAGAGCGAGTTGGGTTTGTGCTGCATTATATCTTGTGAGGAGGCCGAGTTTTGTTGTGAGGGCTGATATTTTTGTGTAGGGGCCGAACTCTCTTTGTGGCTAAACGTTTTTTGCTGAGTGGGGGCTGAACTGGTTGTGGACAGGAGCCAAGTTTATTGTGTGGCTGAGTTGCAGCGTGTGGGGGCCAAACTCTTACTGAAGGAGGCCAAGTTCCTTGTTGTAGAAGCGTATTCCTGTGTGGGGTCGAGCTCATCCTTGATGGCTGCATTTTATTGCTGTTGGCCGAGTTCTGGAGGAGGGACAGACTGTTATCTTGAGGGCTGAGTTGCTGTTGGTAGGCCAGATTTACTGCTGTTGGGGTCGACTGCCCTTTGGTAGCTGTGTTCATCTGTATTGGGGCTGCAAACATCATCTACAGGCATGATCCATCATATATAAAGTTGCTGTATATGTTCTTCACCTACAGGCAATATAAATCAGTCAATGTTCAGGTCAGATTTGAGCATAATTGCTATTTCCTTAACTACTGTAGCTTTTGGACTGATATTGGGCTATTTTGTAAGCTGGCTACTATATATTTATGGCAATAAATCTTTCTGGGTATAGAACTGGTGTATTATTTCATATTACAAGGTGTAACAGTTCATAAAACATCCAAGCTGTTTGTCAAATTGATTGCACGCAAACTGTTTGATAAAATGTCTAAACCATCAAACTAAGAAAAAAGTGGAAAACAAAGAAGAAAACTAGTAAGGGTCATTACATAAGAAGGGAAATTTCTATGGGGCATTCTTTGATATAATTCTAAGAGATATTTTTGTAAGGATATCCAAATTAGTAAAGACTTGTCTGTCTTCCCCAACCAAGATGGGGTTGCCATGGGAGGGTCTCAAGAGTACTTTGATATAAATAGGGTTGTCATTGTCAAAGATAACGATACTATCTCTTAAATCTCTTTTGTTTAATCTCACTATCACATCCAGGCATATAATGCAATCAAAACTCAGACTTTGTTGGATTTGTGAATTGAGTGAGACCTTAGCAACAGAGTTGCATTTACGACTTGCACCAAGGCTAACATGGTCATAGTCATCGATGAAATCACCACTGAGGTCAATGTTGATCATGAGTAAATTGTTTGTATAACTTGCAGAGAAATTCAGCTTGCAACCTTAGCAGAAATAGATATGGAATGATGACTGGAGAGACTCTGGAGATCTTAATGCAGCTCATGTTATTGAAGATGGTTGCAATAAGATCAATATTGCAGTAAAACAAGCCGACAACAAGAGTTGCATCATATATTAATAATAGTTGCATGCGAGACCTATTTCTGCTGTATTTGTTTTGGATCTGTTTCAGATGGTGGGGGCATTCCCATCTTAATGCAGCTCATGTTATTGAAGATGGTTGCAATAAGATCAATAATGCAGTAACACAAGCTGACAACAAGAGTTGCATCGTATATTAATAATAGTTGCATGCGAGATCTATTTTTGCTGTATTTGTTTTGGATCTGTTTCAGATGGCTGGGGCAATCCCACCTCTCAACCCCTTTCCTGTGTGCACCCATTTTTCCCAAGCTGCTCTGTCTGATGCAGTGGATATTTATGTTCTCTGCTGTCAAAGTGCTGCCTATAAACCGATAAAACATGGTGTGTTATTCTTCTTGCTTGCTTGTAATAGTATGATGACCACTAGACTTCTCAACAAAATCACCTTTGCCCAGCTATCCTGGGCTCATCTCCAGTTGGGTCTCTTACTATCCAAAGCTGCAATGATGAACCATATTACTGTTATAATGCATCAATATTACTGTTGTAATGCATCAAACACAATCCTTGTAGAGAGCGAGAGATGAAGTTCCAATACTGAATACCTTCCAAACGTTGGCAAAGGATGAGTCAATAATATATCTGAGAATCGTACTATTGTTGTGACACATCAAATACAATCCTTATAGAGACTGTGAGGTGAGTTCCACTATTGTATAGGCGAAGATTGAGCTAACAGTATATTTGAGGGATCTAACTGGAGATTAAGCACAATTTATTCATATTCAGCCCTATGATTGCACCGAGAGTAGCGAGGTGCTCTACAGCCCAGTATGAGGGAGATGTTGTCACGTTAGCGTGATGATAGATTAGATAACGTTACATAATAATAATAATAATAATAAAGTCGGCTCAATTAAAAATAATAAATAACTACGTACGTACATATTTAGATAACATATAATTAAAATTTGCACATTAAGAAATTTGATCCCTCTCGGTGCTTGATAGATCCGGGTTTAAGATGGATCTACACTGGTTAGAGACAAAGCAGAAAAGTAAAACACGATACATCAGACAACAAAAACTAAACAAATATCTCAACCATATGCTCTGGTGAAAATTAAAGAGATCCTTGGCAGTTGATTAACCAAATAACAGAACAATAAGAGAATACTCAAGATGGGGTCTAAATTTGTACGATAAGGGCACAAACCAATTATTGTGCAAATCTGTTCCTTAAATCTTCATATATATGTTGCAAATCTGGGAAAATGAGTCTCAAGGGGCCCTATATATAGTGCAAATCTATTCCCTAAATGTTCCATGTGTATCCCAACTTTATGATATCAGGACTTTAAATCTAGTTTAGTAAAGTACCATTCATCTCAAAGTTGATGAATCAAGTTATTAGTCCTTAACAGAGGGTACTTGTCTTCAGGTGTAATTTTGTTCAAGGCTCTAAAGTCTAAACACTTTTACAATAGTTCATCACTGTATATCCACTTGTTACATTAATTGTCAACGGAAAACAGCTCTAGTTGGTTGCTATGGGTTTTTTCGCTCCTTAATCCTAATTGCATGCTTGTCTTCCTCAAATGCAAACCTTCTATCGTCTGGTGTGCATTGCTTCAAGGTAATAATTGATAATCAGCAGAGTTGGTGATATCTTTGATCCTATGGTACTTGGTAGCAGCTGGTAGTATCTAACTTGGTAGTACTCGATGGTCAGTGATACTCAGTTGTGCGTGATGGGTGCTGGATACGTTTTCATATGCCAAAGAATTTATTTACCAATTAGGTTGGCCCCCCAGGCCAAATGTTAGTGATGTGGCGTACTTTTCTGTATTTCTGTAGATCATAGTGCTAAAGAAGATTTTGCAAATCTGATAAATGGTTATGTAAAGGAATATTGGAATAAAGAATATTGGACAAATGCATACCTTCTATAGTCTGGTGTGGCGGTGCTCCAGGGTAGTAACTGATAGTCTCAGAGTTGGTTCTATCTTTGATTCTATGGTATGTAGAAGTAGCTGGTGGTATATCACTTGGTAGTACTTGAAGGTCAGTGATATTTAGTTGTGCTTGATGGGTGCTAGATACTTTATCAATGTCAAAGAATTTATTTACCAATTAGGTTAGCCCTTCTAAGTTAAATCGTAGTGATGTGATGTGATGTACTATTCTCTACTGATGTAGATCTTAATGCTAAAGAATATTCTGCATAACTAAGAAATGATTATGGAAAGGAATAATTGAATAAGGAATAACGATCAACATGATAGGATTTATTTAAAGGGATTTGCAAGAAATATTGAAATATAAGATGCACTTTTAGAGTGTTCGGTATATCAGTTTTTCAAAGAAATTTTGTGATGTGTTTTTTCAAAAAATTTCAACTGTTTTTTCTCTACAAAAGGCAGTGAACTGTGTTAAGGTATAACACTGTTAGAGGTACTATGCATAATGTGAAATACTGAAACTGAGGAAATGCAAATAGCTCGTTAAAGATAGATTGGCTATTAAATTTTAGTTAATAATAGTAGAAGCCATTAGAGTGTATTGCAATCATCTCTACTAGTGCATATTAAATGATGATGTTGTATTGAGGATATATCTTTATATAAGGCCTTTATCCTGTGGAGTCATACATCTGCTTAATGCTGGATTTGCCAAATGACCTTGAATATCATAGTTTAGTTGTCCTATAGGATTCTGTGGGTCACATATCCTAGATTGAGTCACGGTTGGATAAGTTTAGGTCTTGAAATCCTGAAGATGATTAATTTTGACACTTGAACCAATTTCTTAGATTTTTTACTTCATTTCATTTTGAGTAGCCCTTCCCAGGTCTTAAAATCCTTCTGGATTGTGTCTTAGCCCTTCCCAGGTCTTAAAATCCTTGTGGATTGTGTCTTTGAAGATCAAACCAGTGTTGCAGAACTTGGCTCGGTGAAACACTCAGTGAGGCCAGAGAGTAAGAGTTTGACTTGGACTCTGCAAAAACTTGGGAAAAAATAGCTAAAGCAGGGTCCACTGAGTTTATTTTTACTGTCTGGGTTAGATAAATAGGGCCCACTGAATTTTTTGATGGGATCTCAAATCAGACTCATTGACCTGTCAAACAACTCAGTTAGTACCTGTGGGCCAGAGTTTGACCTGCGAGTACTCCCAAGTCAAACTCATAGCCGCTGAGTGAGACTTGTGGGCAGTGAGTTTGAGTCTCCACCAGATTAGCTTGCCTGGTTTTATGGACCAAGTCAGGTTTGACCTGCGAGTCTGGGTCTAACCTGGTTATTTTGTAACATTGGATTAAACCCATATATGCCTAATCACTCCTAGCTTTTACCATGTCATTTGATCAACCTAAGCCCTCTTTGTGCTCCCAGTTAGGAAATCTAGCCATCTCAAAATTTCCACCTGAATCTTGAAACATGTTGAAATTCTTTCAAATCCAACTTTTAGGCAAGAAAATACCAAAAATAGGCTTTCTTGGCACTCAAGCAACCATAAAGGCGTATATGTGCAGTCCAGACTGTGCAACTGCACCATTGTTCTGATGTCTGCACAGTCGTCCCAAGCTCAAAAAATCCAATTTTGGTGCTATATTGCAGTCCCATTAGAAAACACACCTTCTTCTCGAATCTCAATAAATTGTTTATAAATGGAAGCATTAAACTTGATTTTTGAGTCTTTCTGGTCTGATTTTTGAGAAAATTCATGGGTTGAGAATTTTTTGTTCAAGGTATTAGTCTGCAAAGGACTTGAGAGAGAATATTTGGTATGTGTGTGCATGACCAAGACAAGTCCCTTGTGAGAAGAAGCTAATAGTGGATGCAACTTATTGAATGACTGTTTGTGCTAGAGTGAGTCAAGTGAATGCTTTCACTAATATATAGAAGCTAATAGTTGATGCAACTTATTGAATGACTCCTTGTGCTAGAGAGTTAAGTGAATGCTTTCAGTAATATATTTTCTACTCTATGCAATTTGGCTCATTTGGTCTCACCTTTTCTGGCTTTCTTTACACATACTTGGCATGTAAGAAGAGGCTGGACTTAGTCACTTGGAGCATCTACCTCATAGTATAATTGATTCAGCAAGATACTTAGTTAGAGGTTTGCAAAACATCCGAGGATCCACATTTTAGTCATTTTTCCTTTCGTGTTCACCCTGTTTTCTGTCAAAAACAATTTGCATTAGGGTTTCATTTTAATATGTTCCTTTACATTCACTGTCAATTTCTTCTCAATTCTTGGCAGAATTAATCAAGCTTAGATCTAAAGAATTTGGAATCAAAATAATGGTTTTCTTTTCTGTGCTTTAAAGTAGCAGACTATGAGAGCCAATCTTCCTACATTTAGGGCCTGCTTCTATAAATCTAGATAGTTTAGAAAACCGTAGGTAATTTTCCATGCACCTAACCTCACTCCCTCTCTTTGAGAGCACTTGCAAGGAAGATTGATGCAATGTACATTTATATTGGTCATATCACTCTACAATTTGAGTATTACGGTTAAGTATCCTTTGGTCAAAGTTGATGGACAACAGAACCAATTAAGGGATACTGGGTTCATCTAACCAACTAGACATCATAAGATTGAGACATCAGTACCTAAGATCTAGGAATTTTGGAGAGTAAAATTACAATAGAGAAGTTTCTTGGCAGGGTTGCTTTAGTGTTGTGATATGACCGTAAGAATATCCAAGGCGAAGTTTAGGAATGAACTTTATGCTAAGTTTAACAAGTGTCATTTTTGGGATATAAAATAAGTAGACAATATTACCATTGAAGGGTGATTTTAACTCGATGAAAGTAGATCCCTGATCATGATCAGATATTTAATTCTTGCGTTTTCCATTGAGGAAGTTTTCCAAGTTGACTTGCTTTTATATGAGATTTACAGACATGTACATGCTGAAGATTTTTAAAAAAGATGCATTGGAGAATATTGAGAAACAATGGGATTGGGGAGTTGAAATTCAAAATCCACATCTCTAGTAATGGGTTGAACTTTATGACAGTCTTGAATGGCTAGCAATCTGTTCTTTACTAGGAATATTAGTATTCATTTTTCAATAATTAACATTCTGGTCTAAACCTCTATCTCAACATTGTGCAAGTGTTCAGGTTGATGAAAGGAAGAAGTGAGATCATGATCAAGTAGCTAGTTACCATTTCTGTTCTTCATTTGAGGGCTTTCCAGATTTAGGCTTTTGTTGTTTGGAATTTATGAGGCATGTATATATTTGGATCTTGAAAAACTGTGTTTGTAGGATGCCTAGTTATGACTTGAGTTGTACTAATAAATTTTGAAAAGTCACTTAAATCATATTCATAATTTTTGTTCTGACAATCTTGAAAGGTGGTCATAATTTAGTTTTGCCTGTAACATTAGTATTTTTTCCAGTGTTTTATGCCTATATATACATATTCTTGTGGAAATTAATTTCTACAAAGTCAACATCGGGTCACTTTCACTGTCTTTTAAAGTGTTGTCCTTAGTTCAAAAAGATGATTTTCCCTGTAACTTGAAAATTCGTTTTATAATTTGGTTATCATGCATCCACATGGCATTCATGTGTAAACATGCAAAAACTGATTTCTGCAAATGAACTTGATGCAGAGATTGGGCACACACATGAAAAACCAAAATCTTCTTTGGGTTGTACTAATAAATTTTGAAAAGTCACTTCAATTATATTCATAATTTTTGGTCTGAAAATATTGAAAGGTGGTCATAATTTAGTTTGGCCTGTAACATTAGTATTTTTTTCCAGTGTTTTATGCCTATATATACATATTCTTGTGGAAATTAATTTCTACAAAGTCAACATCGGGTCACTTCACTGGTTTTTAAAGTGTTGTCCTTAGTTCAAAAAGATGATTTTCCAAGCTGCAACTTGAAAATTCATTTTATAATTTGGTTATCATACATCCACATAGTATTCACGTGTAAACATGCATAAACTGATTTCTGCAAATGAACTTGATGCAGAGATTGGGCACACGTATGGAAAACCAAAATCTTCATGGGGCAAGGAGGGTCACAGAGGCCAAGTAGTGGTGCAATATCAGCCTACACTTGAGGGCTTGAAAGAAGCAGAGCGGCTTCATGAACACTTCAAAGCGAATGCTCGTGGTCGAGATGAATGGGGTAGGGTCCGTCCTTTCTGGCACGGTTTACCTGGACACGAGGGACTTGAAGAAGGTCCTGATTTTGTCAGACTTGACAAGGAAACAAACCACCAAAAAAGAGTTTTGTATGGTTATCTTGCAGTTGTGAGTGACATACATATGGTGCCAAAAAAGAAGAAGCAGAAATGGTGTCTGACTATAAACAGAGAGGAAGTGAAAGCTGTAGCAGCTGCTCAATTTGAACCGCTGGCCCCTGCATCAGCCGTAGCAGATGCTCAACTCGAACCACAGTCCCCTGCATCGGCTGTGGTAGCTACTGAACTTGAACCACAGGCCCCTCCATTGGAAATAGCAGCTGCTGAGCTTGAACCACAGGTACCTGCATCGGCAGTAGGAGCTTTGCACCTTGAACTACAGGCTCCTGCATTGGCCATAGCAGCTGCTCAACATGAACGACAGCCCCCACTATTGGCTGTACCAGTTACTCAGCTTGAACCACAGGCCCCTGAATCAGTGATAGGAGATGCGCAACTTGAACCACAGGCCGCTGCATCGGCGATAGCAGGTGCACATTTTGAACCACAGGCCCCTGCATCAGCAATAGGAGATGCACATTTTGAACCACAGGCCCCTGCATTGGTGGTAGGAGATGCACAACTTGAATCACAGGTCCATGCATCAGCCATAGCAGCTGCACAACTTGAACCACAGGCCCCTGCATCAGCCGTAGGAGCTGTGCAACTTGATCCACAGGCCCCTGCATTGGTGGTAGAAGCTGCACAACTTGATCCACAGGCCCCTGCATTGGTGGTAGAAGCTGTGCAACTTGATCCACAGGTCCCTGCAATGGTGGGAGCGGCCATAGCAGCTGCACAACTTGAACCACAGGCCCCTGCATTGGCGATAGAAGCTGTGCAACTTGTTCCACAGGCCCCTGCATTGGCGATAGAAGCTGTGCAACTTGTTCCACAGGCCCCTTCATCGGCAGTGGAAGCTGTGCAACTTGAACTACAGGCCCCTGCATTGCCCATAGCAGCTGCTCAACTTGAACTACAGCCCCCACCATTGGCTGTACCAGTTACTCAACTTGAACCACAGGCCCCTGCATCAGTGGTAGAAGCTGCGCAACTTGATCCACAGGCCCCTGCATTGGCGGTAGAAGCTACACAACTTGATCCACAGGCCCCTGCATCAGTGGTAGAAGCTGCACAACTTGATACACAGGTCCCTGCAACAGTGGGAGCGGCCATAGCAGCTGCACAACTTGAACCAGAGGCCCCTGCATCAGCAATAGAAGTTGTGCAACTTGTTCCACAGGCCCCTGCATCGGCAGTGGAAGCTGTGCAACTTGATCCACAGGCCCCTGCATCGGTGGTAGAAGCTGCCCAACTTGATCCACAAATCCTTGCAATGGTGGGAGAAATTGCGAAACTTGATCGACAATCCCCTGCATCACTGGAAGAAACTGCACAGGCCCCTGAATTGGTGGTAGAAGCTGTGCAACTTGATCCACAGGCGCCTGCATCGGTGGTAGAAGCTGCACAACTTGATCCACAGGTCCCTGCAATGGTGGGAGAAGTTGCGAAACTTGATCCACAGTCCCCTGCATTGCTTGGGGAAACTGCACAACTTGAACCACAGGCTTCTACAGTGGCTGTAGCAGCTACACAGTGTGAACCACAGGGCCCTGCATCAGATGTAGAAGCTTCACAACTTGAACCACAAACCCCTGCAGCCATAGAAACTGCTCAACTTGAATCACAAGCCCCTCTATCTGTTTGACAGTACTGTTGAGTAATTTCAATGTTTAAAACAGCAAATGGAGAGATCACTTCTCCACTATTCATTTTTGTTTTTACAGATTACCTATTTTTGATTCAAGGAGTTTAACAATGAGACGTATACAAAAAAATACACGAGCAATTGATCGGCATTATCTGTTGAATTTCATTTATGCAGGATGAGTTCGTTATGGAACTGCACATCAACAACCTGAATGCATGAAAGTGGTTCTGTGAATTGCAATGTTAGTAGTATGTGGAGATTATATTTGTTGCTTTAGATGAGGAACATGAGACAGAATATATAAATCCTGCATGCACCCTATGGTTGGCCTGATTAAGGGGGCTACAATGCTGCTTTTTTGTATAACTGATTTTGTTTTGATTTCTTCTTAAATATAGTGGGAAAAATATTAAACTTAAAGGAGACATGCATCCGAATGCTTTGTATGCTTTGTTTTTAACAATGGGATATATAGAAGGGTTTGCTCTGCAAGCATTATACCAGGCAAAACTGTATTGAGGTAATTAGAGGAATGATGGGCAACTTGACTTAAAATTATAATTCCGTACAGATGAGATGAAATGATTGCAGGAGTTATTCTTCTTTTTGTTGAATGGGAAGTTTTTGCAAGCATTGAGAGGTACTACAAACTATAATAATGGAAGCTTAAATTGATCAACACAGCTTACCCTGTCAAACAGTAGACCATGGTTGTTGTTACTTTAGCTTCTCTAAAGGAGTAAACTAACTTAATATCACCTACTCTCATGGTTTTGATTCTTTATTCGTTAGGTATAACTGAATATTAGGATGGCATGTTAACCTTTTATTAGGAGGTGAATTGCGGCATAGCTTAAATTGACTGCTTCGCTTGCTCATATGATTTGCCCTTGTTGTCTGTGATTTGTATTATAATATTATTTCATAATTAGTTAAATCAGGTTTTAAGTTTACAGCATATTGTCTGGTGTTTTATGCATTGATAACTTTTGGACTATGATTTTTAAACTAACACAAAATGATGGACCAGCCTGTGGAGACAGGTCACAAAATGAAAACTGTTTTCAAGTCCTACATCTAGGGCCAAAAGTGTGTAAACTTGATTACATGGAGTAATTGCTTCACAATCCTGATTAAACTACATAGAGCTGTACCAAGATTTCTGAAGGTATCCAATGCTATTGATGCCTACATAGATGATTACTCATACACTAGATTTTCAAAATTGAATTGTTGAATTACTGAGTGCCAGAGGAACATTAAACCTTGATGAGTGACTTTAAATCTAAGGAGGTATTAGTTTTGATAATTAGATGACTGGCATAAAGGCAAGCATTCTCATCTGAAATGTTTGCATCTTTAGCATTATACACAGTTAGGACACACAATTCATGTGTTACTAGAATTCAAATGTAAAACCGATTTGTACAGTTGTAAGTTTTCTTGCATTTTTCCTTTAGTGCTGTAATCTGTTCTTCTTAACTGTTTTTGTATATTTTTTAGCTACGGTTATTTTCTTTATTCCTGATCACCCAGAGCATTGATGTTTGTTTCAATCTCCTTAACTTGAATTTCAATGTGAAACAACTTTACATTGCACTGTTTTTATAGATAAAACTGGTGTGTTTATCCATGGAGCTTAGATTCTTGAAATGTTTCTAAACTGGTCTTGGAACTAGCTGAATACCTGAGTTCTTCTGGTTACAACTCAATTTTCTCTGTTATATAATTAAAATTTCTACCATATGGATAAGCTGAAGGATCGTCCTCTTAAAGCCAATATATATGTATTCAATAAAAATTCCCTCATCTAGTCTATGGTCTTATGAATTCTTCATTCTGTTGTTGATGGGTGTTCTGATCCCCTTTGCATGTTCTTTCATGAATAATGAAGCAATTTTACAATACATCTCATTATTTGGGATATTCGACACTTTTCAGTTATCTCTTTTACTTGCCACGGACTTTGTACACATTCGTTTAGAATATCATGTTGATGCATGATACTTTTCATGGATGAATAGGTTTTGTTTCCCCCAAAACTATAAAGAGGTGCTAGCTTTGGTTTATAATAGCTTGTGATACATTGATGGAAGAGAATTTTTTTTATAGTAAGGGCCATCGTGCTCAATTGTTGCGTCTTCAGTTATTCAGTAAGCCTATGCTAGTCGTATGTGTAGCATTCTAAGGTGTATTAGGTCTTTAGTTCTAACTTCCAATATCGACACTTAACTTTCAAAACATTAATAAGAATTAGAGGTAAGATAAGATGAGAAATTCTTATTAATGTTCAACAAATGACCACAATAAGTAGGTCAATGAAATTGAAGAGTACAGCTACATGAATATATAACCAGATAGAGGTGACTCTTTTATGTAAAGGTCAAGTTAAAGGCAATGAGGCTCTTGAAGACAACAAACTCATATAAAGGTCAAGTTAAAGGCAATGAGGCTCGTGAAGACAACAAACTCATACAAGCTTTTTCTTATATATATGAGAGATTTTTAATTGCCAACAATAGGTTTACTCAAACTTTGCTGGGTTTTTATTGAAAGAGCAAGCTCTGTTTTATCCTTTACATTGCTAATAGTAGGCATTAACCAGAAATGGTTAACTGTCTCAGGGGAGCCTATGCCACTTTGTTGAGATCATGATTACCCCCATACTTTGCTGGGTTTTTATTGAAAGAGCAAGCTCTGTTTTATCCTTTACATTGCTAATAGTAGGCATTAACCAGAAATGGTTAACTGTCTCAGGGGAGCCTATGCCACTTTGTTGAGATCATGATTGTGGGGTTTTTGTTAGTGGAGAGAGTGCATGAAGTTTTGTTATGATGGTGGTTTTGATGATAAGATAAGTACCTTATATCCAATTGCACTAGTTCAATAATGAAATTGTATCCAATTGCACTAGTTCAATAATGAAATTGTTGTAATGCATTTTCCATGGCTCGCCCAATGTAGGAAAGCAAATGCACATAATTGTTGAACTTGTAATCATTGTTAAAGGCTACCTCTTCGACGTCCATTGCAACATGATGTGTGCTACTATTAATCCAACTTCCAAGTCACATAATTTTGTTACCCAAAGTGCCATTGAAGTTTCTAATTATTTAATAGGCTATTAAAACATGGCTTATAAATTACTTGCTACCACACCAAATTCATGTGTTCCACGACCACTCCTACCAACAAAAGCAAGGTATCACTGGATTTTTGTGGCCATCGATAGTAATTTCTAACGATTATTATATTGGCATACGTCACAAAATAGTATTTATGCTAGGATCAAGTACAAATCTTCTAATAGTTTTGTAGGACATAGTCTAAACATTCTATGTTTTAACTTTTTTCAGGGTTATTATATTGGCATACGTCACAAAATAGTACTTATGCTAGGATCAAGTACAAATCTTCTAATAGTTTTGTAGGACATAGTCTAAACATTCTATGTTTTAACTTTTTTCAGGGCATTTTTTTTTATGTGTTTTGCCTAAAATCCGGTTAAAAATTCAGAAATTTGCAAATTTTAATGGTTGAGATTACATATTTTGGGTGTTCTAGGGTTTTTTAGGGCGCTGAATCGTTTTATACATTCAAAAACACGATTTAAGTAATGTAAAAATGTGATTTCACAAACAATTAAGTTGTCGGATTTCAATGATAGTTGCCAGAAAATTAAAAACATGAAACCTTTAAACTATGTGAGTTTTGTACTTTCTCTTGCTTAATGCATGTGTACCTTGACCAATAATCTAACCTCTTGATCTTTTAATTGTTAAGGCATAATCGTATATCTTAACTTTCAATATTTAAAAACCTCATTGGATAGCTTGCTAATTATGTTGAAGGCATCTTTTAAGGGAGCAATAGCCCTCTAAACCTTTGTCTCTCAACCTTGTTCTCCACAACGGTTTACCATACATGGTTTGCGTTGGTGAGTGTTGCCATTTGTGGTGCTTTAAGTTGAAGAATGATCATTGCTCTTCCATGTTCATTTATTATGCCTATGCATCCGTCTTTAGTGAGTAAGCAATTGAATCCACGAGGTATATTTCAATTTTATTTTTTTTAAATCGTTTGCTGAACTTTCTTACTTTTTGAACACTCTTCTTGTATTTTCAATGGGTATGGCATCTTTTGGATAAGAAATCTTCCTTGGGTTTTAGCTTATTTATGATTCATCCCACAAAAAATATTTAGCTAGGTTTTTTATGTTTCAAACAGTCTTCTTATTATTAATGGGAATGGCATTTGTTGGATATAAAATATTTAGTGTGATTGCTATTTATTGTTAGTGGGTATGGGTTTAATGGTTAAGAACATGTGTTCCTTTTTAAGAGGTCATAAGTTCAAATTCAAAGGGGAGTAGGGTATATACACCTTCGTAGGGTCCCTTGTCCCACAAACAAGAGGATCTCATACACCAATTTGATGTCTAGCTTGGTTGTGACCTTAAAATTATATTATTATTATTATTATTCAGCCCACCAAAACATATCTAGAGAGTGTCCTTTAATGAAATGCATTGCATATTTATGGTGTCCTCTACATATGAGATTTTAAATGCCTACTAATGAATCTTTTGGGTGTGTTTATTATGTTACACTAGCTCCATTGTGAAAACTATGTACACGCTACCTTGCATCAAATATTATTCACCCTTTTTACTCAATATTTTGTGCCTGTCATTTTCTAATGCAACCATTTTTGAACATTGTTTCAACATATCTCAATTATTTCAATAAATTTATTTGTGGAGGTATTTTCACCCTTTTTATGTTACACTAGCTCCATTGTGAAAACTATGTACACACTACCTTGCATCAAATATAGTTCACCCTTTTTACTCAATATTTTGTGCCTGTCATTTTCTAATGCAACCATTTTTTAACTTTGTTTTTTTTTTTTTTTTAACTGGAACGGTTATGTTGCATTAATCGGCTTTCAGGTAAACCTGAATCAAAAAGTTACATATCTAAAGAAGGTTGGTGACCTCTAACAGTGCTGCCAACCTTCTTGTGAACGTCTTGGGAAACCCATCCCATTTGCTTCTTGAACTAATTCGAGAGAATGTCAAAAATTGCGTACATGAATAAATTCTCACAAATTGTGAGCATAGTAGAAGACAAAAGCAAAACATTATTCCAAGGGGGATGAAAATTTCCCCTTAATGTAGGGGTCCAGCTTTTTCTGAGATCCTAAAGAAATGTTGGATGCTGCCTCCTTTTCTCTGCGCGCTTTATTGGTCTTTC
>ML776924.1:98079-115837 GCA_009831015.1 Picea engelmannii
ACTTTGCTGGGTTTTTATTGAAAGAGCAAGCTCTGTTTTATCCTTTACATTGCTAATAGTAGGCATTAACCAGAAATGGTTAACTGTCTCAGGGGAGCCTATGCCACTTTGTTGAGATCATGATTGTGGGGTTTTTGTTAGTGGAGAGAGTGCATGAAGTTTTGTTATGATGGTGGTTTTGATGATAAGATAAGTACCTTATATCCAATTGCACTAGTTCAATAATGAAATTGTATCCAATTGCACTAGTTCAATAATGAAATTGTTGTAATGCATTTTCCATGGCTCGCCCAATGTAGGAAAGCAAATGCACATAATTGTTGAACTTGTAATCATTGTTAAAGGCTACCTCTTCGACGTCCATTGCAACATGATGTGTGCTACTATTAATCCAACTTCCAAGTCACATAATTTTGTTACCCAAAGTGCCATTGAAGTTTCTAATTATTTAATAGGCTATTAAAACATGGCTTATAAATTACTTGCTACCACACCAAATTCATGTGTTCCACGACCACTCCTACCAACAAAAGCAAGGTATCACTGGATTTTTGTGGCCATCGATAGTAATTTCTAACGATTATTATATTGGCATACGTCACAAAATAGTATTTATGCTAGGATCAAGTACAAATCTTCTAATAGTTTTGTAGGACATAGTCTAAACATTCTATGTTTTAACTTTTTTCAGGGTTATTATATTGGCATACGTCACAAAATAGTACTTATGCTAGGATCAAGTACAAATCTTCTAATAGTTTTGTAGGACATAGTCTAAACATTCTATGTTTTAACTTTTTTCAGGGCATTTTTTTTTATGTGTTTTGCCTAAAATCCGGTTAAAAATTCAGAAATTTGCAAATTTTAATGGTTGAGATTACATATTTTGGGTGTTCTAGGGTTTTTTAGGGCGCTGAATCGTTTTATACATTCAAAAACACGATTTAAGTAATGTAAAAATGTGATTTCACAAACAATTAAGTTGTCGGATTTCAATGATAGTTGCCAGAAAATTAAAAACATGAAACCTTTAAACTATGTGAGTTTTGTACTTTCTCTTGCTTAATGCATGTGTACCTTGACCAATAATCTAACCTCTTGATCTTTTAATTGTTAAGGCATAATCGTATATCTTAACTTTCAATATTTAAAAACCTCATTGGATAGCTTGCTAATTATGTTGAAGGCATCTTTTAAGGGAGCAATAGCCCTCTAAACCTTTGTCTCTCAACCTTGTTCTCCACAACGGTTTACCATACATGGTTTGCGTTGGTGAGTGTTGCCATTTGTGGTGCTTTAAGTTGAAGAATGATCATTGCTCTTCCATGTTCATTTATTATGCCTATGCATCCGTCTTTAGTGAGTAAGCAATTGAATCCACGAGGTATATTTCAATTTTATTTTTTTTAAATCGTTTGCTGAACTTTCTTACTTTTTGAACACTCTTCTTGTATTTTCAATGGGTATGGCATCTTTTGGATAAGAAATCTTCCTTGGGTTTTAGTTTATTTATGATTCATCCCACAAAAAATATTTAGCTAGGTTTTTTATGTTTCAAACAGTCTTCTTATTATTAATGGGAATGGCATTTGTTGGATATAAAATATTTAGTGTGATTACTATTTATTGTTAGTGGGTATGGGTTTAATGGTTAAGAACATGTGTTCCTTTTTAAGAGGTCATAAGTTCAAATTCAAAGGGGAGTAGGGTATATACACCTTCGTAGGGTCCCTTGTCCCACAAACAAGGGGATCTCATACACCAATTTGGTGTCTAGCTTGGTTGTGACCTTAAAATTATATTATTATTATTATTATTCAGCCCACCAAAACATATCTAAAGAGTGTCCTTTAATGAAATGCATTGCATATTTATGGTGTCCTCTACATATGAGATTTTAAATGCCTACAAATGAATCTTTTGGGTGTGTTTATTATGTTACACTAGCTCCATTGTGAAAACTATGTACACGCTACCTTGCATCAAATATTATTCACCCTTTTTACTCAATATTTTGTGTCTGTCATTTTCTAATGCAACCATTTTTGAACATTGTTTCAACATATCTCAATTATTTCAATAAATTTATTTGTGGAGATATTTTCACCCTTTTTATGTTACACTAGCTCCATTGTGAAAACTATGTACACACTACCTTGCATCAAATATAGTTCACCCTTTTTACTCAATATTTCGTGCCTGTCATTTTCTAATGCAACCATTTTTTAACTTTGTTTTAACATATCTCAATTATTGCAATAAATTGATTTGTGGAGGTATTTTCACCTTTTTCTTGTCAGTGTTGTTCAAGATACTCCATGTGATTTGAAATGAATTTGAATCAAGATGATGGTTGTAAAACTCAGTGTTTAAATGTAAGTTGGTGATTAATGATGATTAGATAAGACATATAAGACAATGCAATGTAAAGCTAAAAGAGACAAATGAGAGGGAAAAATAAAGAATTAAATAGAAATAGAAAATGAAAATAAGAAACAAAGATTGAGGAATGAAAAATAAAAGGTCGAGGTTGTTGGCTTTCTCATTACCCTCACTCTCACTATTTCTTTTTGTAATCTCGCTTTTAAAGAGATTTTGTTGATTGTTGGTCAAGGAGAGGAGGATGCACAGAGAGCCATCTAAGTACATTATAAATTTGATTGTTGAAATATCACTAAACAAACCATTCGATGTTGGATATTTTTTTCCTTCTGGTTTTCTTGGGTGAAATTGCTATGTCCATTATGTGATTGATGTTATGTGTAGTGAGAATCTCTTATATGCACTAGATATATTGTTCTTCTTCATTTTTAATTGTTATCAATGTTTTGAATTGAAACTACTATGCGTTAATGGCTCTTGGTAATTTTTAATGGTGTAAGAATTTGTCTCTTCATTGTGCTTGAGGAATTCTCCAATGGTTTATGTCCTTGTTGGTTTATTTCCAAGATTGGAGATATATGGACACCATTCTATCGTTTTTGCACTATTGTATAGAGTTTTCAATTTTGGTTTTCTTTATTCATTCATTGTTGGAGAGGAGAAAAATGTCTTGTTTACTTAAGATGGCCCCATGGCCGCTGCAGGGCATCATCTTGTTTTTTTTTGAAGGATCTATTGTTGCCTATGTACATCCTAGAGGCCATACTTAGCCCCAATGATCTCTCCAAGCGATGTAATGACCGATTGTGTGTGTTTTGCGATGTATGTGGGCTGCACATGCCATACGCTCAGTGCATTAGTGACCTTTTCCTTCATAGGGATCATTCTTCCTTTGCATATATCTGAGTGGATGCAATTGTTGTTTTGTCGTTTATACTAGAGTTTCAAATTCTTGCCACATACTCAGAGCTTGAATGATGTTTTAATCGTTGTTCAGCGAATGCTTAGGCATTGATATATTTGTCTCATTCACCACCTTTTGACAAAACCAATTCTCATGTAATCATTTAACTTTTAGCTCATACAAATTTTAATGAAAGCGGTCATGTTATAATGCTTCCTAAGTAGACCTTCTTATTAATAGTTTCCCCTTTTATTAAGTGTTGGAGCCATATATATAGTTGGATATGTTCACAGGGTCATAGTGGGAATGAGACTATAGGGAGAGCCATAGCGCAACCATTATCATTGTTGAATTACAATTGCAAGAATAATTAAAGAGGCAGAAACTAGTTTCTATTTGAAGTAGACCATTGAAAGTACATGAATCCAATGCATTAAGCCGAGTTTTATTTTAAGCACGGTTTACATAATAAAGCATTTTCTCCCATGTATTAATCCAGATCCATTTCATATATTTGTTTTGTTGAACTACTGACTCATTATGTGTGGTTGAATTGGTGTTCAAGTTTAAGGGAGTTGAGTATAGATACATGATAGTGTGGTATGAGATATGCCATTCTCTTTTGTTGGCATTGTATGTTAAATTCTATTTATTGAAGAAAGCTTGATTCATGAGACTACTATCACTTGGAAGAATATAAACATGTCAATGAACATTTCCTTATGTTGGTTTATTAAACTAAGTTCACGGTTGACCAAACATGGAATAACAAAGTAGTAGCATTGTTCATTTTGTCTCAAAACAAGTCCAGAAATTTGTGCATAGTTATCTTAACACAATAGAGGTTAATCTATTGTTGGCAATAGACACAGTCACTTGAACTTGTTGGTGGTTGTTGTTAGCTATGGTACCAAAGCAATGACCAAACCTTGAACTCAAGCCTATGCAGAGTCTTCATGCCCATACAACAATCAAAGAAGTATGGTTTATGTGTTGATCATCTTGATAGATTCAATTTAGTGGGATATCAACGTGTAAAGGAGTTGCACCAAAGAAAGAGTAGTTGTAGAGTATTAGTTTTTATTGCCCTTATTACTATTGTGGTATTCACCAATTGATGTGTGTAGGTTACACCAAAGAGAAAGCCATACTTCTAATCTCGAAAAGTAGTTTTGTTTAGCATTGAATCGAGAAAAAAAGTGTGTCCATCCATACAAAGATCTTAGCATAAATCAGAGAAACCAAAATCAGAAAGTTTATTTTGCAAAGTATCTATGTTTTTTTTTCCACGGAAAAAAGTGTAATTCTATTCATCCGAAGAGAACCAAATTACATTTTGTAGGTGCCTTAAGCATGACCAAATCATGGGTATAGAGATCCGAAAAAAAAATACCAAAGGGACACAAAAGTTGGTTGGTAAGCCGCAAAGAAAATATAAAAACAAGAGCTGGGAAAAAACCCAAATAGGTCGGAAAATACACCAGGTTCAAGAAATCTCACCATGGAAATAACCCCAGAAAAGAAATCCCAACAAAACCCTAGTGGCTGGATGGACCAAGTCAGAGTGGTATGAATACCCTCACATCCGCAGATCTAGATAGCAACAACAACAATGAAGACCTCGACCAACAAAAACACCAGCGAAAGAGATGACCAGAAGTTGCATGCCCTCTCAAAGGACCTCAAAGTGCCACACACCAGCACCGCACGCCCAAATAAAGGACCTCAAAGCTCTGGAAAAACCCCCACTAGATAGGAGGAAAATCATCAACAACCACCAAAAGGAGTCGGATCTAAGCATACATCAAACCCTAAACAAACCAAAGAAACCAGAGAGAGGAACCACAAACCAAGAGAGGTGCAAAGAGGAAGGTCCAAGCACCAAGACCCAAACCCTGAACAAACCAAAGAAACCAGAGAGAGGAACCACAAACCAGGAGAGGTGCAAAGCGGAAGGTCCAAGCACCAAGACCCAAACCTAGCACCAAGACCCAAACCCAGATCCACGCACCCACGTAGGTTGATCCGCCACAAGAAGAAAAAAATGAAACTACAGAAGGAAAACCCCTAGAGACCCTTGTCGAGAGAAGACAAACAAGCAAACCTCCAAACATAACCCAAAGGTGGGACGAACCAGGTCCGAGTGGCATACAAACCACTCAAGAGTAAGAGTGGGTCCAAAAACTCCAAGCCTTGGTCGTTAAAAGTTTGAAACTCGACACTCAAACTTTGAACCAGGAACATGAAGCCCATGGTATGCATCAAACCCTGATAGTGACCCTGAAACTAGAGAGGGAGGTCGGATGGAGACACCACATACGCCTGCAGGAAAATAGAGGAAGCCTCTCGATGAAAATTCCGACAGAATAGAGGTAGGACTGAGACGACCAAGAAAAACGGAGGTCTTGAGCTCCGAAAACAACACCACCACCCAAGAGAATACCAAATCCATGCAAGAAAAAATTGGTCTAAGAAATATGAGAGGTCTCGAGCGTGAGAATTGCAACACCAGGAGGACCACACCAACAAACGACGAACCACGACCACCATAAAAAATTTCGACTCTTTCAGAATAAGAGCTCAGTCCGCACAAACAACCTTAGATCGAGAACTCCCCGCTGAAAAAACCCTGAGAAATACATTGTAGCAGGGAATAAGAGATGTGGCTACATTAGCGAAGGTGATCGGCGGACAATATCCAATAGAGATAGATTTCAAACTCCACACGCGGACTACGAGAAAGAAAAAACATAGCCAAGTGAGGGGTCTGCAAGTAGGGAAACCCTAGCCACAGACCCCCTCCTCTTCATGAACAATTATATTTGTGTATATCCAAAGTATCTGTGTTGGTGAAGTGAATGGGATATAAGTCCCTCATTTACATAATATTAGAGCAGTGGAATCCTTGATCGTGACGTAGTGGTTAGTACTTTGAAGAGAAAAGAAGACTCAATATGGATAAAGTAAACAATGAAAGGTCGGAAGATCTAGATGTGTGATCAATGGATGAAAGAGATGGAGAAGAACCTTGAAACCTTGACAAAGTTGTTTCCATGGCTAAAGAACCGTTTTGATGAATGTTAAGATTCCTTCACTACATTTAAGGCAAATTGAGACAAGAGAAAAATGCAGTGTGTGCAATTGTGAGAGGAGGTCATCTAGATGGATAGTTGGGTACAGGACAAGCTCACTCAGATGATGGCTCAATTGCAACTAAAGTTGGAAAAGAAGGAAGAAGCATTGGAAAAGATACACGCAACTATTCCAGAGACCAAGGAAGCAAAGCCACTTTTCATTCCCACCGTTGAAGCCAACACCATGACCGAAAGAACTTTGGTAAGCTCACTTTCCTTAGACATTTCTCAAGTACCTTTTGGTAAATTTGAAAAGCATACTAAAGGCATTGGTTCCAAGTTATTAATGTAGATGGATTATGGGGAACAAGGGCTAGTCAATTGAAGACAAGGGATTCTAAACCCCATTGTATTTGAACTTAGGGCTAAGCATGAAGGCCTGAGTTTTGATGGTGGAAAGGAAAAATCCATGAACAACAAGACCACATTTATGAAGGCAAAGGACATGGTAGAATTACCCTGCTCATTAAAAGAAAAAATCACAACAAATGAAAGTTGAAGCATACTACCACTCCATCCTTCTTGTGGCCAAATGCAAAAGGGAAATGATGAAGAAAGTGTAAAGACTCATCCTGCACCGGGACTTAGAAGAAGTGGAAATCCAATCAACTAGGGCAAGGAGAAGGAGATCAAGAGACTTGCATCAAGTAGGTCATTCCGTATTTGTCATCACTGCAAGAAGAAATAACATAGCGTTGTCCATTGTTGGTACTCGAAGGCATGCTCATCTCTAGGAAGAAAGGCCATCGTGGGGCATCTTGTTGGGAGAAGAGAGCCACATTCCACAATCTAGAGTGTTTTCAGAGGAAGGAATGGAAAAAAGACTTACCCAAACCAATAGTGAATTCAAAGGCAAGGGGAGAAAAGAAGTATGTCAAGCAGTCCATGCAACGACGTTAAGAAAATTTTCCACCACTACAAGTTGAGTCAGCATTGGGAAGAAAAGTGTTGGAAACTTCAACTGGAGCTTCACCCCAAGAACTATACAACCAAGAGAAGTGTAGAAAGTGAATCTTAACAAAGATAAAGAATTCTTTGTGTCTCCAACTCAAGGAGAAAAAGTTGCCTAAAGGGTCATAGCAGTACCAGAGGTTAGCGACACCAACTAGGTGGACATCAGTTTGATTTCAAGGGTAACCCCAATCCAATTGCAACCTAATATCTTCTAGAAGAATATTTTCTTCTTGGAGATGTATTAGAGATTGGTGCAGGGAAGTCAATGACATTCCCTTGTCCTTGTATCGTCCAAATCTTGAGGCATTTCCTCACTCTCAACAATGTATCCAATTGATGATTGTCACCTACAACCATACATGTGTAGGATTCATCACATATTTAAGTGGAAGATGGTATTATGATTGCATACCAAGGAGGGCATTCAAGTGATGTTGTTGCAGAGACAAAACACTGATAAGAACATGCCAACAATAGAGAGTTGTTTCCATCTTGAGAAGCAATTGATCCTAGTGGAAGAAGGCAAACCACACTTCTTTCTGTGGACTTGTTGCATTATAACATAGTTGTTGGGATCCAACTGAACAAACACAAACAATAATTCAACTTGGATTTCATTGATTTTCAAGATGGACCGTCTCCAGGTTTGAGAGAGATGGGAATGAATTATGATTGCAGAGTTTAGATTTGGAGATTTCTCAACACTGAGAGTTAGTGAGAAGACTTCTACATTACATGAATAAGTGAACCAGGAACTAGATCCAGAGCCATATCTAGAACCAAATCCAGTGGCAAGAGCCACGAGCTAGTGCTAGAGCTAGAGTCAGAGTTATAGTCAGAAACCAAAGTTAGATCCATGTTCCTGAAAAGCATATAGAAGGCGCATTGATCCAAATTGGCTTCTTTGAAGATTTTGGAGACCCAAAAAACTCTCAATGGAGAGGTGTGATTTGAAATGGATCCTAACCAAGACTATGGTTGTAATACTCACTGTCTAAATGCACATTGACAATTAATGTAGATTAGATTAGACATACAAGACAATACAATGTCGAGTTAAATGAGATAGATGAGAAAAAAATAAAGAATTAAATGAAAATAGGAGAGAAACACCGAGGAATGAAAAATCAAAGGTCATGCATGTTGGCCTTCCCATTACCCCAACTCTTCATATATTTTTTTGTAATTTCAATCTCAAATGGTTTTTTGTTGATTTCTAGCAGAGGAGAGGAGGGTGCACAAAAATCCATCTAATTGCATTGTAAATTTCATCGATGAAATTTCATCGATGAAATATCATTGAGAAAACCATTTGATGTTGGGTTGTTTTCCCTTCAGGTTTCCCTAGGTGAAATCATTGTGTCTGTTATATGATTGATGTTATGTGTGGTGAGAATCTCTTATTTGAGTTGGATATATTTCCCTTCTTCATTTTTAATTGTTGTTGGTGTTTTTGATGGAAGCTAGTTTGTGTTAGTTGTTGCCTAGTAATTTTTAATGGTGTAAGAGTTCATCTCTTAGTTGTGCTTGAGGAATTCTCTCATGGTTTCACTATTTGTTTATCTAAGATGATTGTCATTATCTCTATTTCCTCCGATGCTGATTTATTTCTAAGATTGGAAATATGTGGACACCATTATATGGTTGTTGCACTATTGTAAAGTGTTTTGAATCATGGTTTTTTTTTCTTTAGTGACTATTGGAGAAGGGGAAAAGGTCTTGCTTGATTTCCATGGCTGCTATAGACCACCATCTTGTTTTCTAATGGATATATTGCTTCCTGTGGACATCCTAGAGGTCGTAATCATCCTCAACAATCTTTCCATAGGCTATACTTGGATAGTACATGTCGTATGTTCAGCACACCAATGACCTCTTCTTCCTAGGGGTTGCCCTTCCTTTTCCTGTGTATGAGTGGATGTAATTGTTGTTTTGTCTCTTATATTGGAGTGTCAAAAATTTTCCACATATTGAAATCTTGAATTATGTTTTAATCAGTGTTCCCTTAATGCTTTGGCATTGGTGTATTTGTCTCATTCACCGCCTTTTGATAAAATTGATTCTCATGTGATCATCCAAATTTCATCTCATACAAATTTTAATGAGAGTGGTCATGTTATGATGCTTTCCAAATTGACATTATTCTAAATGGTTTCACTTTTTATTAAGTGTTGGAGCCACACACACATATAGTTATTAGTTTGTGTTGGATTTGCTCATGGGCTCATAGTGGGAATGAGACCATAGGGAGAGCCATAGTTTAGCCATTATCATCATTGAATTAGAATGGAAAGAATAATAAAAGAGGCACAAGCTAGTTTATATTTGAAGTATATTGTTCAAAGCACATGAATTCAATCCAATAAGTTGAGTGTTATTTCAAACATGGTTTGCATAATAAAGTGTTTTCTCACATGTATTAATCCATAACCATTTCATATATGTGTTTGTTTTTTCTTCCAACTCATATATGTGTGCTTGAAATGGTATTCAAGTTGAAGAGATATTGAGTATAGGTATAGGACAATTTGGTATGAGATATGTCATTCCCTTGCATTGGCATTGTGTGCTAAATTCTATTTATTCAGGAAAGCTTGATTCATGACACTACCATTACTTGGAAGAATATAAACATGTCGATGAATATTTTCTTATATTGGTTCATTGAGTTGAGTTCTAAGCTGTCCAAACATGGCATATAAAGCTGGTAGATTTTTTCATTTTCTCTAGAAAAAAGTCCAAATACTTTTGCATTGTTATCTTAACATAACAAAGGTTGATCTATCATTGGAAATAGAAGTAGAGTCACTTGAACTCGTTGATGGTTATTGTTTCCCTAGGAACCAAAGCAGTAATCAAGCCTTGAACCCAAGCCTGAGTAGAGCCTTCGTGCCCATACAACAATCAAATAAGCTTGATCGTTTTGATAGATTTAGTTCAGTTGGATATCAATGTGCAAAGGAGTTGCATCGAAGACAAATTTCTCAACGATAGAGCAATTGCAGAGTCTTGGTTTTTATTGACCTAATTATTATTGTGTTATTAGTGGTTGATGTATGTAGGTTACACTAGAGTAAAGGGAATACCTCTAATTATAAACGGTAGCTACTCTTAGAATTGAACTAAGAACAGAGGCCTTGTAGCCATTCAAAAAACAAAGATATATATATAGTTAGAGAAACAAAGATCAAAAAATTAATTCTGCAAAGTATCAGTGTTAGTGAAGCAAGTCGGATATAAGTCCCTCGTATACATATCATATGGTATAAGAGCAGTTGAATCCTTGATTGTGATGCACTGAATAATACTTTGAAAATAAAGTAGACTCAATACAGGTAAAGAAAATAGGGAAAAGTTAGAATCCCTGCAAACCATCAATGTTCAACTTAGAGAAGAGAACAACGACTTGAAGGAGAAGGTATAGATGTATGATTGGAAGACCTCGACGGGGTCGTTTCCACTGCTAAAGAATCGATTTATGAATGCAAAAAATCCCTCACTATGGTTATGGAATATTGAGACAATCTAAAAATGCAGCGTGTGCAATTGGGAGAGAAGGTCATCCAGATGGATAGCTAGCAAGGGGACATGCTCACAAAAATGATGGCTCAACTACAACTAGAGTTGGTGGAGAAGGAAGAAGCATTGGAAAAACTACAAGCAATTGTCAAAGAGACCAAGGAAGCAAAGCTACCTTCCATTGCCACTACCAAAGCCACCACCATGACCAAGACAACTCTAGTAAGCTCACCTTCCTTACATATTTCTCAAGAACCTTTTGGTGAATTTGAAAAGAATTCTAAAAGCTTTGTTTCCAAGCCACTAATGCAGATGGGCTACAATGGACAAGAGATAGCTAAGAGAATACAAAGCATATTCAACACCATTGTAGTTGAAATAAGGGCCAAGCATGAAGGCCTAGGTTTCAATGGTGGAAAGGAAAACTCCCTTGTGCGTAATAATTTGATGAATGCGACAAGACAATGCCATGGTTGAAACAAAATCTTTGTAATTCTTTGAAACTTAAAGCTTGGCATTATCTATCATTATCTTTGTTGGGATCCTAAATCCTTTTATTATCTTATCCTCTAGGAACTCAATCACCCCCTCCAACCAGAGTGATTTGGATAGGTGAATGTTCGAGTACAGGAAAAGGTCAGATGGATCAAGGTTTTTTTGTTGTATCTTATAGTTGTTGCATTATTGTAAATAGTTTATAATTTTGGTTTTCTTTGTTTATTGACTATTGGAGAGGGGGAAAATGTCTTGTTTTTTTGCTATGACTACTATAGGCCATCATCTTATTTTTTGAAATATCTATTGCTACCCGTGGACATCCTAGAGGCCATACTCAGCACCATAAATCTCTCCTTAGGGCATACAAGACGATTGTGTGTGTTTGGGTCCATATATGGATCGTACAAGTTGTACTCTTAGTTTATTGATAATTTGTTCCGTCTTGGTTTTTTCCCTTCCTCTACCTATGTATAAGTGGATGTAATTGTTGTTTTGTATTTTATACTGGAGTGTCAAATTCTTTCCACATACTCAGAGATTTCATTCTATATTGTTCCCTTAGTGCTTTGGCATTGGTGTATTTTTTTCATTCACTACCTTTTGATAAAACCAATTCTTATGTGATCTTTAACTTTCATCTCATTCAAATGATAAAATTAGCATCACAAATTATGAATAACATTTCATATCATAAGTCAGGTGCAAGGTTGAAGGGTTAAAGAATATTGAGACGAGGGTTTGGAGCAACTGCAAGCTAGGGTTTGGCAGTCACCGCCATAGCAGAGGACAACATGAGCATCAAAGTGAGGGGGTAAGAGTACCCCTTCATACAAACAGGTAGTGGTGGACAGAGGGAAAAGGCCAAGAGGTGTAGTTTTCAAGGCACTAATGACAGGCACCTCGAGATCAGACCCAGAAAAAGGTCAGGAATGAAACCAGGGCAAAAGCGAGTGCATGGAAGAAGACGCCAGAGAAACTCAGAGTGAGGTGCAAGAAACAACAAAGCCCAACGGGATAGAAGGGCGCAACCCGTGCAAACCCAAAACAACAATGATACCCAAGGTGATACTGGAGGATCCGTAAACGCAACTCTACAGGGACCAGATGAAGACGCATGCCCTAATCTGTAAGTTCATGGGTTTTTGGCCCATAGAAAGAACGTTGCGCAACTGGATTAAATATCACTGGAAGCCAAATGGAGAAGTGGTGCTCCACCTGGGCTCGAAAGGCTTCTTCACAGCAGTATTCATGAACCTAGAGGATAGGGATAGAGTCTTTGAGGGAGGTCCATACTTCCACGCCTCAGCGGGATTGTATATGCAGCCATGGAAGGAAAATTTCTCCCCAGAAAAAGAGACTTTCAAAAAGGTGTCGGTTTGGCTGAGATTTTATTCCTTACCCTTATACTATTGGTTACCCTCTACTTTCGAAGCAATAAAAAACAAACTGGGGAAATATGTGAAGACCTCAGAAGCCACCCTAAAAGGGAGGTGTACATCTTACGCAAGAATCTGCATAGAGATGGATGTGTCTGGAGCACTCCCAGAAGCCATAAGTCTGGAATTCAGGGATGAGGAATGGATCCAAAACATAGATTACGAAAATATCCCCTTCAGATGTTGAAGATGCCATGAACATGGCCACCTGATCAGAGATTGCCCTCTTAATAAAAAATAGGAAGCGGAAAACCCCAAACCATAGCAGGATGAGGATGGGTTTATAAAACCAAACCCCAGAAACAAAGAAAACAAAAAGTAAAGTAAAACACCAACATGATATAACCCGGAGACCCAGAATAAAACGAAAGGAAGCGACAAAACCAATAAAGGGGAAGAAGACGAAAAGGATTCGGCAAAATCTCAAGAAGTCAAGAAAAAACAACAAACGAGCCCACATATTAGCCAAGTAACAAGAAGGAACAAGGGAGTTGCGCAACCCCGATGGATGGAGAAACAAGAGATGACAACACCCCCATGCAAGAAGCAGAGGGAGATGCGGAAATGACCCAGAGCAAAGTAGGCACAAAATATCCTAATCTCCGAGACCTTGTGGAAAAGGAAGGGATAGATCTCTTGAACATACTGGAGCAATGGAAAAGACAGGGAGTAGACAATGTACCAACAGAGCAACTTGACTGCATTCATTACCTGTTTCTCCTAAGGGAGGAAGCCAAAGCTAGAGGACTAAAGCACACACATGGGGAGATAGGACACCTAGGAGTCAAAGCTGGCAAGCGACAACCACAACTCTCACCCAAGAAGACGAGGAGGAAAAAAGGTAGGAAATCAAATAGTGTAGCCCTACAGGAACTTGGAGCGCTACTGATAAACTCGGGTAAGATCAAGAAACTCTTCCCCAACTCCCCCCCACATGTTTAAATGAAGGTTATAAGTTAGAATATAAGAGGCCTAAACAGCTTGAGAAAGCAAAGAATCCTTAGAAATAGACTAAAGCAGGAACAACCGGATCGATGTTTCATTCAAGAGACAAAATGCACTACAAACATAAAGGAGGCAATCAGTAAACAACAATGGCACAAGTACAAGATGATGGTTATCGGAGGACACCAAATGGCAGGAGGTATTCTCACCTTGTGGAACCCACAAGTACTGAGCCTAATAGCATCTGAAGCGGCGAGGCACAGCCTTACGGTTTGCATGCAAATCATTGGAAACACAGAGGTGATTCTATGCACTAATGTGTATGGGCCCCAAGTGTTAGAGGAAAAGAGAGGAATGATATGAGACCTAGAAGACCTTAAAACCCGATCCAACAACCTCCAATGGATCTTGGCAGGGGACTTCAACATCATCATGTCACTTGCGGAGAAAAAAGGAGGTACAAGAAGATTGGATAGGGATGCGGAAGAATTCTCAAAGTTCATAGACACAACGGAGATGGTAGACCTCAAAACTAATAATGGCCAGTTCACCTGGAACAATAAACGGATGAACCAGTATTAGGTAGCAACAAGACTCGACAAATTCCTACTATCGGAGTCAATCATTATGCAGGGGCTAACCTTAGATTGCAACATCCTTCCCTGGGGGGGATTTCATCACTGGCCAGTGCAACTGGATGCAGGCTTCCAAACCACACCAAAGAACAGACCCTTCAGATTTGAGAAATTCTGGATTGAACACCCGACTTTCAAGGACAGAATCAAACAGTGTTGGAGGGAGGAGCAACCAGAGCAAGGGACAAGGATGTTCAAACTCTATAAGAAACTAAAGTACATCAAATATAAGCTCAAGGAGTGGAACAAGGACACTTTGGGGAATATAAACCAGGAGAAACACAACATAGAAGAAAAAATGAAAAAACTCCATGAAACCTTCATTTCGGAGGGCTATACAGAGGATCGGAAAAAGGAAGAGATCCAAATGCCCCAGGAATGGGAAGCTCGATGCCAGTAGGAAGAAACACTTTGGCAAAAAAATTCCCGTATCAGATGGCTAAAGGAAGGAGATCGGAACACCAAGTTTTTTCATAGAACAACCATGGCCATAAGAGCCCATAAAAAAATTATGAATATTAAGGACCATGATCGAATAGAGCGAGAGCCACATAAGAAGATTGAAACTACTATGGTAAACCACTTCCATGGGATAACCCAGGAACCCAACCAAGACAGAACAGAGGCCATACAAAGGATAATCGAGCATATCCCCCGCCTGGTCACCGAGGAACAAAATAACAACCTAAACAAACCCATTGCTAAGGAGGAAATTGACCAAGTACTCCAGGAAATGCCCAATGGGAAAGCCCCAGGTCCAGATGGCTTCACAGTGGAGTTCTTCAAATCCTGCTGGGAAATTGTCAAATAGGACGTTTATAGGGTAGTGGAAGACTCTGGAATGTCATCCTCCATTCTAAAAGAGCTAAAGGCCACAATGATTACACTAATCCCCAAAGAAAATGAAGCCAAAACCCATGATCGTTACAGACCTATAGTGTTGTGCAATGTGGTTTATAAGATAATCTCCAAAGTCATAGAAAATAGATTGAAACCCCTCCTACCCACACTGGTCTCACAAGAACAGGCAGGCTTCGTGGAAGGAAGACAAATATTGGACAATATCATCCATGCCCACGAGCTTATCCACACTCTGAAGCTATAGAAGAGAGGGGGAATGATAATACAACTGGACCTAGAAAAAGCTTATGAAAAAATTAGCTAGCACTATATGGTCAAGACTTTGGAAGCCTTTGGTTCACCCAACACTAGATCAGTTGGATAGTCATCCTAGTATCCACAACAAGCTACTCGTTACTAATAAATAGAGCCCCTTCCAAACCTTTCTGGCCCACGAGAGGCATCAGACAAGGAGACCCATTGTCCCCCTTCCTGTTCATTCTGATGATGGAAGGTCTCAGTTGTAGCATAAAAAGCGCAACTGCAATAGGTGAAATAGCAGGTATCAAACTTTTTGAAAATTGCCCTACTTCCACACACCAATAGTTCATGGATGACACCTTACTTCATGGAATACCCACGGTCAAGGAAGAAAAATCCTACAAACGGATCCTAGAAGAGTTTGGGGAAGCCTCGGGTGCAGAGATCAACCATTCCAAATCTATGATCTTCTTCTTCAATACCAACCTCACAATCCAAAGGAATTTGGCCAACATTTTGGGCTTTGAATGCAAAGCACTCTCAACTAAGTTTTTGGGCATTCCCCTGACAGACAAAGCTTACAAAATGTCAACTTGGGAAGGAATAATCAACAAGTTACAGGAGTGGGTGAAAAAATGGACCTATAGATCCCTCAACCTAGCTGGAAGACTTATTCTGACTAAGTCTGTTTTGCAAGAAATTCCAACCTTTATGATGTTCTTTTTCCCAACCCCCCAAGGGATACTACAAAAAATAAGAACCATCCAAAGGGACTTCCTATGGCGAGGAGCGGAAACAAAGAAAAAATGGGCCCTGGTGGCTTGGGAGAAGGTATGTAAACCAAACAGAAAAGGAGGCCTAGGGCTACAAGACCTGCAAGTGACCAATGACGCCTACGTGGTGAAACTTTGTTGGCGTTGGGTCAAAGAAACTACTACACCATGGGTCAACCTGTGGAAGGCAAAGTATGCCCCAGACATATGAGACCATGACAAAATCCACTTCAGAGGAACTAGGGAAGGCTCAGCCATCTGGAACCTAGCCTAGCGCAACAAAGCCTGGATTCAGACACACAACTTTTGGGAAATAAGGAATGGCAAAACAACCAGATTCTGGGAGGACGCCTGGCAACAGGAACCTAGAATGGAGAACCCAGACAGGGAGGAACTCCAACAGGAGTTGATCGCGCAAGCTAAAACCCATAGTAAGAGAGTCCCTCGGGGGAAAGAACCTTTGCCAAGCGCCCAAAGGCTTACAAGGATGGAGCAAGTGGCTAGAGAGGCCAAGGGTACCTTTCTCACGTAGGTCGATCCAAAGGGAAAAGCGATCATCAACAGGTGGGAGAGAGAAATCAACACCACACGTAAGGGTAAAGCCTGGATGAAACTAATTCAGGAAGCGGATAGGATAAGGGACCCAGGGACCACACAACCCAGAACAACCCTCTACCACAAAACGGTGGAGAAGGCCTGGCGAACAAAATGTTGATAGGCAAGATGAGCGTTGACCGAAAAGAGACCAGCAGGGAGGCAATCAGGGACCACAAGAAGGTGCTCACATAAATTCTAAGTTGCCTCAGCAACCTGGAGGCCAATGCAAAAAGACTAGTTGAGGACCAGAGGATACAGAAGCAAAAAATGGAACGAATAGCAGGCCAATTCCACCTTTGCCTGTGCTATGTCCACCACATGGACATCACTCCAGTAGAACAGAGTGGAACACCAACTTGTATCAGAAAGACGTGCACAATGGAGCAAAGGAAGGAGAAAGAGGCTAGAAAGGATGGAGATGAAGGGCATCCCATCATCTTGGACTAGCGCAGGATCAGCCCCTGGTCAAGTTGTATTCAGTGTAGGCGCTACCCCTTTTTTATGGTTATGTCTTTTGTATATGTTATGGTTCAGTTTATCAAACTGGTCTTCGGAGGACTGGGTCGGTTTCCCATGGTGGCGGCCTAGCCCTCCCCCTACTATCTTAGACAACGCAACTCTGGGAGCCCTAATCTGGTTTCCTTTTTGGCAGATCAAGGGACTCCTCGTTTCTTTTTTGTATCATAATTCTCTCAGTAATACAGGAATTCACACTCACTTACAAAAAAAATAAAAATTCATCTAATTCAAATTTTAATGGGATTGGTCATGTTATGATGCTTTTTCGGTTGACATTCTTATTAACGGTTTCACCATTTATTAAATGATGGAGCCACACACACATATATATTTCCATTAATTTGTGTAGGATTTGTTCACA
>ML776924.1:116557-127453 GCA_009831015.1 Picea engelmannii
TGTCCATGCATCGATAAAAAAAGCATAGTCTCAGCCTTGATCATCTTGATAGATTCAGTTCAGTTAGGTATCAATGTTTAAAGGCGTTGCACCAAAGATAGAGTTCTCAATGACAAAGTACTAGTTGCAAAGTCTTGGTTGTGTTATTAGCTAATTGAGGTGAGAAAGTTGCACTAAAGAGCAGGACATACCTCTAATCCTAAAGAGTAGTTCCACTTAGAATTGAATTGAGAACATAGACCTTGTAGCCATTCAAAGAATAGAGATCTCTACATAAGTTAGAGAAACATAGATCAGAAAGTTAATTCTACAAAGTATCCATGTTGGTGAAGTGAGTGAACTGTAAGTCAATCATTTATTGTGTGTTGTTTGATGCTTCCAATTGTAAGTGATGGGCATACTTTTTGATCTATTGATGTAAATACACACGTACATGTTTATGTGACCTTCAATAAATAAAAGGGTGTAAAGATAAGATTTCCAATTTTTTTATCTTTACAAAGTTTTGAAGTTTATAACCGCCTTTCTATGTATTGTGTTCATTATTCATGCACTTATTGGGCCTGTCCATGAAGAATCTGCAGCCACCCTCAAAATAGTGTTCTAACCTTGTAGCCATTCAGAGAACAAAGATGTCTACATAAGTTAGAGAAATAGAGATCATAAAGTTAATTCTACAAAGTATCCATGTGGGTGAAGTGAGTGAACTATAAGTCCATCATTGATTGTATTGTCTGTTGTTTAATGTCTTATTCTAATTGATAAGATACTTTTTTTTATTTAATGATGTAAATACACGAGTACATGTTTATGTAACCTTCAACAAATAAAAAGATGTAAAAAATTTAGATTTCCATTTTATTTTTTTAGCTTTTCATAGTTTTGGAGTTTATAACCGCCTTTCCATATGTTGTGTGCATTATGCATGCACTTATTAAGACTCGTCCATGAACAATTTGAAACCACCCTCATAACAATGTTCTGCAATCATCGCGGTGAGTTTTACCTCCACTTTTTCAATGAATGTGTCATAGGTTACGGATTGCACACAATCAGTCGACTAGGTAGTTATGTAATCTGTGCATAAACTCTTATATAGAGAGAAGCAATGTTCCATTTTTTTTCAAAGTCTTTGTTGTCTAAATATCGCCAAACCCCCTGCAAAATATATGCCCTCCATCATTCAAACGATCTCTCTCAACTCTTCTTCTGATCTACTTCCTTGTCATTTTCATATATCTAGACGTAGTTTAAACTTTAAACGTTTTATTTTTTTTACTTTTGTTGATCATTATTACCAGAATCTGGTAAATCAATTACTGGTGAAATTGCAATTTTGCATTGTTTGAATCACGTTTTTGAGTGCATAAATAGATTTAGCACCCTCATAAACCTCCAAGGAAACCAACACATGTGATATCAACCCTTGAAATCTGTCATTTCATCCATCCTTATGAATTTCTTGTCAAATTTTAGACAAAATGCATTGGAAAAAAAAGTAACCAAAGAAAGGTAAAAACTTAGAATGTTTAGACTACATGTTTGTGTGCGCGTGTATGGGGTGTTTAGTGGTATTGTAATTACATGTAGTGTACCTTAGTATCCTTTACTTTCATTTTTGTGTTAAATGTGTTCTTTGGGTCTTGCCAAATTCATTGCAACATATATGCCCTATGTTCACATTGGCTCTCTCAACTATGCTTTATCTGCTCAACTAGACATACTAGACATAGCAATACCTTTTCCCATCATCGTGACGGTCCCCATGGCAGTTGTTTGTGGACATGCTCTCTTCTACTCGTAGTTGTGGGGAGTCAAGCTGTGAAGGTGAGTGACTTGGGAATTGATCTTATCTGTGGGGAGTCAAGTCACTTTGTATACCCTTGTAGTAATAGTCTTTTAGGTTCATGTGTGTATATTTGATGAGATTTGAACTTAATTTGGATGCAGATTTCTTCCATCCAACAGGTATGGAACAAAGTCAACGATCATCCAATGGACATGAAGCAAATTCAATTGACTTTGCTCCATGCCTGTTGGATGGATGAAATCTGCAATCCATGCAAGGATTGTCATTTGATAAAATTACATGTAGATTTTTTTTAATTATATTGTTTATACATTATATCTTTGGTCTATATTTCATTTTTAAATAAGTATAAAAAAAATCTTATAATCCTATTACTAATATAACAATACATACAATACAATTGGTATAATATAACAATGCATAAGTACAAATTGGGATGGTATTAATTCCATGAAGCTTTACAAACTAGCATACTTTGAATAGTCAAGTTGTATTGCTTTTTCACTGATAACATGTTTTAAACTTAGGGTATACATATTGAAATCGGATCACTAAGAAACAACATCGATTTTTTTCATCAATGGTGTATGGGATCCTAGATAACTAAGAGTTGGCCTAATGTTTGATATTAAGATAATAAGAACTCATAACTCCCTATTAATTGGGGACTTTCTTGTCTCTATTTTTTTTTGGGGAGTTCTTCATATATTATTGTCTATAGAGTTCACATCTAAAGATAGTTTGTCTTGAGAAAAATGGAAAATATTTGCTTCATAGTTGACTCAAATAGAGAAAGGAGTAGTCTATATCATGATATAGGTTTTCCATGACTATATCATTATATAGTTAACACAAATATCTCTATAATAAAAACTTATTCATTCTCCCACACCAGGGAGATTATGGTTTAGTTGACAAGATATTTGTTGATATAGGTCATTTTAAGGGCAAAGATGGACATTATTTGTGTTGTGAAAGCATTGCAATAGGTTAACAATGGAGCAATTTGAGATCCCTTGTACCATTCATATTAAAATATCGTCTTAAAACTATTTTTAAGAACCATGTTTTTTTTTATATTTTTTCACTCCCCAAGTTGTAGGTATCTGACTAATTTTTGCATTAACTCATTCTAAAGTCTCCTCATTATAATTTAAAATTTTCTATATTACAATTTCATTAAACTTCTTTTTATTTCATCTTTACTAAATACTAACATTTCAATTTATTTATTTCATTTTGTTTTTACTCAATTTCATATTTCTTCTTTTTTGGAGTCATTGTTCAATGTTCTTGCAAATGATAGGGAAAATAAGTAGCACTGAGTTTAGCCTTGTTTATATAATTGATAGAAACATTCTTTTTCAAAAGAAAAAATCATGATTTCTATTCAATAATCGAATGGAAATTACACTTCTCATGTGCAATGCACTAACAAATAATAATATTACATATTAATAGAAAATAAGTAGTCGTTAGTTTAGTCTTGTTTATATAATTGATAGAAATATTATTTCCAAAGAAAAAAATGTCATTTTTATTCAATAATTGAATGTAAATTACACTTCTAATGTGCACAATGCATCAACAAATAACAATATTACATATTAATGTACATTTCATTTTTGTCTCATTGAAAAAATAATTATCAATTCTGTGTTTTTTCCCTTTCATCTTTTTAACCTCGTGCCTCTCCCAAACCTTATAAAGTAGTAGTTGGCATTGCTACTCGTACTTGGAATTTGATGGGTATGAAATGTTATCTTATGTCATGAATAAGGGGTTCTATAGACTTATGAAACCCCCTTACACATCTAAAGTTGGATGGTAGATGGGCAATGAACATTTCGTAGACCCCATCTAACGAGGGACTTGCCATCAATTATATAGAACATTACACATCTTAGGTTATAACTTTCGAACCAATGAACTCAACATGTAATTATAGATTATGTATGTTTTTAGTTTCTCCTTCTTCTTTTGTTTTTAAAATAATTTAATTTGTTCTTATAAATATTGTAAGATGGATTTATCCCGGTGAAAATAACTTTACCTCTATGTATCTATGTTTAAAACTTATTTGTTGGGCATTTTTTCTTACTACCGTTCTTGTTTTTATTTAAAATTTGCCAACCTTTACAATTAATTTTTTTAATGCATTATTAAAAAAAACAATTACTATGTTTTTTTCTTTGTTTATAAATTATTTCAGCTAAACAAATTTACAATTAAATTTTTTTATGCATTATAAAAAAATCAATCAATGGGTTATTTTCTTTGTTTATAAATTATTTCAGCCAAACAAATTTGAAAGAAATAGCTACAAAAATTCGATAACAATGATAGAAACAAGGTCACAAGACACTATTTGTGCCAATTATTTTGTAGATAGCCTTTAGTGACATAGAAGGGAATTCCAAATCAATGTTATTCATTTTGGAGGGTGGGGGGCGGATTTAAGGCCTGAGTTGAAAGAAGAGATTGCAAGGAAGTATAATGTTTTTGATGAAGAAACAATATTCATCTTAGGATTCCACAGTAGTAATCCATTCTCTAAAGGGTTTGGAATAATATATGACAGTGTGAAAGATGCAAGGAAACTTGAGCCAAAGCATTAGTTAGCTAAAAATGGTCATGAATCTAGCGCGTCAAAGAGAGTAAAACTAGAGCCAAAAAAACATGTGGCATTAAAAATAAAAAAAACATAGATGTTGAAAGCAACACTGCTTTGAAATGTATAAAACTTATGTGCATTTTGAATTCAAATATCCTTTATAACCTAAGTATTTTTGTATAAGATTTTTTTTTTCGCTATAATCATTTATTAAATTAGTTTGTTTTCTATTATGCATATATTTATAATAAAAAAATTCCAACTTTTTTTATAATTAATTTATACATGTGAGTGTTTATTATTTATTTTTTTACATTTAAAATAGTGTAGTGTTCTTACATTCCATCCTTATTTCATTGAATATAAATTTTTCAAATACTCTTTCAATTACATGGTGTAATTCATTTTCTAAAAACCATTGTAGAGTTATGACATTAATATTGACAACAAATTCTATTACAAGGATTAAAAATGGAGAGGAAGCTTCCAATCATGTTCTACAAATTTTGGAATTCAAATTAACTTTTTTCTAAGAAAACATTTATGATATTTTCTATTTTGATAAAGAAAAAAAATTAAATATACAATCATTATGTTTTTTTACTCTCTAGAGGACAAAGAGTCACTTTTCTTACCAAATAAGCATCTTAACTATGCAAAATAAACTTGAGCTCTATCTTTTTCTCTTATAACACCTAACCTACGTATGACCACTTACATTTTCAAATAAAAAACATAGCACAACTATTCATTATCCAGTATTAGAACCACAAAACATATTATAGTCTTCCAAAAAAAAGACTTAGCTTTAGAGGCCAAATCTCACTAAACCATAGAATTTTCAAAATTTCTATAGGAAAATTGAAACCCACAACCTAAACAAATATTTTTGATGAGATCTATTGAGGGAGAGATCCTCCTTCTCTTATTTCCACTATTATTATTGGCTATGCTTATTGTAACAATACAACTTCCTTAGATAATTTATTTGTTGTCTCATTTAGTTCTCTGAACACATGCTGGAAAGATATGTCTTCATACCTACTTTTTGCATCTTTGATTTTTTCCATTATAGGATGTAAACTTAGTTTCTCTATCTTGTTAACTCCATTAACTTAATAAATTACTATCTCCAAATCTCCCATGATCCGTATGCTTGATATTCCTTTATGCGCAACTATGTATAATAGCACCCATAAGGTACACATTTCAACTTTATTATTTGATCCTTGCCCAAATGCTACTTTGAAAGAGATATGATGAGATGAAGACAAATAAAGGATACAACTGTATCCACATTCATTGGGATTCATTGAATTGCTCCATCGAAGTATCCCCATGCTTTTGTGTAATCAATATTCGAGAACTTCAAGAATCTTGGAGGTTTTACCTTTGTTGTCTTCCATATTCCATCATAAGCATACCATACCTAAAGGCTTCCCTGAATTGATAGTAACTCTTTCCTTTGAAGAATCATTCCATTTGTGGCTAATCATAAACCCCATGCAACTATACATGGCAAAGCCTTGTGATTTGAAACTACACAATCCAAACACCAATTTTTTATGCACTTAGAGATATACTCTCCTTCCCATTTCCCTTGACTTTAATTAGTTTTGGAGTCTCCCCCCTAACTTCTCTTGTGAATTGGTAGTGCGGTAATAAATTTCCCATTGATTCCTCATTGACTTTACATAGTGCACTTATTTTTGGACCTTGCTAAGACATCCTTTTGCAGTTATCCCTAGTCAACACTTAGTTGGATAATACAAGCCATAAAAATATTCTAGCTTTCAGTGGGAACCTATGAATTCTAGATTACCTCCCACCACCATTTCTTATCACCTTCATTACTCTCAATTTCATTTGCTACATAACCCAATTTAGATGTGTACGTTCCTAAAGCTTTATTATTAGACCATATTATCTATCCTTGTTATCCTTTAATTTTATAGCACTATGTTTGATACTAGCAATAATATTAATCGTGAATCAGATTTCATATTTGGTTCCATAATGTAAAGCCCTATTATGTTGCATTTACTAGACTATAAATTTCTAGGAAATTGTTGACGCGCCAAATTGGCCTAAGTCAATCAGTAAGGGAAAATGCTTGATAGTGAGTCCCAATTAGACTCACTCAATCGTGAATCAGATTTCATATTTGGTTCCATAATGTAAAGCCCTATTATGTTGCATTTACTAGACTATAAATTTCTAGGAAATTGTTGACGCGCCAAATTGGCCTAAGTCAATCAGTAAGGGAAAATGCTTGATAGTGAGTCCCAATTAGACTCACTCTTGTTTTGTATGGCAAGTTCCAACTAATATGTGGGCTTGATTGCAGCTGAGAATTTTATCTCAGAGGAGAAAAATAAATTGTCCTCCAAAGAATTCTTTCTAATTCTAAATCTAACTAATTAAAACAAATTCAAAACTATATATTCCAACTATTATTCTAACCTATTGTGATCGGGAGATTTTCTAAAAGGTTAGACACAATATCAAATATTATTGTTGATTACAAAAAAAAATCATGTTAACATCAATACGTTAAAACAATAATGAAACTGATGAAAGTTACAAAGAGTTATTAACTACACCTGCAACCCTACCATTGTATCCATAAGTAACCATAAATGTATAAGTTGCTTAAACAATAAACATAGAAAGAATTCATATGCAATATTATTCAAGAAACCCATAAAATCAATTAGCACTGTAGAGAAGTTCCAATACACAATTGAACACCATTCATGGTCGCCAAAAATTTGTCTTTTGTCCTTTATTCATGAGATAAAAGTATTACCATATTTCAATGGGAAAAGGTCCCTTTCGCATACAATTGTCTTTGTTTTATAAGGTGAGAAGTACCTTTCAAATTCTGTAACTATTAATGTTACAGTGACATTGTTTCAAATCATTTATTTTATTCTATTATACAATTTAGACTTCCTTTACATCTTCATTCATGAATATACAAAAATTACTAACAAAATTTAAGAAGACTATTTAGTAGTAAAATTCTATTTATAGGAACCCCATGGGTCATAATTCTTGGAGATCTCCTCGACCTTGTTCAGTTGTATTCTCTCAATTTGTAATTCTCCATCATATATCCTTTCAGCCACTTCTCATTTCATGTCTCTTTGAATTCTTTTGATGTAAGCATCAGTCATGGTGGCCAACTTCACTGTTTTTATCAGGGAGTTGTTCAGAATATATTTATTTATTCCTTTCAACTGCTCAATAACTTGCTTTCTTTCATCCCTGCTTTGTTCCACTTCTACTATCCTTAGCTTGTTAGGCATTGCTTGGCTTAATTCATCCATTACTGGCATGCCAAATTGCTCCAGGATTTCATCTGTTGAATTCCATAACCTGAAACAAACCTTCTTGGTGATCTTCACTATTTCTTCAACATCCTCGTAGGATTCCTTCCAAGTATCTAGCAATATTTTTGTTTTCCCCTTCTCCCTTTGATTAAATTTAGATAAATTTGATGGAGTATCTATATACCTTTCTTGCCAATCCACTATTTCATCAAAATCATCTTAGGAAAATAGTTCTCTTGCGCTTTTTCTCATCCACTTGGTCTGAGAGTTTGGTTAAATCATCTTGATATTCCTATATCTTATTTAACTCAGTGAAGAAATTTGTTTGAGTTTCCCTCCTGAAGGTACCCATAAACTATTTGTTTAAGTACACTTCGGGTTTCTGTAGTTGATACCTTTTATGTATGTCATCTGGAAATAGTGATGTGATAGGGGATCCTACTTCATTTAATAATGTAGACATGCTTGAATCTAGATGGGAATAAACCCATCTGATTGCATTTTTGTAAGGAAAAATGGCAGGTCTTGCAACAATGGCATATAACCCACTTTTTTATGATGTTCTTATACACTTCTAGGTCCTCATTGTCTTTTGGAAATTCTTCCCGGACGAAGTTTTTATATATTTCATCCCATGTGGAATATATCTGAAGACCATTGTGGTAATTAGTATCTATCAGCAACAGGTTATCTGGACTCTTTCCTTGAACGGTGACATTCTCAGTGGGTGCCTTTCCCTTTCTCATTTGTGTTATCAAAATTATGTGTTATTGAAAACTTGTAGAATTCAAAACACTATAAGGGTTTTGCAATAACACTTAAATATCATTGTAAATTGACAGAGTATCATAAATAATGATGAATTTCTGCACAGGAATTCACAATTAGCCCAGGAGACATTTTGCAGACTTCTTTCACACTCTTTACCTCGAAAAATAACTATATAGTGCTTAAATTATGCTATTAGTACATGCTCACCAACTTTCTTCTTTGTAGTTAATGGATTTCGATTTGAACTCGTAACAGGCGGGAAAAGTATAGGGTCATCGATGCCTTTGGAATAACATGATTGCAAGAAGATGGGTTTTTGAAAGAACAAGCTTATGAGAAAATGAACTTTCAGAATGACAAGCTTGCGAGAAGACTCTCTTCGGGAAAACCTTTTCAAAAAAATCCTTTCAAAAGAAAAGGCTTGCAGGAGAACCTTTTCAGAGGATTTCCTTTGGAAGCACGATTTCGGGTAAAGGATTTCGTAAAAGTGAAGAGTGAGCACTCAAAACAAAACTAAAAAGATTCCTTGAAGGAATATTTGAAGGTGTTGCACTGGGAAGAGCGATAAGCATGTTTAGCATGGAGACTAATCAATGGTACGAGGCACTTTATTAGACTATATATATATATATATATATATATATATATATATATATATATATATATAAGACCCTTATAATGAGGCACGATTAAAATTTTCCAAAAAAATCAGGAAAAATATATGGGACGTAGGCTTGCGAGGAGATATACTTTCAGACAACACTTTACTCGCTTAACACTACAATGGAAAAAGTCTAAAAAAGGTAAATTTTATGACTTTTTGATGGAGAAAACCCGACAAAAGGATTATGATAATATTGTGACTTTCGGATTGGGAAGATCATGAGAGTATGGCAACTTTCAACCCGATGAGGAAATCCCGTGAAGGTAATCCTGACAGGCTTGCAGGTTCTTGTTTCAGAAAAAACAGTGAACATTATAGATCATCATGTGAGAGTCTGAATGGATTAGAGGCCGATATCAAATCAATTCAAAGTAAACCAAGCACGAGCAAGGGCTTAAATATTCCAATAATACTTCAAACAATTTAATGCCAGGAAAAAATGAATCATACGAAAGAGGAGATAAAAAAATATTGTCTTCTATAAATAACACAAAATTGCTCAAACCTGAGGAAATACTCTTGCTCTCCATATTTTATGTAGAAATTTTGGGGGTCATTATATTATCCTGAAAAAGAAAAATTCAATGGGAGTTGTTGTATGTACAATAAGAATGGAGAACATTTTTTATAGAATTGGATAACCATAAATTATTTGAACCTAACCCCTAGTTTGTTTTACTTCCTCTACCAATCTTCCAAGCCAATGATTTACCTACAAATGGAAATACTTTAACTAATTCCTTCCATACCATTGATGCTCCTCTATATTCCTTTCTTTCTTCCCTAATCCAATCCTCTAGAGGCCCTAGGGCTATGCATTTAGCTTGCATTACCATTACTCCACAGTGCATTATTTATCATATTTCACAAGTTTTTTTGTTGCAAGTGCCTATCCAAACCAATTAATGTTCTTAAGGACCAACCTCCTTCCTCCTTAGGTTTATCTATTTTCTTCCAATTGACCAAAGGAATGCTTTCCTTCTCTCTTTTGCTTGTTCATAAGAAACTAAAGAATATTTTCCTAATGTTTTCCAACATACTCTTAGGATGTGTGATAAGGATAATTAGTACACAAGTATTCCTTCAAAAATTGATTTAACCATAGTTTTCCTTCCTCCTCCAAATAGTCATCTATGACACTAATTTGACACTTTTCCTTCAGTTTTCTCATATACCCACCTCCACTCTTTGATTATATATCCATTAGGCTTTAAATAAAAGCCTAGGTGTTTTAACCCTCAATCAAGGGGACAGGTTGAGAAACCCATAATTTGCATACAATCATTCTCTAAGTATTCTCCTGTCTCATTAAATAATAGTGTAGACTTAAGTTCACCTCCATTCCAATTTCTTGTTTGTCTAAATTCAACACTTCTTTGAATTTAATGTCTTATCTTGATAATGTTTTTCTAAATATTATATCATCTACAAAATGATAAATGTATTAATGACAATGAATTTCAGATATTTATACCTTGAATTGTTCCTTCTTTCTTGCATGCTCTTATCATTCTGATAATACCTTTAGCTACCAGAAGGAAGAGAAAAGGTGATAACAATTATCCTTGTCTTAGCTCCCTTGATGCATAAAAGAACCTTGAAGCTAACCCATTTATCAATATTGCAAAAGTAGCAGAGGATACACTCCAAGATCCAATTTACCACTTGATTTCTCATTCTTATATGCATAAGTAACAATCTT
>ML776924.1:130990-143579 GCA_009831015.1 Picea engelmannii
GGTTTCTTTAGAATTCAATTTATGCGCTCAAAAACGCTTTGACAAAAGTGTTCCTAAATCACCATAGTTTTCATGAGTGAAAAGGTTAGGGAGGTTGGTCTTGTGACAAGTATTTTGAAATTGTGATCTAATGTATGTACATAAGACATTCTAAGAGAAAGTGTTTTTCATCTTCAACCCTCTTAGTGTCACAAAGATGACAAATTCTTTCAACCCGTAACATTTTGGGAACTGTCCAATGACCTACTTCCCTCGGGATCTAGTGAGAGTTTCTTCTTATTTAGCAATGTGGATTTTCTTCTTTACGTGAGTAAAAAAAAAGATACACTTTTGATCTTCTAGATTAGGGTTGATCACCCCCTTATAGTATCTTAATTTTCTTTTATCTTCTAATACTTTATCGCACCACAATTTTTATTTAAATTTAGGTTTAAAAATATGTTTAATATTAGTGTTATTCTATAGAGTGACCTCTTCCTTTATACCCCAAATATTTATTCAAGACTTAATATCTTTGTGCCAACCCCGTTTGAGCCAAAAGTGGTTTTGACTAGAGTTTGAAGCAATCTTAAGAAGCCTCTTGTCTTCCATGTTGTTTATCTTGTTCTTGTATATTAGGTACCTAGTCATAGCCATGTTATCGATGGGCAAAATACTTGCTTCTATTTGAAAAGGATAGGATAGGGTGTATTGCCTTTGATTTTGAGATTATAAGTTATAGTTTTATCCTTGTTCCACTTTTCAAACTAATCAAAGAGAAAAAAAAATTTGCATTGATTTTTCCCATTTAATACTTATGTATCAACTTCCCTAGCATATGGACTATGGAAACAAAATGTGTTATTGCTCAAACTCTCGTTAAAGGGAAAGTCCTACCCTACCTAGTGTTGGATATGTGTTATATTCTTTGCATGACTAGAACATTGGATATGTGGGTTAGAGGGGGGTGTAGTGCCCCCTTCCCAAGGGGTCACGGGGGAGCGGAGCCCCCTTTTCCAAGGGGTTTGCAGGGGGGTGGGATCCCCCCTACATGAGGGTTTAGGGGCAATGCCCCCGAAAAAAAAAATTACCGGTTTTCATGTCTGTTTTTGGGCTATTTTTCAGCACATGGTTTTTTGTCAATGGTTTTCAATTTCCAGTTAAGGAATTAGGGTTGTTGACTAATCCAGGTCATTGGATTAGGCTTCTTGATGTCGTTGGATCCTATATGTTTATCGTATTGTAAACAATGTATTATGTGAATGAATATAGAATATGTTGGTTTTCTCGGTTTGGCTTTCCAGGGGAAAAATATCTATGTAATGTGTGTATTTTCCATTGTATCTTTTCTATTCTTTTATTGAAAATTTGTTTGTAGTATAATATTATACAAGGTTAAAATCTACATTTGGTATTAGTGCAGTTATTGGCTTCAGGGGGACACCTTTCTGGTCAAGAGTTTGGCTCAGGACTGTGATAATCCTTGTTACAGTCGAAGATCTACAGTATTGATTCTTCAAGTGAAAATAAATGGCGAGTTGTTCGAAAATATAGATTGAGAAATTTAATGGGAAAAGTTTTGAGCTATGGAAGCTCAAGATGGAAGATCTATTGGATGACAAAGATCATGGATCGTAGTGGATCTAGGTATTGCACTTGCGGGAACGTCAGCAAATGACTCGAAAAAGTTGGATCAGAAGGCGAAGAGCACAATCCAATTGTGTCTCTCAGATTCAGTATTACTGAATGTGTCAGGGGAAGCTATAGCCAAGGAGTTATGGAATAAGTTAGGGAACTTGTATTAGTCTAATTTCCTGGTAAATAAATTGTTCCTGCAGAAGAAGTTGTACAACCTAAGGATGAGAGATGGAGACTCGGTGACAGAGCATTTGAATGCATTCAATACTCTGCTAAGTCAGTTATTATTTGTTGAGATTAAAATTTCAGATGAAGATAAGTGTGTTAGTTTACTTTTCTCTTTACCAAACTTGTGGGATAGTCTGGTTGTGGCCATAGGTAGTAATACAACTACCTTGAGTTTCGATGATGTGGTCTCATCCTTGTTGTCGAAGGAGATGAGACGAAAGAACATGGAAGGATAGAGCACAAAAACATTATTTACAGGAGGACGATCCCAAGATAGAAATAGATCTAAGTCCTCAAGTGGGAGATCTAAGTCTAATGGTAGATCTAAATCTCTCGGAAATTTTGTAAAGGTATGTTGGAGGTGTGGAAAAGAAGGGCACTTCAAGAAGCAATGTAGATCCAAAAGCATTGAGAAAGTGAAAGGATTTGAAGGTGCTCCCTCTACAGAAGAAAATACCTCCAAGGAATAAGGAGGAGATGTGTACTTGGCTTCTTCAAGCACACATGCATATCATGAGGCATGGTTGGTTGACTTAGGTGCATCCTTTCATGAGTCACTCATGTTCGGACAATGTTGCTTCGCAAGCCTCAAGCTTAACGCAAGTTGCCTCAACTTACTGCCTCGCCTGAGCCTCCTGCTTAGCGAGCTCCTAGATTGTCTGCTCTGAAACAGGCCCTTCCAGGCATTGTTCTATTGTTGTGACCACTTGATCTAATTGTCAACCATGTCCATCAATCTCCTTGAAAACCTTGCAAGCTTCATCCTGCACAGGTTGTAGCTTCTGTGTTACTTCCATTACCTTACCCTAGAGGGTAGTGATATGTTGATGTACTGCACGTTTCTCCTGGGATCTCTTCATTCTTTCCACTATGGTGAGTAGCTTCATCTGTGTCTGCAATGAAAATGCTTGTTGTTGCACTTCCTCTAAGTGCGCCTCTATCACTTAATTGTTTACATTCTGAGGCGAGGCGTTCGTATGTCTAGGTGCTTCTGTCACTTAAATGTTTACATTCCGAGGCAAGGGATCTTATACTTGCAACTGTGTCTTTGGCGGTCTCCTCCCTCTGGTCACGCACCTCCTGCAGGGTCCTTGGTACTGTTCAAGCCTCCATTATGTTATCCTAGACTGAAGTTGATGGAGGGTCTCTGCAAGCTTCACTACTTGATCTTTGATCGACTCTTGCTCCTCATGTACCAAGCCCGGCATAGAGCAACATGATTTTCTTACCACTTCTTTGACCACGGTCTGTTCTACAAGCAACTTCTCTTTTTCCCTCTATAGCTGGGATTTTTCCTCCTGAAGCTTTGCTTTCTCGCTTTCATGGGCAACTACATTGTCCTGCGTTGCTGGTAATTGTACTAGGACTTAGTCTTTCTCCTTTTTCAACGCTTATGTAGCCTTCTCCTTCTTTTCCTGAGCTCTCTAGAACCGAGCTTTTATTGCATCTGCAAGCCTTCTTAACTGGGTTGGTTCGTCCCCCAAATCTGTAGTTTGTGATGAGGAAGGTGCAGACGGCGCAGTAGGTACTACGCGGACCAAGCGAGCAGCTTGTTGTACTTCCTTCAATTCCCTCTCAATCCTTCTGTATAACTCCTCCTGGTTCTCTCCATATCTCTGCAACATGTCTTCAAAGTTGTCCTCCATAGCTCCACGAACCAGACTGATGTCGTCCTCAGTGAGAGTGGCCTCCAACTGTGGCTTATTGGCGTGTGTTTTCTTCCTTGCTAAAGGTTTCTTCGGATAAACTTTCCTCTTTTGCAGTGTCACTGTCCCAACAAGGGGATCTTCAGGTGGTGTAGATTTGCCTCCTCCTTGCTCTTCTTCTCTTTCATCTCCTCCTCCTTGTCCTTCTGCTTCCTCTTCTCCTCCTCCTGGCGAGCCAGACCGATTATCTCCAGAAGTGTTGTCCTCTTCATCTCTCTCTATGTCATGGACTTCAGCCTGATTTTTATTCTTCATTGTCCCACTGGATTGTCCAACATGTTCAACTTGTGTAACTATGGGGCTTCCTATGGTGTCAATGTCGGATAATTCTGCATTAGTGACAGCTACAAGAAATTCCTCCATCCACTCATTTGTAATCTGCTCCATATCTTCATCCGTCAGCTTCTAGTATGAATGTAATTCTTCCTAGTGCTCATCTCTTCACGCGGTGATGTAAATGAAATGGGGATCGGTGTGAAACTTTCTCTATGGGTCGGTACTGATGCAGGGTGAACAGTGTCATACGTAGGAATGATTCGATGGTGAACTTGAACTGTTGATAATATCCATGAAACACGGCATTGGAATGCCATTGTTTCGTCATGTCGTTGGTATACCACAGGGTGGAAAACCGAGCGGACAATGGATCTGAAGGTTCGATCTCTGGAAAAGTGGCTCCTTCAGGCATTTGCCAAGCAACAAATGTGATCAAAATGATCAACCAGTTGTAATGGAATTCGCCCAGTTCATCTGCATGCCCTCCACACACTTTCCTTCGAGGTCCACCACGAACCCAATGACCTGTGTGGGGCAGTTCTTCCTCACTAGCTTGCCAGCTAAGAGTTGGAAATCAAGGCGCATTGTGCCATCTTTTATAGAGGCTACCTTGTAACCTCGCTTTCCTTCTTCTACCTCTCCATAAGCTTCTTTGATGTGTTACACCAGGGAACAGTCTGAGGCCTTTCCTGGATAGAACTGTTGAGGGTCAGGACCCTTCACACTTAAACCTGTGATCTTGTGGATCAGCGTTGGATCCACAGTAATCCTTCTGTCGAGCCACAGATATCAACCATGATAGCACGACAAGATGATTTTAAAGCAAGCGTTAACCTCCTGGTGGCGGCCAAAATGTGGGATCTCCATGACGTTCAACACGGTGGACTGCGCCAACCCCTTAATCCATGATCGTGAGATGAGGCGAGGTTTCTTTCCGGTTGTCTTCGTCAAGTAGCGGTGGGGAGCTAACATGGCGTAGTTATTCTGGTCTCCTAAGTTGAAGTCGATGTTATTCAACAACGGGATCTATCCTAACTGACTCTCGACTATGCGAATTCCTTTCAGAATGTACGCAGTGAACACGGAGTACTCAAAATCTTGAGGGATATTGTCGCGGTTAACATCGCCAGCCAAAGGTGGAATATATTCAGGTAGGATTGATGGTATCTGCTTTGCATTAGCCAAGTCACTCAGGTGCTTACTTCGTTGTTTAGTTACGGGGTTGACACGGTCGGAACAATGTCCAGTTGAAGGGGAAGCCTGCAGCCCCCTAGTCGACGACGCCTGGATACCTTCAGATATCGGTCTGTCGACCATTAGCTTCTTAAGAAATTCCTCGACAGACTTCTCCAATTCACTAGGTTCACCTGACATTCTAGCTTTTAACAGAAAAATGGGGTAGACAAACGGACAGGCAGGGTCTAGTTCCAAATAGCAACAGGCAACACAACTCGATACTTGGACAATTCTTTGCTTAGCTCAGTCAATCACGGGTAGAAAAAATTGGTCCCAGTGCAACGACCGACAAGTTAAATAAACGGGGTATCGTGACGGACCTTCCAACGGCCAGGAAATGCTTCCATCAATGTAAATCTATCTGTTATGGTGTGGTCTCAACATCCAAAAAGCGGTCCATAAGCCCATAAATGTGTTTTCTAACCGTTCTGGAGCGTCATTCTAACGGTCGAGGCGCCTCCAACGGTCATATAACTTCGCCAGGGCGAAGTCCAATTCTGCGCAGACTTGTTATTCCAGCGAGGTTCAAATCCTATGAACCTGCCTCCTGCGAGGTTCCAGTCTGCGAAGTCTTCCATCTAGTTTCGGTAACTTCTTGTAGCTTTTCCAACTTATCTTTCTTTTTATTGAGCTTCCTTTCCTTCTTTCTTGTTATCTGAGTTTCTCTAACTGTTTCTGGAGTTATCTTTCCATTTTTATTCTTATCTTCCCCTAGCGTAGTGGCTTCGCACTATTGAGGTGCCCTCAAAGATTCTGAAGTAAATATCCCTTTTCTTAATATTTCCCGAGTGGGCATACTTATTTCTTGAATAGATAAGTTCTTCAAGCCTTCTTTCATTCTTTCAACCTTGATAGCTAATTTTCTTGCTTTATGTCCTTCCTGCGTTTTTACTTTGCTCTGTTGCTTCGACTTATCCTCTCATTCTTCTATTAGTTAGTCTATTTTCCTAGCTATGAAATCCCTTAATTCTTGATTTTTCTTTTTTGTAGCTTCTTCCTCTACTTTCCTTCTGATCTGATCCTTCTCAATCCAAGTCTTACCTAGAAATAGTGAGAAAGGGGCATTATCCCCAATAAACCTAATGACTTCAAATTCTTCTTCAGTCGATGTTCCATGGACAATAATAGGTACATTAGTAACTCTTACACATAAGGTTATCATCTTTCCCTTAAACAAGCCTATCCTTCCCAACAAAGATACCATAGTAGGCTTTCCCAAAATTTCCCAAGTTTCTTCTGTCATAATATTCACTTGTGTTTCTTCATCCAAGATACAGTCTACGTCGAAGTCTTATATTCTTGTACTTATGTGTTGTTTTGCTTTCAGGATTTCTGGTAAACTGGCATCTTTATCAACATCCATCGTTTCTTTCAACTGCAATAACGTAATCTGAGCTTCCTCTGACCCTTTCTCTTTATGACTTTCTAACATGACCTTAGTCTCTTGACTTTCTTCATAGTTTTCTTGTCTCATGTTCATCCCTTCAAATTTAGCAATAATCCTTGGACAATCCTCAACCTCATGACCAACAACTTTACAACAAAGACAAATAGGGCCTACCTCGGGATATTCCTTAGCAAGATGTCACAGATTTTTGCAATTATAACACAATGTCAATCATCTTTTTCTTTTAAATGTCCCCCAACATTTTATGTATTGTGCACTTCCCCTAGGATCATAGTGTTGGACCTGGAAAAAAAAAAATCTAGGTTCCTGCATCCACTTATTAGTCCAAAAATTCTTTCTATGCATAGGAATAACATATATTTCTTCATTTCCATTAAAGTTACTCAAATCAACTCTTTCTTTCAACTGCTCCCTAGCCTTCAGACTGGGACAAAATCTATTAAACATACTTAAGTTCATGCTTTCGAAACAAAAATTTTCACTTTTCCTTCTCTTACCAAAGCACAAAGCTTGCTTCTTTTAGGATCTTGCCTCTTTTCTTCAGATCATCTTACTTCCTTGGCACAAAGTTTCACAAGTCAAGTAGAGTATTGTGCACTTCAGCAGCATATCTACGCACAGAGCTTCTCTTTTTATTTACTTCATTTCCCAGCAATCACAGTTCCAGGTCCCGACAACGGAACCATTTGTTGGCACAGGGGCAGACCCAGGGTTCAACGCTTAACAGCACACCAACAAAACCTCGACTAACGGCCCTTTCGGCAACACCTGCTAAGCAGACAAAGTCTCACCCGAGGTAGAAGTAGGGGGGGTTACAGGACGCAGGTGTCTGTAACTAGGTTGGGACACATATATGTGATGATAGCACTTCGCAAAATATTCTATTAACGCTTAGGAAGTGACATGCATTAGTTTATTAACCCTATTAACACTGTAGAACATGATCAAATATAAATCGACGTAGTAACAACAAATGATGATATACCCTGAGCACTTAGCACTTAGCATTATAAGTTAAATCTAGCATGCATTTACCCTTAACACAAGTAAAGTACTTAAGCAACAAAGGATCTATCTATCCACAACATACTCAAAGAACTAAGCAGATTCATAACAGAAATAACACAACACAAAGCAAACCATGAAACACCAGATATACGTGGTTCACCCCAGGGTGGGGCTACGTCCACAAACTGCTTCGCCTCTTTATTATTCGCCAGAATATTACTTTCATTCACTCTTGTTCACTAAGCCACATAGTCGAGCTTCGCACAAGCCTAGAGATCTGCGCACTAAGCACTAGATCCTCCTTCCAAAGCTAGGTCAATGCACAAAGCTAACTCTCTGTCGAGCACAAAGCCTTAACACACATACATTCATTTGCACAAAGCAGTCCAAACTACTTTCACTTATCTTCTTACTTGTACAATACATTCTTCTTTGTTTATACTTTACAAATCCTTACAATAAGGCCTTAACATGGGGAGAACCCATGGGCCGACATCCCATAAACCCGTTACAAAACCCTAACCCAAAATTAGGTGAGATCTACGATCTCAGCTCTGTCCTCCTTCGATCAACGTGTTGAAGTCCAAAAGTGGGCCAATACTGACCAAAGTTTCCCCAAAACTTGGTTGAGGGCCAACAAGTGCGGTATAGCAAGGCAGAAGACTACTCCATATACACCTCAGTATAATGGAATTGTAGAAAGGATGAACAGGACGTTGATGGAAAAATCTAGGTGCATGCTCAGTGGTGCCAGGTTAGGGCAATAATTTTGGGCAGAGGTAGTGGGTATTGCATGTTACTTGGTCAATCGATCACCCTCATCAGCATTAGATGACAAGACTCCACACGAGATATGGACTGGTAAGAAACCCTCTCTCACACATCTCAAGGTATTTGGTTGTGAGGCCTATGTTCATGTTCCAAAGGAAAACAAGAGTAAGCTAAATAAGAAGGTTGAAAAGTGTATATTTATTGGGTATAAAAATAGTCTCAAAGGTTATAAGCTTTGGAACCCAGAAACTAAGAAGGTTGTGTATAACCGAGATGTGGTATTTAGAGAAATTAAGGATGTTTTCAAATAGGAAGTCCTACCAAGTAAGAAAGAACCAGAGAAAATAGAGTTTGAGCCAAAGGATGATGAATCAGACTCTATAGAAGAACATGAATAAGAATAAGAATCTCCTCGTACTCCAGTATTGAGGAGATCGGTGCAGGAAAAAATGATACCGGAAAGTTATACTCCATCTGATTTTCGTTCAAATTTTGCTTTATCTATTACTATTGATGATCCTAGAACTGTTAGGGAGGCAGTGGATTCAGAGGATGGAAAACTCTAGAAAAAGGCCATGGTTGAAGAAATGAAAACCTTGTATAAGAATGAGGCTTGGGATCTAGTGGAGTTGTCGACTGGAAGAAATCCCATTGGAAACAAATGGGTATTTAAAAAGAAGCTAAATGTAGAAGGAAAAGTGGAGAAATACAAAGCTTGGTTAGTAGCAAAGGGTTATTCCCGGGTTGAGGGAATTGGTTTTGGTGATATTTTTTGTCTTGTTGCCAAGTTAACTTCTATTAGATTTATGTTATATATTTCTATTGTGTTTGATTTTGAATTAGAACAGATGGATGTGAAGAAAGGATTCTTGCATTGGGATCTAGAAGAAGAAATCTATATGAAGTAGCCAAAAGGATTTGTTGTGAAGGGAAAGGAGGAGTTGGTATGCAAGCCAAAAAAGTCTCAGTATGGTTTAAAACAATCACCAAGGATGTGGTATCAAAAAATTGATACTTATATGTTGGTACTTGGCTTCATAAGAAGAAAAGAGGATGATTGTATGTATTTTAAATTAATTGGTGATCATTTGATTTATTTGGTCTTGTATGTGGATGACATGTTGTTGATAGGAAACAATTGGGATATTATCCAGGATGTGAAAACTTAGTTGTCCTCTAAATTTGACATGAAGGATCTTGGTGCTGCAAATTTCATTTTGGACATGGAAATTAAAAGAGATCGGAAAAACAAGAAACTCTGTTAAATCAAAGAAAATATGTCAAGACAATATTGCAGAGGTTCAATATGCAGGAAAGTAAATCAGTTAGGGTCCCTATTCATGTAGGTGTAAAGTTATATGTTGATTAGTGTCCCAAGACACAGGAAGAGGAGGAGGACATGTCTTGTGTTCCATATGCGAGTGCGGTTGGCAGTTTGATGTATACAATGGTCTATACTAGACCAGACATTCCACATGCAGTGGGATGTTTGAGCAAGTATATGTCAAAACTAGGAAAGGAGCATTGGACATCAGTAAAGAGGGTTTTCAGGTATTTGTGTGGCACTACTAGTTATGGATTGTGCTACCAAGGAAGACCAGGTTTGGACATATTGTTGTACATACATGGATTTGTGGATGCATATTGGGCTATAGATCTGGATCGTAGAAGATCTACAAGTGGGTATGTGTTTAACCTGTTTGGAGGAGCAATCAGTTGGATGAACAAAAGACAGTTTGTAGTGGAACTTTCAACTACATAAGTTGAATACATGGTAGCCACTCATGCAAGCAAGGAAACGGTATGGTTACAGATATTGTGTTCAGGTATTGGGTTGGTACAACAAGTTGTAAGGATAGATTGTGACAGTTAGAGTGCAATTTTTATGGCAAAGAACCCAGCTTATCATTCAAAGACAAAGCATATTGATATTCAATATCACTTTGTGAGAGACATGGTTCAAGAAAAGAAAGTGTTGTTCATGAAGGTGGGCACTTTGAAGAATGTTGTAGATTCATTGAAAAAATATGTGAGCACTGAGAATTTCACTTTGTGCAGAGGATCTATGGGCATTTGTTGACTATGTAACCTTGTAAACCGATGTGTGCAAAGAAAAAAACAAGTGGGAGAATGTTGGATATGTGTTATATTCTTTGCACGACTAGAACATTGGATATGTGGGTTATAGGGGGGTGTAGTTCCCCCTTCCCGAGGGGTCACAGGGGGTTTGCAGGGGAGTGGGAGCCTCCCTGCATGGGAGTTCGAGGGTGGCGCCCCTGGAAAAAAAAATTATCGATTTTTGTGTCCGTTTTTGGGTGGTTTTTCGGCACGTGGTTTTTCGACGATGGTTTTATATTTTTGGTTAAGGAATTAGGCTTGTTGACTAATCCAGTTCATTGGATTAGGGTTTTTGATGTCGCTGACTCCTATATTTATATTGTAGTGTAAACAATGTATGATGTGAATGAACATATAATATGTTGGTTTTCTCGGTTTGGGTTTCCAAGGGAAAAATCTTTGTGTAATGTGTGTATTTTCCATTGTATCTTTTATGTTCTTTTATTGAAAAAAATTTTGCAGTAAAATAGTGTACAAGGTTAAAATCTACACGTAGGATAGCCTAGGGGAAACTGCTAGGCAAGCCACCTATTGTCACCTCATTGGCCTCTCCTCTTCACTTTAAGGCTAAGGAAGGGGCTTCCTAACCTAAGGAGGGTATTATTAAGGGTCAAGCTAACTCAAATCATTAAGTAATCAAGGGGAGTTCTAAGACTTGCTTGACTAAAGTTTTGACACTATTCACTCTCAAAAGGGAAGGGAACTTTAAATGTGAGTGAATAGTATGCCAAATTACTAAACATGAACAAGCTTGAAGTGTGTTTAACTTTAGACAAACAATGCTTATTCAAAGAGCAAAAGTAGGTCTTGCTAAATAAACCATACACCATAAATTTTCAACAATGTGTAACACAAGTGTTCAATTTTAGCATGAGAGATAACATGTATCTAATAGAAAAATAATGCTTGGAAATTTGGTCATAAATCATGTTCACAAATGAAATCCATAGATCATTCACACACCATGATGATTAAATAGTGTAATTATATTTTAGGATAGCAAAAATTGCAACAAAGTTTGTACCATTCTATATGTTATCCAATAGTGAGCATTAGTGTTTTCATTGACCATGAAAAACAGAGATGTATTAAGCCAAATTAATACTCAAAGGATGGGAAAAACCAATTCTTAGGCTCACTTCACAATGGTTCTCAAGAGCAGGTCATAATGAACATTCAAGAGATGTGATATGAAGGTTACGTGTTTATTTCATATCATTCAGTAGTGATTCATAATGCATATGAGAACAAGGATTGTTTGTATTTAAAGAAGTGGAATATTGTGGTGTGAATAATGATATTCCCAAGTGTGAGGAAGGTAGTTCCCTTACAACCAAGTGACGATGATCTTATGACAACAATCGAAGTGCCTTTACCATGGGTTCATTAGCATGAAGAAGTGGATTTTTATATCATGTAAACAATGCACACTTAATATGCCAATTGCATATGATATCGAAATGAACAATGGTGAGCTTATCCCTCAATGTAATTGTAACCATTAAACACTAATAAAAATAGTACTTCAACAACACTTGTGGCATGCTATCACAGGTTTTATTACCCAAATAGTGACAAAATTGTGTTATATAAACTTGCTCAAACCAAGTGCCAATGATACTTAGAAAACATAAGAGACATCATCTTCAAAGATGCCTTTAGACATAGTATTCAAGAGCATATTTGTAACTAGAAATGAATATTCAGACATAAGATAGCAGAGTGGCTCAATGCATCATTCAAACAAAGTTACATAATCTATTATCTTAGCCATGAGATCAAGTGTTTATGATGAAATTCTACAATGCTTAGAAATATCATGAAGAAACCAACATTCAATTATACTTTATGTCATTAACTTAGAACAAGTTGTTACCCAAAGGGACAATTCTCATCAATGCATGATACCACACCATATGAGAGATGATCCAAGTAGTTACACCAAATGAACATACACACTATCTAAAGCATATCAATCATGGTTGTCAATGTGAAGTTTTGAGAATTTATAGCATGTAGAAGTTTGATTTAAACCACGAAATTAATATCCCAAGTGTTGGTGGTAAATGACCAAGGATTCAAACCTTGTATGACTATGAAAAGGAGTGTAATAGGACCAAACAAAAGTTATGTGTTATACTCAACCATCAACAGACCTCATTTAGAGAATCTGTATTATAGGGTTACAATGTAACATGTCCAAAACAACAACAAAAATACT
>ML776924.1:145421-158424 GCA_009831015.1 Picea engelmannii
AACATGTACCTCAACCAAAATCTCTCATCAATTTCATCATCCAAATCTGATCTGATCACATATACCTCAAACACTATACCACAAGTTTGTACCTCAAACCATGTGCTAGAACCACATTGTTATACAATCTCTATCTGTACCAATAACTTCAGCAACATACCTCAACCAAAAGACCAATACCCATAAGTGAAATACCAACTGTATCCCTCAAAAAATCTGATATATACAGCAATATTGAACATCCAATACCATCTCAAGAGATAAACCCTAGCTCAAAAAACATACATCAAACAAGATGTGCCATATCTCTCATAAATAGACCCCAACGATGTTGTTGTCGCGATTTCTTTGTCGCACTTTTTCTACAATGATTTTTCTGCCGCACTTTTTCTGCCACACTTTTTCTGCCGCGGTTTTTCTGTCGCATATTTTTCTGCCGCAATTTTTTTGTCGCACTTTTTCTGCCGGACTTTTTTTGCTGTGATTTTTCTATCACACTTTTTCTGCTGCAATTGTCCTACTGCACTTTTCATGCCATGATTTTTCTGTCGCACTTTTCATGCCATGATTTCTCTGTCGCACTTTTCTTGCTGCGATTTTTCTCTATCAATAATACATGCCCAAATATCCTTTCACAAAAATAGATATTCAAGTGTAATTTGAATGAGAGACTCTTGCCACTTATTTATACTTTTATGTAGCTTCCTCAAGGGGTTACCTTCTAACCATATTAACCCACTTTTCTTGTTTTAAGGTTAACCCACTTATAAACACTTGTCCACTTAACTTAACCACTTTTCATAATTAGTAAGTTCTCCATTAACTTTATTATTTAAATAATTTCTTTTGCATCCTCTTTGACTTATATTACACTCATCACTTCACTTTATTATTTAAATAATTTCTTTTGCATCCTCTTTGACTTATAGTACACTCATCACTTCACTTTATTATTTAAATAACTTCTTCTTTGCAAACACTTTGACTACTTTGACCTTTTGGGGCTTCTAGATGACTCATGAGGGTTCTCCAATTTCACATGGCCATAACTCTCTAACTGTGAGGAGTTATGTGACATTCCACATACCACCAGAAATGGCATGACATGTACTATCCATATAGAATAGTTTTACCTACAAATAGATCAAAACTCATACCATTATCCATCAAACAAACTTGGGTCCATTACCCAAACCTTTGTGTTACCGGAATTTGCTACCAGACTTTCTCCAAGGGTTTCGACCCAATTAATCAACAATATCCCCCATTGGCATTGATGGCAACACTCTGATGCAATACTGAAGTCATGTCATGCACTACTGAAGTCATGTCACTCAGGCTCTTTCTATGACCATTGCTCCCCCTGGAACCATGTGTTTGTGCTCTGCATCTAATAAATCTCTCCCCCTTTGTCATCAATGGCAAAGGTATCTTTCCATCTGGGGCTACTCCCCCTAACTAAACTATCCTTGGGGATACTCCCCCTGACTGAACTCTTCCTGGAACTGATCTCCTGACCTGAATTGTCCTCCTTATGGTGCTTCCTCGTGTAAATCTAAGACATATAAGATAAGCATTCAAAAGCATTCATTTTGGCATAGAAATTACTACGAGTCTCTGGCGAAGATACTCAAAGGATTCCCTTGAAAGCAGTTTTGTAAAGATGTCTTCCACTTATTCTTTTGTGCCCACATATTCAACTATGATGTTCTTCTCTATAACTTGTTCCCGTAGAAAATGATACTTGATTGGAATGTGCTTCGTCTTGGAGTGCATCACTGGTTTCTTTGAGATATTGATGGCGCTTGTATTATCACAATAGATTGGAATGGGCTCATCATACTCAACCTGTATATCTTTCAGAGTTTGTTTCATCCATGGGACCTATGTACAACATCCTTCTGCTAAAATATACTCTACCTCGGTTGTAGATAAGCATATTAATTATTGTTTCTTACTTAGCCGTGATACTAAAAACTCACCCAAGTAGAATGTTGCTCCACTGGTGCTTCATCGGTCATCAATGCAACTTGCCCAATCTGCATCTGTGTAGGCAATAAGTGATAGATCCTTTCCTTTTGGATACCATAATCCAAACTCTTATGTTCCTTTGAGATATTTAAAAATCCTCTTCACTGCTATGACATGTGATTCCTTTGGTGTTGCTTGAAATCGTGCCACCTGTCCAAATGCCTGCATTACATCTGGTCTGTATGTTGTCACATATAGTAAGATACCAATCATTGACCTGTATTGTCTCTAGTCTGTAGACTTTGAATCGACATCTTTGCTCAACTTGCAATTGGTTTGCATAGGAGTGGTAATTGGTTTGCAATCTTCCATTCCGAACCTCTTTAGCATTTCTATGATATACTTAGTTTGAGAAATAAAAATTCCTTGGTTTCTTTGACGTATCTGATTACCCAGAAAGAATGATAGTTCTTCGAGTAATGACACTTCAAATTCATTCTGCATATCCTTTGCAAATTGCTGGCTTAACTTGTCATCATTGCTTCCAAAAATAATATCATCAACATAAACCTCAATTAATAAAATACTATCTTGAGTTACTTTGATGTAGAGGTTGTTGTCTGCACTTCCTTTTCTGAACCCTAGATGTTGTAGATATGTATCCAGTCTAGAGTACCATGCTCTATGAGCTTGTTTTAGACCATACAAGACCTTCTTCAATTTTCACACGTAATCTGCATTCTCTAACAACTGAAATCCTTCTGGTTGTTCAATGTAGACTTCTTCTTCATCTTCTACTTCCTCTTCGTAAAGTTGCTCCATTGATTCATTTTCTTCTTCCTTTAATTCTTGTCCACCTATTTCATCAATTGTTACATTGATGTTTTCCACAACTTTGTTCAACTTTATATTTCAACACTTGTATGCTTTCCTTATACTTGAGTAACCAACAAGTACTCCTTTGTCCACACAAGAGTCAAACTTTCTCATTCTGCCATCTTCTCTTTTGATGTAGTATTTGCTTCCAAATACTCTGAAGTGCTTCAAATTTGTTAGTCTTCCTTTCCATAGCTTGTAGGAATTTTTTTCGTTGTTGTTTCTGAGCATTACTCTATTTTGAATGTGAATTGTTGTATGCACTGCATGTGTCCAAAAAATATCTATCAATTTTGAATCCATTAGCATTGTTCGAGCCATTTCATGTGTAATTATCATCCATTATGATAATGTTCCTTTGTCTCTGAACCACTCTCTGAACCAATCTATGAATCCATGCTCTCATCCACTGTCATATATATGTACAAACTTGCTAAGTGTTCTTATGAATCCATCTATGTCCATATTGTCCAAGACTCTACTGCACATTGTCCATAATGTTGACCCATTTATCATTGTATTATCATGAAGTATTCACTACTACAACTGATTGTACTTATGCTAATTGACTACTCTGGATCTGTTTATTCAAACTCTGCAAGTTGTTCGAATGATGGTTATTTGGTCTATCACAACTATCACATAAACTCCCCTTGTCTAATATTCATGTTACCTGGGAGTCTCTAAGCCGGATGGCTCAAAAAAATTCTTGCTCTGATGTGTATTCATCATCTCTCTAAGCTTTGATTTCTTTATTTTTGCACGTGGATTCATCTTTCACTATAATGCCTAAAAGTACAATCTCTTGAACCTATTCCTTATTTACATGTCCTTTTCTTTCAGTTGTTTTCCAAACCTTTCTATATCTGACGTCTTTCTTTTTCTTTGTAGAATTTTCTTCATCGGGTTTTATTTTCAATCTTGCGATCTCTGATACCTAGTCTTTGTTCACATGTTCTTCATGTTTTCTTATCCATACTTTCTTACATCTGATATCAGTGTTCTCTTTCATGGAAGTATCGATCATGTTTCTACAATCACTAGCTATGTGTCCATAGTTATGACATTTGTAACATTCAATGTTACGTGGGTCCACATAGGCATTTCTTGCTTGATCATTTCTTTTATAATCCCTGCAATCTACAACCTTATGTCCAAAGTTAGTACAATAAAAACAATGACCATAAAAAAAAATTGCATACCTAGGAGTGAATGATCTTGTTTGTGGCGTAGTCCTTCTAAATTTTTGCCTTGATTGATCATGATCATGATTGAAGCTTCTTTGTGGCATGAACATGGATGGTCTTCTTCGAGATGTATCTTCAATATTTTTCTTAGACTCTGGTTGACCATGATTCCTTCCTTTGAGTACTTCTGCATAACTCTTTATATTTTCTTCATTCTTCTTTTCTAGCAACCTAGAGTGCTTCTCTTCATTCTCTATAACTGATGTGGATGTTTCTGTCTCTTCAACGTTCTGGTTGAGCTTGACGATTTTACTTCTCAATGTGACAACTTCTTCTTCAAGCTTCTCAACCTCTTCTTCTTTCTTCATTATCTGAGACTTCATGACTTCTTCTATTATTTTCGCTTCTTCAAGCTGAATTTTTGATCTGATTATTTCTTCTTCAAGTCCTTTCTCTTCTTGACCAAACTATGCCTCAAGCTAGTTTAGATCGTTAGTTATTTCCTTAAGATAATCTGTCAATATCTTCTCTCTCATTTTTGCTTCTTCCTTCTGTTCTTCTATGTTGGCTTCCAAACACTGCTTTTGATATTCAATATTTCTTCGATCTTTCTGGCTTCTTCTAGTTGAGTTCTTAAGTTCTCGATGACCTATTGGGCTTCTTAAAAAATGTGAACACTTTCCTTTTGTTTTATCAATTCTTTCTTGAGTGACTTGCTTTCTTCTCTTAGTTCATCTAAAGCACTAATCAATTCTGCTTCATAATTGTCTTCCTTTTCAATTAGTTTTTCTGTCTCATTTCCTTCGTGGCATTATATTTGAAAATGTTTGTGTTTTTCATAATTAAAGAAAAACAAAATACCTCTGGTGATTATGTACTCTTCATCTTCTGAATCTATTTGACATGGTGAACATAATTCTTCTTGATCTGTATCTGCATCTTCTTTGGCATTTTCTGAATCTGCGATGGGTGAATAATATATGTCATGTAACGTATCTCAAAGTTCTTTGGCTAATGAACATTTACCAACATTTTCTCTTACCGAATTAGGTAATCCTTCTCAGATGAAATCCATTGTTATTTTGTTATTCTTCTTCAATTCCTTCTTGGCTGCAGTCTTTCCCCTTTTTAAACTATCATATCATGTAAAAATTGATAGCCAAATATATTGTATGTGTGCTTGTAAAAATACTTTCATCCTTATGCTCCACATCTCATACTTTAAACCATTCTGACCATTAAACATTGGTACTCCAATCTCAGAATAATCCATGATCTCCTTCCAGTGGTTAAACTGTTTCCTAAAGGAACCTGCTCTGATACCAATTGTTGGATTACTGAGAGGGGGGGTGAATCAGTAATAGAGAAATTTAATCATTTTTCCCCATAAAAAAAAAGTGTTATATCAATGTAGAATTATCATCCAATAGTTGCAAAGTAAATAAACAATGAACAAATGATCAATCACACACATACGCAGTACACCAATGTTTTACGTGGAAACCCAAAGCGGGAGAAAACCATGGAATGTTTTTTCTTATATGTCTTTAAGAATTACATTCATTGGAAGCACCAACTTCCTTTGTTTCCAGCTGCAACTGGAAGGAGGCTCCAACCCCCTAGTTTCTCAGGCTACAACCTGAGGGAAGCTCCAACTCTCTAATTCTCTGGCTACAACCAGAAGGAGGCTTCAACCCCCTATGTTCTCCGACTACAACCGGAAGGTGACTACAACCACATGTCCTTGCCTCATCCAACCGCCCTGACGTAGAAGTAGAATGATGGAACCACTGTCACACTATCACTGTGAGATATACTGCTATAAACCTATACCAATCAACCTGTACCAATAACATGTGCCAAGATGTACCATAAACAAGTGCATCAACCATGCACCAACCTGTACCTCAAGTTGTACCATCAACGAGTGCATCAACCATGCACCAAATATGTACCAATCACGCATCAAATACACATAAACTATGACTCATCAAGATGTACCGACATCATCAACTATACATCTCATGTATGTGCCAACTCATCAACTACTTGTCTCAACCATGTACCTCAATCAAAATCTCTCATCAATTTCATCATCCAAATCTGATCTGATCACATATACCTCAAACACTATACCACAAGTTTGTACCTCAAACCATGTGCTAGAACCTCATTGTTATACAACCTCTATCTATACCAATAACTTCAGCAACATACATCAACCAAAAGACCAATACCCATATGTCAAATACCGACAACAAAATACCAATTGTATCCCTCAACAAATCTGATATATGCAGCAATACTGAACATCCAATACCATCTCAAGAGCTAAACCCTAGCTCAAAAAACATACCTCAAACAAGATGTACCATATCTCTCATAAATAGACCCCAACCATGTTGTCGCAATCTTTCTGTTGCACTTTTTCTGCCACACTTTTTCTGTCATGATTTTTCTGCCGTGATTTTTCTGTCGCACTTTTTCTGCCGCACTTTTTCTGTCGCGATTTTTCTGCCGCACTCTTTCTGTCGCAATTCTCCTACCGCACTTTTTATGCCGCAATTTTTCTCTATCAATAATACTTGCCCAAATATCCTTTCACAAAAATAGATATTCAATTATATTCAAGTGTAATTTGAATGAGAGACCTTTGTCTCTTATTTATACTTTTATGTAGCTTCCTCAATGGGTTACCTTCTAACCATCTTAACCCACTTTCTTTATTTTAGGGTTAACCCACTTATAACCACTTGTCCACTTAACTTAACCACTTTCCATAATTAGTAAGTTCTCCATTAACTTTATTATTTAAATCATTTATTTTGCATCATCTTTGACTTTTAGTGCACTAATCACTTCACTTTATTATTTAAACAATTTTTTTTGCATCCTCTTTGAATTATAGTACACTCATCACTTCACTTTATTATTTAAATAATTTATTATTTGTAAACACTTTGACTACTTTGACCTTTTGGGGCTTCTAGATGACTCATGAGGGTTCTCCAACTTCACATGGCCATAACTCTCTAACCGTGAGGAGTTATGTGATGTTCCACATACCACCGAAAATGGCATGACATGTACTATCCATCTAGAATAGTTTTACTTGCAAATATATTAAAACTCATACTATTATTCATCAAACAAACTTGGGTCCATTACCCAAACCTTTGTGCTATCGGAATTCGCTACCAAACTTTCTTCAAGGGTTGACATCAATGAAAACCAACCCAATTAATCAACAACTCTATCCTCTAGAAAACCTGAAAAATATTCTATCTAACCCTTGAAAAACATCCTAAAACAACACATAGAAGAATATATATGCACAAGAATTTTGTAGGCAATTTTTTTCAATAATCTCCAACAAATGAAAATGATAGAGGTCTCCCCCTTATATAGATAAGGAGCCTCCTCAATACAAGGTGTAATACAATGTACTAGCTCAAACTATGGGGAAAAACCATTAGACCAAGTCAAAACCATGAGCAAAGTGTAATAAGTGGGCACAAACCACCCTCAAAATACTCCAATACACGAGCAAAGTGTAATAAGTGGGCACAAACCACCCTCAAAATACTCCAATACACGAGTGCCCCCTCAAATATGGCCAAAAATGTAACAATAAGTCACATGTGTGGATTATAGGGGATAAGAACAAGTGTGCCCTCGTCAAAAATGGCCAACATCAATCAAATGGGTGAAGAAGTGGTCAACAATGGTCCCAAAGACATAGGGTTCTCCTCCAACTAACCCCCAAAAGTGAGGAATGGGTCATCTCAATGTAACAACTTCTCAACAAACATCCCATCATGCCACATGTGTGGGACGTCCAGGATGAGTATCCAATGTAGCATGGCACATGTGGATCCTCAACTAGGGCGCTCATCAAATAAATAATGTGGTCCATGCCACGTCAACCTAAAATCATTGTAACAACTTGTGACCATGTGTAACCACCTCCTTGGAGTCCTCCAATGTCTCAATAAACCTCCCACGTGTGGTCTAGGAGGGAATAATCATGCATGCATGTCAATGAAGGCATCCAATTAAGAAATGAGGGCATTTATGAGTGGTCCATGTGGCAATTGTGATGATGTGGCATCCATGTCATCGGCCGATGCACTATCACATATCCCAAAACAATGACATGTATCCCAATGTAGTGCATGTATCCTAAGATAAATGTCATGGATCTCGATGTCTATAGATATGGACAATAATAGGTCCACATATTCCAAGGCAGCATCACATATCCTAATTCAATGTCAAGGATCACGAGGCATGGTACATGGATCCCAATGCAAGGCGCCCACTTGGAGTGGTGGGTTCAACTTCTTTGCAAGCCATTAGGTGATGTACACTTAGTGATTTCTCTTGACACGGCATAGTTTTAATATTTTCCTAAGTTTACCAAGGGGGAACAACATTAACCCTTGTACATGGGCCAAGTTCTAGGACAATGAGTATTTCCTAAGTCCCAAGGTAAAAGGTAGGTGATGTGATGAAAAATTATGGAAAGGGGAAGGGAAAAACTTCATGTAGTGACCATCAAAGTCATTTAATATGTTGCATAGGTCTTGTGATTTTATTCAACTAGCTTTCATGAGATAGGATTTTATATAAGAGCCTTTAAGAGGGAGCTTTAGCATTGAGTTATTTGTCCTTGGCACTATTTTTTACTACCCATTTTTGTCTTTTTCTTTATATGTTCAATTTATTGAACAAGTCCCTTTTTCTTTAGATCTTCATAAATAAGCTAGGGACTAGGGGCATTGTCCTCATAGCGAGGTGGAATTGCTCAAGCTTTAATATTTTGACTTTTAACTTTATTTCTCTTCACCTCTAGCAGTTTTTGGCTTTATTGAATTGGGATGTTTTCAATTAGATCTTTTTGGTAACACTTGATAAGTCAAACATGATCATGAAAAACTTATTTTATGGATGGGATGGAGTGAAAGGGGAAGACAAATAGTTTCAAATGTGGTCAGGATGTGAAAATTGCTACCTCAACCAGTTTCCTAGTAGTACAAATTGACTCGAGAAATGACGACACTTCTAAAGGAAAACTATGGTACCCCATGGTATGGCGAGGAAAACAATAAAACTGTAAATGTTATGAAGTGTTATCAGATCTCATTTCAGTGTTTACCACTTTAAGGAATAACCAAGAAGTTATAGCATCACATCTAAATAAACCACAAATAGATCATAGTAAAACCATAATGTACCATCCATAGAGCATATGTCATCTAAGGAGTGAGGGAGAGGATCTGATATACCACAACTGAGCTAGCACAATCATATATCTAAAGGAGAAAATGAGAAGAATGGTCTCTGAGTATAGAGAATATGAGCATGAGATCTCATGCAATCAACAACATAACACCCTTGTGAGGGTGCCTCTAAAGTTGTCACCCTTGGGGGATAACAAGATGGTCCACATTTTCCTCACTGTTTTTGCACAAAATTCATCTTGCCAATTTTTGTTTTACCCACTATCATGTGTTAGAATTTTGTTTGACAAAACCAACCACAGGAAAATTCTAGTTTTGAGAGGACATTTTATTTTCCACCACCATTTCTTCTCCCCTTCATCATCTTCCTCCATCCTAGTTGCATATCTTGGTTTAATTGTGTATGTACCTAACCCCTTGTCCTTTGACCATTTTAACTCATCATTTTGATCATTGAGCTTGAGAACACTGTGTTTTAAATTGAGAATTAATTGATTCCATTCCTCAGAAAAATCACCCTGTAGATATAAACAAGTAGCATTTTTACATTCTTTACCCCACAAAGACTTTGTATCTCGAACCATAACATCTACTACACTAAAAAATATCCTTTCTATGTATAATATTAATTAGCAGAGTTGGAAGTCTATAATTTTGTGAATATCCAACCCAAGGATCATCACCAATCCTTACCTTATTTATGTTGCCTACTTTCTAGGCCAACTATTTTCCAACCAGTGGGAATGATTTTACCAAGGCTTTCCATATTACTAAATCTACCTTATATGATTTCCTTTTTGTCCTTATCCAATCCTCTATTGAAGCAACTCATAAATATGTTTCCTTCATCACTTTGCCCCAAATTTCCTCACCATGTATTATTCTCCATATACTCTTAGAAATTGGTGCTTCCCTGAAAATATGGATATTTTTAATGCCCCAACCACTTGCCTCCTTTTGTCTTGTTATTTTTCTCCATTTCACCAATGGAATACTTTCCTTTACTCACTCACCTATCCATAAAAAAATAAACTACTTCCTTCTAATTTTATCCTGCATCCATTTTGGAATATGAGTTAGGGACATCTAGTGAACAAGAATTCCTTCTAAGACTAATTTAACCAATGTCAACCTACCTTCTCAAGGAATCCATTTGAAGCACTGATCTGTCACTCTATCATTTATCTTCTCAAAGCTCATCTAATTATGTATTATTCAATATTTTTAATAATAATAATAAAGTATTATTAATTAAATATTGTGATTTTTTAATAATAAAATATTTTTAAGCTCTTATAAAATAAATTGGACATGTGAGAGTATCTTGAAGAACACCAATAAGAAACACTACAAATAACTATAGCATAGCTTATTAAATATGTCAATTAAAAACAAGTGCAATTTGCATAAACTAATGAGAAGAACCACAAAGTAATTGTAGATGAAATCTCAATGGATCCCAATAAATTGGTGGAATATCCCCACATAATGACTAAGAATTATTTGGAGATCATCCCATATAAGAAGGATGGAAGGGGACAAGAAGGATGGGGGCAAGAAAGAAGTGGGGAAAAGAAGGAAGGTGGTGGTGGTGGAGATATAAAACAAAAAAGGGAGGATGTGATGATGAATACAAGAAGGGTGAGGGCAAGAAAAATGAAGTCCCTAATCCTAGACATGTCATTGAATATGTTAATCATCCTCAACTCTCCAGTGATGAAAACATAAATTCCTACTCTATAATGTAACTCTCTTAGATACTATTAGGATATAAGTGTTATCAATCCTTGGGGAACTAAAAGGCTTTGATCTAAGTATATGAAGGTCTTATCAAGGCCACCAAAATCAAATAAGATGATATGGAATAATTCTTTAATATGAATCTAGGCTAGGGGGTATATCACAACAGTAGGTATTTAACAATAGCTTGAACAATGGTTGTTTTTCTTCTTTAGAGTAATGTATTAGCCTAAACTTTGAAGAGAAGATATGGCTTTTAGGGAGGATGTACGTCTGCCTAATTGCTTTCCTATAATTTACTTTCATGGAATAGGAACACAACATATTTTCATAGAAATGTGTGTATTATCCATTGGCGTAGTGTATCCATGACATCCAGGGGGAATAGATGATCGAAACTATGATGTAAATAAATAAATATATGTTTGCAACCTCTTGTTCTATATCATTCCCTTCACAATCACCCATGATTCTTCACATCAGGTTCTACGAAGTGCACTTTTGTCAAGGATAAGTTGGAACTCCCTATGAGCATGGCATTGGAATTGTGTGCATATACAATAACATTTTCATAAAACACAATATTTTATCGAACACCCCATTATGACACAAGTAGGATGCCCTATATATATGTAGGTGGCACTTGATTGACGTCATACAATTTAATAACAAGGAAAGTGGTGCACATCACGATGCAAAAATCAACTCAATGTAACACAAATATGACACTAACAAAATAAAACGGTTTTTTTTAAATCATCATAAACACGATGCAAAGAAAACACAACCACAACGTAAATCACTACACATGCCAAAGAAAAAAACTCAAACAAAGTTGTGAGGGCTATAGTGATGCAAATCTACAATGTTACGACCATGTACTCCATGTGTGTGTGTGTGTGTTCCAAGGAAAAATTATCATTTCTATTAAAGGATGAAATAAATCACACTTCTAATGTGCTAAAGAATTTATGTAAGGAAAAAAGAAAAGGAGTATTCTAAGCCTCCTATCATCCTCAATTTTTCTAAAAATCCCAAAAAAGGATCATCACTTTCAATCTTGTAGATCTTTTCAAACCTTTTTTTATATCCATAAAAAACAAATAAGTATTATGCCCCCATAAAGAGGAATAAACATAAAAATCGATATATTTAACGTGCCATTAATTTTTTTCTACATCACTAAATCTAAGATGCACATACCATAAAAATTTACTTACTCAACCAAATTTTGTAATTGAATGTTTAGCAATTAACTTGTATTGTCCATCCATTTGGTAACTAAATTAGAGTCTCCATAAACTTGAGTTGACTTCACATTCTTCTCTAAACCAATTTTAAAAAGCAAACTGAATGTCATTAATTCAGCAAATTTATTGGATCCAGTGCCCAATGCTACATTCATTTTAATTGAATGAGATTCTAACAGGAATAAAACACAATCAACTCTATTTTTACCCTATGGCCTTGGAATCAAACTAGTGAAAAAAACTTAGGCTTGCTTTTGTTGATATTTAACGATGTCAATTGCCTTGTAAATTTCTAAGTCACTAATATTTATATGCGAAAGCTAAAGCTCTAATTTGATAGGCCACTTGGAAAGAAGGAATCCCCTTATCTTCAAAAAAAATTTGGTTCCAAGCTATCCTAAGAATTTTACATCCTTCTTACCCCACCAACAACTTAAGCATTTATCCATTGTATCTCCCACCCATCCACCCCTTAAACCTGTTATCCCCGATTTCTAGGGATAACTAGGAGATCATGTCTCGAGGCCCACAGGTCCTAGACATGGAGTACCGAGAGCAAGATTGACCTGAGCATGGCCCTGGAGGGCCCACCTTTCTTCTCTTTCATCAGACTTGTCCTGTCAACAGCAGCAACATCCATCACCTTCGACTTGGACTTGTATCGGAGAAGACTCTTGCTCCATGAGGTAATTGGTCCAGGTATCATGGTATGTGTCATATTTGATCATTACCTTTA
>ML776924.1:160866-219726 GCA_009831015.1 Picea engelmannii
ACCTAGCTACAAACTGTGCGATAACAAAACCTATGAATTGTTCAATTCTAACCACAATTTTTTGTTGGATCATGTTGTCATTGATGCCAATGGTTTGATTGATTGATGTCAAGTGATTAAATGATTGATTGATGTCGAAGGATTGATGTCAAGTGATTAAATGATTGGTTGATGTCGAAGGATTGATGTCAAGTGATTAAATGATTGATTGATGTCAATGGATTGATTTATAGGCTTGATTGATTGATGATTGATGAACAATGTATATGTATTGTCCTTGATGAGTATGATAGATGTCAAGTGGAAACCAATTGATGAAGATGGATCGATAAGCTATCATTGATATGATGCATATATGAAGATGGATCAATGAGTTGTTATTGATACATGGTGAAGATGGACTCTTTGATATATGATGCATAGTTTGAATCATTATTTTCTTGTCATGGTACAAATGGATGAACTCCAAAGTGATCCCCTTATGGTGAAAGCCCTCACAGGAAGATGCTTTGCGGTTGAGTTATGGTTGAGAGAACTCATGCTTGTATGTGGAATAAAGAGAAGAAGATATGTGATTTTGTTGGTGAAACTATTCTAGATGGATAGTGCTTGTCATGCCATTTCCGGTGGTATGTGAAATGTCACATAACTCCTCACGGTTTAAGAGTTATGACCCTACGAAGTTGAAGGAACCCCATATGATGGCTTGAAGCCCCATAAGGTCAAAAGAAGTCAAAGTGCCTTAAAAGAAGAAATCATTATTTAAATGATAAAGTAAAGTGACAAAGTCAAGGTGGATTATTTAAATAAAAAAGAAAAGTGACAAAATCAAGAAAGAATATTTAAATGATAATGATTGGAGAACTTTCTATTTATGGAAAGTGGTTAACCCTAAAATAAGTAAAATAGGTTAAGTGACCTAGAGGATGAAAGTATAAATAATATAGAAATGGTCTCTTGTAATATATCATTTTTGTGGATCAATGGAGAGCTTCTTGTGAGATTATCTTTTGGAGTGTTGATGGAGAGCTTCTTGCGAGAGCATCTTTGGTGTGGATCTCTTGAGCATGATTGAAGATCTATTATGAGAAAGAGAGTGTGAGGAGGATCTCATGGGCGCATCAAAGTTTCGGCAATATCGGATATCTTGACGAAAAAAGTCTCGGAGTTTCAGAAACCCTAGTTTCTGATGTGTACGTGAGTTGTAATGGGCCAGGGCACGTACATACGTGGGTTGTATGAGGACAGGGCGTGTACAGTGGATAAAATCATGGAGATTTTTGTTTCAGATAATTATTGGTTGTTGAATACTGAAGCAAGTTCCATATCTGCATTCTCTGGGCTCATATCTGTCACTGAGACACTGGTATGGTTACATTATTGTCTTGATGGATAGTATCGCTTGTTGTGGTATGAATGCTTAGGGCATTCTTGGTATGGTTGTTGTGATGTGGTTTATGTTGGTTGATGGAGTGAGTAGTACTCTTGTGGTTCAGCTATGATATGATTGCTATGGTATATTAGTTGCTTATACATTATTGAGTTAGCATTCATATCGATTGGTTGTGGAGCATGAGTAAGCTATTGGAGAGCTTGGATGTGTTGTGGTCAGTTTGGACAGTGGAAGACGGAAGAAATTATGTTTACATGTTGCAGAGGATCTGAGTCTATGATGAGAAAATCAAAACCCTAGTTGCTCAGAATTATACTCATGTTTCATTGTAGACTGGCCGTGTACATACGCGGGCTGTAGTGAGCCAGAGCACGTACACACACGGGTTGCACTACTAACAGGTCACATACCTTTTGCAGATTGATATCTATTGAGGATTATTGCCTCATCTCAGTTGGTGTTGAGGATGTAAGTCGAGTCTTGCATATAGAGTTGGTGCTCTTGTAGAGTTGTACTCTATTCAGTTGTTCCTGATAAACCCCAAGGATTGTAGTTCGTAATAAAAATAAAATTGTACATACATCTTGTGTTCTTTGTGTTCCTTGTGGTGATGATTTATTGATGATCTATGTTGCTGATCTATGTTGTTGATATATGTTCACATCTAACTGATTATAAATGACAACAATGAATAATAAGTAAATGTTGAAAGCTAACTAATGAGTTTTGGTGTAAGAGGGAACTTTTGGAAAAAGAGCCCCACACTCATTCACCCCCCCTCTAAGTGTGGTTGGTGTGTCCAACATTTTTAACATAAGAAAATTCTATTGAAGGGAAATGGAAGATCAAAACTATGATGTAAATAAATAAATATATGTTTGCAACCTATTGTTGTATATTGTTCCCTGCACCCTTATCAAGGATCAGTTGGAACTCCCTGAAAGAATGGCATTGGAATTGGGTGCAGATATGATAACAATTTCATAAAACACAATTTGTTTATTGGAGACCCCATTATGACACCAATACAATGCCTTATATTTATGCATGCAATGCTTGATTGACATAATACAACTTAATAGCAGAGCAAGTGATACATGTAATACGATGCTAACAAAATACCGAGGTTTTTTTAAATCATCCTAAACAAGATGCAATGATGATGCAACCATGACACATATTTCAATGTGCAGTAACAAAAGAAACTCGAAGAAAGTTGTGAGCGCTATAACAATGCAAAGCAATGATGTTATAGCCTCACTGTGTGTGTGTGTGCACATATACATTTTTTTCCCCAATGAAAAAAATCATCATTTCTATTCAAGGAGAAAATAAATCACACTCTTAATGTGCTAAAGCACTTACAAGGCAAAAAATAAAAGGACCATTCTAAGCCACCTATCATCCTCAATTTTTCCAAAAATCCCAAAAAGGCACCATCACTTTCAATCTTGTAGATCTTTTGAAACTTTTTGTTATCTCCATAAAAAAAAAAACAAGTATTATGCCCCTATAAAAAAATAAACATAAAATCCTATCTATTTATACATGTCATTAATGATGTTTTGCATCACTAAATCTAAGTTGCACGTATCATAAAAATTTGACCATATCATCTTCAAATATCAACAGGAAAACCAAACTTTGAGATTGCTTCAAGAATAGAAATCTTCAAAGATATAGAGACCTCATCTCAAATTTCTTCATAAATCACCTTTCCTTCCATCACTTGGTGCCCTTCTTTGTATGGTATATTAGTCTCCAAGTTATGTTCCTTGTACACATGAAAGAAAGTAATTGGCTTGAAGTTCCTTGCCACAATGTTTACTTACTCACCCATATTCTTTAAGTGAATGTTCAACAAATGACTTGTATCATCCATCCATTTGATAACTAAATTAGAGTCTCAATAAACTTAAGTTGACTTCACATTCTTCTCCAAAGCAACTTTAAGAAGCAATCTCAATGCCATTAATTCGCCGAAGTTATTGGATCCAATCCCCAATGTTTCCTTTGTTTTAGTTGAATGAGATTATAACAGGAATGGAACACAACCAACACTATTTTTACACCATGGTCCTTGACTCGAACCAACAAAAAAACCCAAGGATTGTTTTTTGTCAATATTCAATGATGTCAATTACCTTATAAGTTTCTGACTCATTGGAATTCTATATGATGAAGCTAAAGCTCTAATTTGATAGGCCTACACCTCGAAATATGGAATCCCCTTATTCTCAAAGAGAATTTGGTTCCAACTTCCAGCATGTCAAGAAAGGTACGCCCCTCCACTCTTTTAGCTCCTTTTTTTTGTGGCGGAAACGATAACTTTTTTGTATTAATTATAAAAAGAGAGGGTTACAACCATACCGTCTAGCCTTTTCATACAAGAAAAAAGGAGATTCTGTAGTCCAAAAATCCTCCAAATAGCCTTTTCATACAAGAAAAAAGGAGATTCCATAGTCCAAAAATCCTCCAAAAAGTTCAAGGAGGGCTTAAAAACTAGACCATGTCTACCCTATTTTCAAAAGTATATTGCTTTTATTAACCAATTAGCTTGTATAGAGCCTTACATATTTGCCAAGCAAAAACAAAGTTTTAAAAAACATAAAAAATTCAAAGGTTTTAATTATCAAGCCCCATATGGGAATACTTATTTCTTCCCACTAATAAAGGTACAAGAGAGGGATCTATATTCCTAGCTTATTATGTCTACTACTCAACAATATTCTCCTCCATGGTCACTACTTAATCATGTCCAAAGGAAGCAATTGATGTAATTGGGGATGCATATTTCCTCAACTCCTCAAACTCAGGTGTTTGCTCTAGCTCTAAATGTTGTACTTTCTCTTGTAGTTCTCTTATCATGTCTTCTTCCTCCTCCAATTAATTTCTATTGCTTTTTTCCCCTACCTTCAAGAGTAAAATTTTCCTTTTGTGCTTTTCCAACTCAGTTTTCATCTTTACCATTTGTCTTTGAGTCACTTTTAGATCCCTTGCATAGTTTTGTTCCCATTCTTTTTTTCAAGTTTCACATCTCCCTATTGTTAGTGCCACATTTTCTTGATTGTTGGCATAGTGTCATTCAGATATTTGAATTGAGTCTCAGAGAGTAGAGTGTTCAAAGGATGTACAACGATTTGGGTGGTTTTGATTATCCATATCACTAATTCTGGATGGAATTTACAAAACAGAGTCTCGAGGAACCTCTAATTGATTAAGGTGTGAAGTGTTGAAATGAAAAATAGAGCACTAAGGAAATCCCCTTAAAACTTATAGTCTGGTAGAATAATTGGACAACCAACTTCTAAAGTGAAATCATGGATTTATATCCACAGTTCCTCCCAAAGAAATATAATAATTAAACTTAAAAGGATTATACCCGATAGACTTGAAATGACTCCTTAAACTTGATAGACATGAAGGATTAAGAATGAACAAATTATTACTTGGGATCAAAGCTTGAGGTTTACTATCACCCTGAGAGTGAGTCCAATTTGACCCCTACAGTCAAGCGACCAAGTCATTTTCAGAGATTACTAAAAATAGGAATAACATATAGAGCCCAAACAAAAGATTGATGCCTTATGACATTTCTTCCCATCCAAAGGAATGACACTCCAACTTAATAGAAAGAGGTAAAATTTCAAATCATCTGTAAATTGAATCAAGATTTCCAAGTACTCAATTGGATAACAAAAATATCCCACACATGGATCTGTAAATTGTCGTGGATATTCCACTGGAACAGTTTGTCATAACAGATCTTATAATATTCTAAAATCTTAGACTATGGAAACTAATTTTCCTTAGATCCCAGATTAATTAATTACTAGCTTTGTTTGAATTTATAAAATATTTGAATTGTGAAAATGGAGGAAATGAGGAAAAGAACACACCATCCACACACAAATGAACACAAGATATATCCTGGGAAACCCAATATGGGAGAAAACCCAGCTAGAAGGTCAGGCCTATGCTCTGCTCTCTTTTCTTCAGTTATGGAAATGCAAATACAAAGAAAGAGGCCCTCACCGTGGAGTTGTCTTTGACATTGTGGCATGTATGGATGCTACATAATATTTTCCTCCTCTATTACACTCTCAAACTACCACTCCTAGTTTATTTTCTCAACTATGGAACAAGTATAATGCTAAAGAATGGAACCCTTTCTCCTCCTAGTGGCCTGGTATTTAACATAACCCAATATACATCCAGGGTTAGGTTTTTTGCATCCTCAACCCTCAATTAATGATAAGGTTTGGACCTTCTATAATCTTCTTGAAAGTCCACACATGGCTAGCCCCATATGTGTGAGTAATGGGGGTTGACGTGGCATCCACTCGTACCATGGTAGTCAACAAGGAGGTCGACTTGCGGCAGGCATAACTTTCGCATATGAGATCCAATTGAGGTTATGTTTGCTCCATGAGAAAGGTCTCGGTGTGTATATCAATGTCAAGAGTGTGGAATTAAGTTTTGGACGTTGTAACCCCAAAAAATGTCGTTTACTACCTTAAAATGGCTCTGGAAGGTTCCAGACCCTAATTTTCCAAACTATGACCTACCATCTTATTCCTCCAACTTTTTATACCCTAAAAGTATCAAGATAGATGAAAAATTATATGATGATCCAATCTGGATCATGCACCCTACAATATTCCATCTTGTCAGGTTCAATGAAGGAGAAATCTTATGAGTTGAAATGAAGAGCATGGTAGTTTGTCCCATTAATTAAATGCAAGTGCATGTTGTTGTGGCCTTGCCACTTGTCTAGATGTAATAAATAAATCATTAAGAATTCATAACTGGATGATAAACTAAGGGGAGGTTGTTAAAGACCTCATCCCCCCATTCTTCCATATAATCCCTAGAGCTAAAGTACAGTCCTTGTTGGCCATAAACACAGTCAGTGAGTTTAGTCCTCATAAGGAGTGATAAAACTTAACATTTTTTAATTCCTCTATCAGTTTTTGGATACGATGGAGAAACTTGTTCATGTGAGGTTCCTTGGGAATATTTATGTAGACCATGTGGAATATGGCGAACATCGAATCACCAATCACTGTTATATGTTTTTTTTCCTTGTCTCTTCATAATCAAAATTCCTTTCTAAAGGGCTAGGGCGTCAACCTAATTATTTGTGGTTTTACTAATTCCCCAAGCAAATGAAACACTTGTTTAGTTCCTTCTTACCCCACCAACAACTCAAGCATTGATCCACTATATCTCCCACCCATCCACCCTTTAAACCTGTAACAGCCCAATTTGATTTTTTTTAATGATCATAATTTGTTAAGTTAAATTAAATTAAATTAATTATTGAAATAAATATATTTGAATCATTTCGTTATTTTATTATTTAATGGTAGGTGAGGGAATTAACAAGGGGATAAGGCAGTTGGGAATTGAATGAGGGAGGGGGATTCAAGAGAGGAGGAAGGAAGAGGGGAGGGGACTTGGAAAAGGGGATCTTCTTTTTGGGGAAAACATTGGGAGAAGGAGGAAGGAGAAAGGAGGAGATTGGAAGGTAAAATTTCTTTGGGGATTTTTACTAGTGCACAAATGTTGCTGGGATTTTGGGCTTGGGGGCCAGAAAATCTGATTTTTTGAAGCTAGGGAGCTAGAGAGGCTCTATTCCTAGCTGGATGGGAGGAAACAGTTTCAGGCAGTTTCAGTTTTTGGTAGCAGATTGTTTCAACAACTCAAACGACAACATCTTCAAGAGGTATTTTACTAGTTTTATGTATTGTTGTTAATCAAGTTATAAATATTGAGATTATGTTGTAATTTGTGAAAAATAAGAATTTAATTACTGGAAATTGTTGTCAATTCAATTTACTATTAAGATTTACATATGGTATCAGGTTACAATTTTTACTTTTAGCTATGAAGCTCAGGGATGGGCTTTACATATGGTATCAGGTTACAATTTTTACTTTTAGCTATGAAGCTCAGGGATGGGCTTTACAAATGGTATCAGTACCAAGTTTCAAAACTTGGACTCTAGGGCCTACTCACCCTTAAGACTGAAAACCCATAAATCTTAAGGGAAGTAACCAAAGAAACCCAAGAAGGAAAGGGAGAAAAGCACTCATGATATGTTCCAACCTCCGTCCCTCTTGTTCCAGCCATGTTCATTGTAAGAAAGAACCATTACCTGTATAGGACAAATGAATTTTATATATATATAGGGGTTAGATGACATAAATTCCATAGTATAACTAAGCATTATGAAAAGTGATAAAAACATACATATATTCAAGACCAATTTTCTTTACTAAGTAATACAAAAACTTTTTTATTTATCTATTTTCTTTCTTCTAATAAAATTATAAATCTCTTAATATATATATATATATATATATATATATAAAGTAAGAAAAAAAATATTGGGATTATATAAACCATTGAACCCAGTTTTTAAGCAAAGAACCAAGAGTTGGATATCAAATATCGACTAAGTGTCAAGCGCCTAAGGTCAAGTCACAAGAGAGATCCCACGGGGGGCCAAAGCATTGCGCTAAACCTCATTTTGATCATTTTGAAAATGTACAGAGCATTGTTACAGTTAACATACCTTGAATAAAATCCATTGAAAGATCAACTCTGGTGGAGTTCATGGCAGCGGGTGGGAATAACAGGGATGTGCAATGAGGACTATAGGCATGGGAGGTGTTGGAAAGGATCAGAACAAATCGATGATCCTCGGTAAAAATAATGACTAGGCCTTTCCAAATCCTCCAAAGCCTAAAGACCAAAGTGCAAAACGTCCTTGTGAAACCCTGCGACAATAGTTCGTTGCCTATTGCTCCTCTTTCATGGTCAGAAAGATCCTTGTAAAATAGGGGGGATGTATATAGAAACCATAACCCTAGCCCTAATCGTCGTCTTTAATTCTAAGAGATCTGACGACTATGAATAGAGGTATCTTGAGCTATTGGTTTCTCGTACTGACTAACATTGCTCTCCGGGTTCCAATAGTACAGATCTCCAGTATTACCATCTACCAGAGTTCTCCACGGTGTCGGAAGCGTAGGATCATGAGGAGCATATCGGGGACCCATTTCAACTGGGGCAGCAAAAGCTGCCATTTTCATCCAAACGAAAGAAACCTAAATACTCTAAATCGTTCGAAATTCTCTACCTAAACGGAACTGGGAAACCAAAAAAAAATTGTTTCCAGTTGATCGAGAGTCACATAAACTCTATCAGGCTTAAATATGTGTCCAACACAAAACAAATTTGGGCAGAGAAAACGAACAACAGAAACCCAATTAGCATGAAGGAATTGCAACTACCCGTGATCGATTGACAGTAGAAAAGCTCCTCAATCCGTCAGCTCCTCTCCTTTCCTCTCTAATGTTTCCTGGCTGACCTCAGCCTGTTAAGGTGGGCGATCAATCCCTCTGATTGATCGTATAAACAGTATTCTAGACTCGCGCCCGCAAAGATACCAATGTTTCCATACTTGGCAGCTCTCTTATTTGCACTAGCACGTCCGGCGCCAAGAGCCCGCTCAGTCGAGTCGAAACGCGGGCCTGTTGGTGGAGGCCTGCTAGGAAACACTCCCTCACCGACCTCAGCCTCTATCGACACCAGGACATCATTGTAGCGATGCCAAAGGGGTGGGTCAGCTTAGATCCATGACCATGCCTTTCAGTTGCCTGGCCAAGGAGCCATGGCCGGACTTGGAACCCCACCTGAAACCCTCAATCAAAAGCTTGAAAATGATTAAGACATCGAGCTCGGTAGGGTTTCGTAGTTTGTCATCGAGTGTGAGGGAGGGAAGGCACATGGGCCTCATGCAAGGCCGCATGTTACCTAACCCACCACCCGCATGTTACCTAACCCACCACCTGTTGTAGGTTTTGATTTTTTTTATTTATTTAAATTTTTATTTATTATTATTATTTTAATTTTTATATGTATTTTTTTAATTTTATTCAAATTCTATTTATTAATTGTTTTAAATTTTTATTTATTTTAAAATTTGTATTTATATTTATTTTTAATTATTTTAATTATATTTTTTATATATACACACCAAACCAAAAAAAACATTATTTTAATTATTAACTATTAATTATTTACATTATAATACATTGATGTAATAGATAATTAATTAATTATATATATAGGCGAAGGGAATAGTATATGTTACATATATATAATTATATATTTATCATGTATATAATATTATGTAATATTTTATAATATAATAGTACAAGTAATAGTGAATAGATTTAGTAATAGTAATATTAAATCTAAGCCTAATTTAAGGTTAGATTAAAAGATTAATGTCTATATTAATGATTAATTAATATAATGTCAATCATTTTAATGATTAAATTAATATTATAATTTGATAATGTTAATGAACGTTAATTAATGAGATTAAGAGGGGATTTTATAATTAATTATAAGGATCAATTATATAAAGAAGCTTTGTAAGGATGTAAAGTATTAAAAGGAAGGGTTTAATGCTTCATTAAATGGGTAAGTTAGGGTAATCGACGAGTAACCACAATGCTAGCATAGCTAGCAAGACGATAAGTTAGTAATTTACCTAGACGAAGTCACCCAGCTTAGATGCTTTAAACTTGACCTTAGCCACTCACCTTATGGGAGTAATGTTTGTTTACATACAAGTATAAAGAAATGTACACCCAACCCTACGCTTGCAAGTATAAGTTTAAGTAAAACATTGATTATCTTAAACCCTTTTCTAATAAGCAATTCGTTGAACTCAGATTTAGTTATTCAAGATGGTTAGAACTCGGGGAAATCGAGGTCGAGGGGCATCATCGCAGGGACCATCGATACTGGTACTGCCACCACCATCGCCCGAGCTAGCTTTCATCTTATGCTCCTTAGAGGCTATTAATGAGACATTAAAGCGACGTCAGTCAGCAGAGGTCAAAGTGGAACCCCTGCCTTCTAGAGTGGGTAACCCTGAAGCGTTGAGGGACTCAGAGGGATGGCCTCCACTAGAGGACATCAACTCCAGAGAATTGCAAAAAATAAAACTCTCGAAGTTTGTTGGGACTCGTGCAAGTGTGCGTGCAAAGGCATGGTTGGAAGGAATGACGTGATGTTTCACCTTAAGAGATTATGCTTCCACATCAAAGGCGAAAATAGTGATATTTCAGTTGAGGTACAGTGCCTTGAAATGGTGGGGTAATCTAGAGAGGCAGTTGCACCTTACCCCAGACATCGTCTCATGGGAGCTTTTTCAGGAAAGGTTCTGGAGAAAATATTTTCATGCTTACTACAAGGAACAACATATATGAGCATTTCACGCTCTAGTTCAGGGAAAGAGGATCATGGAAGAGTACAAGATCAAATTCATGGAGTTAGTAAATATGTCTCGCACAAGGATACCGATCAACGACAAGAAGAATGTTTGTGTACGGGTTAAACCCTAAGATAAGGGCCATGGTGTGAATGTGGAAACCATCATCAGTAGTTGAAGCAATTGAAAATGTTCGTTACACGGAGGAGCATATGAGCTTAAACAGAGGTATGAGATCAACAATTCCACAACATCCTGGATTTGTGGGGAAGGCCCCTACAAACTTCTCCATGGGAGGAAGCTCTGGACCACCTCCTTATGGGAATAGAGTCGCACCTAGAACAGTTGTGGCAGGTATTTCAATGGCAGCAAGTACAACATCCCACTTATCACCTACAATGCAAGTAGGTCCACAACCTTCTTGAGGGGCAGCGAGTAGGGGCATGGACTACAAAGGAAGGAACTCATTTCATAGGCCTTTACAGGGAAGCATACAAGTTCCATCTTATGTTACTTGTTGGGGGTGTGGAGAACCTCATTACCAGCATGATTGTCCAAAGTCACAAGAAGGATTTGTGCATAGAAAAGGAAAGGCCCCGATGGGAAGAGCGAGTAGTAGCCACCAGATTTATGTAGTGGTCAATAATCACTAGGAAGAACATCAATCCACGGTGGTGGAGTCGCCAGGTACGCTAAACCATGTCAATGTTAAAATTTTATTTGATTTTAGTGCTACAGATAGTTTCATTTCACCTTATACATTAAACAAGTGTGGGTTGGCAGCTTGAAAGCACGATGACTTTAAACAAGTCGAGATGGCTTTGGGAGAAAGACAAGCGGTAGGACCTAGCATCGATAATTGTCTAATAGATCTGGGAGTGTGTACTACTAGGTTGAAGGTGTATGTCACTACTCTATGCACGTATGACCTAATCATTGGGATGGATTGGTTAGAATCGCATCAAGCTATGGTAGATTGTTTTGTGAAAAGGGTGCTTTGTGTTGACGATGAAGGAAGGTCAGCAGAGATCCATGGTGTACGGAGGAAGGTGTCTCTATGCTTTATCTCAAGAATGAAGGTTAAACGTTGCATGAGGCAAGGTCTTTGATTATATGTAGTGGAAGCAATCAATGAAGGGAAAGGACCCTCCATGGATCAGTATCCAGTATTGTCGGAGTTTAGGGATGTTTTCCTGAAAGAGTTTCCAGGGTTACCTCCTGAGAGGGAGATTGATTTTACCATTGAGCTAAAACCTAGTGTGGAGCCAATTTCCAAGACTCTGTATAGGATGATAGCGCTAGAACTGTTTCAGTTGCAGATGCAGTTGAAGAAACTACTTGACTTAGGGATAATAAGGCCTAGTGTCTCACCTTGGGGTGCACTAGTAATTTTTGTCAAGAAGAAGAATGGTTCCTTATGACTGTGTATAGATTACAAGGACTTGAACCATGCTGTAGTGAAAAATAGGTACCCAATTCCATGGATATATGATCTCTTTGATCAGATGAAAGGAGCAGCGGTTTTCTCAAAAATTGATCTGCGATCAGGGTATCACCGGTTAAGGATTAAGGAAGGCGATATTCCTAAAACTACCTTTGAAACTCTATTTAGGCATTACGAGTTTGTTGTAGTACCTGTTGGTTTGATCAATGCACCAACAGTATTCATGAGCCTCATGAATGGTGTATTCTAAAAGTACCTAGACCGCTTTGTACAGGTCTTTTTGGATGATATCCTCATCTATTCCAAGATTGAAAGAGAACATGAGGAACACTTGCGAGTGGTGTTGTCATGCCTTAGAGAGAACAAATTGTATGGCAAGTTGTCGAAGTGTTCTTTCTTCCATAAAGAGATTCACTATTTAGGTCATATCATTTCTGGTGAAGGAATCTCTATGGACCCGAAAAAGGTAAAGGCCATTATGGAATGGCTAGTGCCGAAAAATGCTCATGAGGTGAGAAACTTCATAGGGCTAGTTGATTATTATCGGAGGATTATGGAAAGGTTCTCTAAGATAGAGAAACCCATCACCACCTTGCAGTGTAAGGGGGTCAGGTATGAATGGACATAGGAATGTGATATTTCATTCATCGAGATTAAGAGTTTACTAACCAATGCGCCAATTCTACGAGTGTCAGGTATGGAAAAAGACTTCAGAGTCTGCACATATGCCTCGAAGCAAAGATTGGAGGTCATGTTAATGCAGGATGGGGGAGTGATAGCATATGTGTCAAGAAATTTGAAGCTACATGAGGATCTTTACACTACTCATGATTTATAGTTGGTAGTTGTAATGCTAGCTCTGAAGCTTTGGAGGCATTATCTAGTGGACCGAAGCTTTGAGCTCAAAACATACCATGAAAGCTTAAAGCATCTCTTCACTCAAAGGGATCTCAATGTCAGGAAGAGGCGATGGAGTGAGTTTATGAGTGAGTATGATTTTGGAATTTTGTACATCAAGGGAAAGGAGAATGTGGTCATGGATGCCTTGAGCAAGAGACCACATGTCTTCTCCTTGGTACCCTTAAAAGTTAATCTGAGGGAGCGAGTGTTGGGGCAACTTCTTGGAGACAGTTGTTATTTAAAGGTTACTTCAACCCTCCAGAGTTGCAGGCAATTAGAGCCAAAGTATGAAAGATATAGCCTAGAAGCAGATGGCTTATTAAGCTATCAGGGAAGGATATACATCCCCGAAGGTGGGGATATTTGAAGCATCATACTCAAGGAAGCCCATAGAGCACTTTACTGTGCACATCCAACTGTGAAGAAAATGTACGCAAACATGAAGAAGCTTTTCTTCTGGGTAGGCATGAAGCATGATGTAGTCCATTTATTCTCCAAGTGCCTAGAGTGTCAACAAGTGAAGGCTAACCACCACCACCCAACAAGTCTCCTACAACCGCATGATGTTCCTATGTCCAAGTGGGAATTCATTTCTATGGATTTTGTTATGGGATTTCCACTCACATCACATAGACACAATGGCATTCTTGCGATAGTTGATAAGTTGACCAAGGGTGCTCATTTTATTACAATTAGAGACACTTATGATGTCATTGATGTGGTACACATGTTTATAAGTGAAGTCATCCTTCTGCATGGGTTAACCAAGAATATCATTTCAGATAGGGACTCATGATTCACATCTAGGTTTTGGACAAGTTTGTAGTCAGCGTTGGGGACTCAATTGAACTTGAGCACATCATATGTTCCTAAAACAAAAGGGAAAATTGAGAGTAAATCAGGTTATCAAAGACATGCTAAGGATGTATGTTATGGATAATCAAACACATTGGGAGAAGTATCTAGATTTGGTGGAGTTCGCCTATAATAACAGTTTTCACAGCTCGATTAGAATGTCACCCTATGAATCTCTATATGGAAGGCCATGCAGTACACTGTTGAGTTGGGAAAGGTTAGAAGACTAAGTGACAGTCGAGCCAAAATTGATTCAAGAGATGGAGGAATAGGTAATCCAGATTAGGCAATGACTAAAGGAAGCACATGATAGACAAAAAATTTATGCGAATGCACATAGGACTGACCAAAGTTATAATGTGGGAGATCAAGTTTTCATTCATATCAAGCCTAATAAGAGTACCATTTGGTTCGGGAAGGGGACAAATTTGACGCCTCAATTTATAGGAATGTTCAAAATCCAAGAGAGAATTGGACATGTTTCCTCTCGTCTCATACCGCCATCCCACTTGCATAAAACTCATAATGTTTTTCATGTATCTATTCTACGTCTTTATGTTGTTGACAAATATCACAAACTGAATTGGAAGGAATTGCAAGCCTCGGATGCGGTAACCGTCATGGTCGAAACATTACGCATATTGGATCGTAGGGTCCAACAGCTCAGAAATCGTTTCGTAGACCAAGTTAAGGTCGAGTGGGACAAGTATAGCCCAGGATTTGCTACTTGGGAGGATGCAGAGACCTTGCGGCGAGATGATCCCTCACTTTTTTTACCACCTCGGGACTATGCTTCCCAAAGGTTGGGTGTATGTAATGCCACGTTTTGACTTAGACAACTCAAATTACTTATGGCCTAACCATATCTTAATTTTTTATTAACTGTGAAACTATTAATGATACACGTAAAATTCTAGACATATGGACCTATGTGAATGTCAATACTATGAATGTTTATAATTATTTGAGTTATGGTGGATATTATGCAACCTAATTCTATCTTGAAAGTTTTGAAATTTAAAGTTGTTGGTACGTGGATACCAAGTTAATGATATGATTAAATGCATTTACATGATAATAATGTATGGATATGTATGAGTTTGTGTTATAAACTAATATGTAGGTTAATGGGCTATGAAATAGCCAAAGGATAATGATAATAAAGGGTTGATGTCGTGAACATCGACCGAGAAACAATATGGTATGAATATTTGTATGTGAAATTATGTTGGCTCAAATGCATTGCTATGATATGTGAAAAAGTGCAGGTTTTTCAGGTAGAGAGACTGCCTGAAACTGAATATACGATGACAAAATCTCAGCAACACAGCGCCACTGTATGGTCCATGGTAGGGTGTTGATCATAGTTCTATTAGGAGGGGTGGAGGCATTTCCCACCGTCTATCCTTTGAAACCTGGAGTCATGGGAAGAGAGTGTTAGTTCACGCTCCCCTAGATGTGTGATGATGATTGCTAGTTGCCTACTAGGGAAGCTTGGTCAAGGTAGTTGGCAATTCCACTTACGGGTTCTATCTGGAGTTAGGTCAATATAGTTGAGAGTGTGTAGTTGAGGCAAGATGACTATAAGTAGTTGAGAGTGTGTGGAGTATTTATTTTTTTATCTTGTAGTAGAACTGCTTGATTCCCTTTCAAAAAAAAAATTACAATTATCTATGTAAATGTTGTTTGGGTTAAATTAGTATAATTGAAGGATTCTGCAAATATTTCAAATAATTTACCATTCTTTATGAAAAATATAACATTGTTGATTGGATTGGTAGCATACGTGAATTGCATTAGGTAGGATAAATATTGTCATTAGTACATGTGTGAGTCATGTACGGGCTAGCTACACATACATGCCTTGCACATGTACACTAGTATGTATAAGTGTTTTAAATTGATGATATGGTTTAGCTGATATGGATGTATGAATCATGTATCATTACCCATGTATTGTAAATTACTCTAACTTCGGGACAAAGTTTCTAGAAGGGTGAGTGTATGTAACAGCCCAATTTGATTTTTTTTTAATGGTCATAATTTGTTAAGTTAAATTAAATTAATTATTGAAATAAATATATTTGAATCATTTTGTTATATTATTATTTAATTGTAGGTGATGGAATTAATGAGGGGATAAGGCAGTTGGCAATTGAACGAGGGAGGGGGATTTGAGAGGGGGGGAAGGAAGAGGGGAGGGGACTTGGAAAAGGGGGTCTACTTTTTGGGGAAAACATTGGGAGAAGGAGAAAGGATGAGATTGGAAGGAAAAATTTCTTTGGGGATTTTTACTAGGGCAGTGGTGTTGTAGGGATTTTGGGCTCAGGGGCCAAGAAATCTGATTTCCTAGAGCTAGGGAGCTGGAGAGGCTTTGTTCTTAGTTGGCTAGGAGGAAACAGTTTCAGGCAGTTTCAGTTTTTGGTAGCAGATTGTTTCAACAATTCAAAGGACACCATCTTCAAGAGGTATTTTACTAGTTTTATGTGTTGTTGTTAATCAAGTTATAAATATTGAGATTATGTTGTAATCTGTGAAAAATAAGAATTTAATTGTTGGAAATTATTGTCAATTTAATTTACTATTAATATTTACATATGGTATCAGGTTACAATTTTTACTTTTAGTTATGAAGCCCATGGATGGGATTTACAAAACCTACGAACTATTCAACTTCTAGCCATAATTGTTTAACATAAGAACATACAATGAGTAGATGAGCAACATTTTTCATCATTTCCCCTACACATAATGCATATTCCAGGCCCCTGCTTTGCTCATTTATGTAGGTTATCCCATGTTAACACTTTATTTTTTTGTATATTTATTTGTTTGTTTGTTTACCCAATTGTACTAATGGGTTTAGTGCATCTATTCCATTCCCAAGGATGTCTTCGGGAAGAGAAACGAAATAGAAAACAAAGACAATCCTTAAGGGAATTTAATGAAGAAATGCAAGCAACATTGGTTAAGTACATGCAAATGCATTCGTTCCCATCAAGGCATTCCATAGAAACATTATATGTATTTTGTAGTTATTCATTCCATTTAGATAATTCATAACATCGATGAATAACACAAATGAATAATAAGTGATTAACAAATCAACAAGAATAAGCACTTTTATTTTTGGGATTCATCACCAATTGGTTGCAAACGAGCATTTTTCCACCTAATCATAGGCATGTTATTACAAAGGCCAACCCCAAGTCGACACTATCAGACCATAAGGAAAAATTTCTACTGATTGGATTTGAATTTTCTCACACAACCCAACCCATAATGCAAAGACAAGCAAAATACCATTGCAATTCCTCTAGGCACAACAATCTATGTTTAACCAACTCCACTCTCCCCTCTTAAACATGCACAACACCCCAAGAAAGTAGTTAATTATTTGCAATGTAGTCCCTCAAGCAATCGCCTTTCTCTACAGTGTTCTAGTGTGGGCAAGGGAATCTCTTGTCTTGGTTACTATGGTTTTCCAATTGCTAGCAATTGTTGATCTTTCCTCCAACGTTCATAAGTAATTTTTTCATGGTTTTTGCGTATGTATGACCACTCCTTTAGAGTAGTTTGTACAAGAGAAAGAGGGGACAAGGTCTCAAATTAGAGAATAATTCATGAAGAAAACCCTTGCATTGCTAAAAATGTAACTTAAATACTTTCCAAGAAACTAGGATCACATGCCTTCTCAAGGAGAACATGTATCATTCAATTGGACAGTGATCTTCCAAAGATGAAAAGACTTTATTAATCACAAGGTGAAGTTTAAGAACTTAGGATAAGACAATGAAAATAATAAAATATGCTAGTTCTTCTTAGCCGACACCCTCCCTTTCTTCCACTCTCGTGGACTCATAACCCCCTTTATACTCACTTGCAACATCTTCACAGTGCTATATATATATATATATATATATATATATATATATATATATATATATATAGAGAGAGAGAGAGAGAGAGAGAGAGAGAGAGAGAGAGAGAGAGAGAGATGTCTTGTACAGTCTTTTTGCCTAAGTTGTCATGCTATGAGGGGTGCATCTATGCTGTCAAAATCACCTACGACTTGTTCGTGGCNAGAGAGAGAGAGAGAGAGAGAGAGAGAGAGAGAGAGAGAGAGAGAGAGAGATGTCTTGTACAGTCTTTTTGCCTAAGTTGTCATGCTATGAGGGGTGCATCTATGCTGTCAAAATCACCTACGACTTGTTCGTGGCATCCTCCCATTGGCCATTTATGGATAAGGTTTATCAAAAGTATAGGAGTCAACGGGGGTCAAACCTGCGACCTCTTATAAGCTTATACAAGCCTCCATTACCAATATGACACACACATGTTACTTAACCATATATATTGTAAATTGTATTTAAGTTTGGTTAAAGGTGGAATTATATACGCCACTTCCAGTACCTTCTCAGCCATGGGAAAGTATCTCCATGGATTTTGTAGGGGGTTTGTCGATGTCCAGGACATGTCATGATTACTTATATGTTGTTGTTGATAGATTCAATAAGATGTGTATCTCGATGCCATGCAAGAAACATGCCACAACTGAACATACAACACAAATGTTCTTTGCTAATGTGTGGGTTCATTTTGGGATGCCTACATATGTTATATTATATCGAGACTCACGCTTTTCGGGAAAGTTTTGGTCTCATTTATAGGAGCTAATGGATACTAAGTTAAAGAAGAGTACAAATTTTCGTCTGCAGACAGATGGATAGACAAAGGTGGTAAATAGAACAATAGTACATATACTTTGAGGATACTGCAGCAAGCATCCTAAGTTATGGGATGAAAAATTGCCTTATGTACAACATGCCTATAATAATGTCATGCATTTTTCTACTCAGAAAAATCATTTTGAAGTATGTTTGGGGTACTTGCCTAAATCACCTGTGGAAATTGATTTTGGAGAAGCAAGTAAAGAGGATGGACAGGATGATACAGATAAAGCTAAAAGGTTCATTCATAAGATCCATTAGGTACATCAAGCAGTACAAGAATAGTTAGAGAAAATCCAAGCCAAATACAAGGCGAGGCATGACAAACATCGGGTTGATCATCATTTCAAATTCGGTGATCAATTTTGGTTACATCTCAGTAAGGAAAGAATGAAGGGTGAAGGTAAAAAGATAAGGCCAATCCGATATGGTCCATTCAATATCTTAGAGAAGATTGGTACTAATGCATTTCGTTTAGATCTACCGGCCTACATGAAAATGTATTCAGTGGTAAATGTTGAAAATTTGAAGCTTTAGGAGCCTCCTATGATTATGGATAAAGATGAAAATATTCAAGTTCCAGTAGTTGATAATTTTTCTCCATAATATTTGGACGAGCTACAGGAATATGTTATTCTCAACAGACGAATAAGGACTTCACAGTGAGGTGATATGGAATATCTTCGAGTTGGTCTTAAAGGGGTAAAACCAAGTAAAGAAAAATGGATGGAGATCGGAAGGGTGAGGTATTTTTACCCTCACTTAGTTGTTGAGTAATCAAAACTTTTGGTGTTCCAAAAGGATTCCAATGGGGAGGAATGATCAAGGAGGATCCAAGAATGCTCACAAAGGTCCAGGAGAATCCAAAAGGCTCACATAGGTCCAAAGAGATTTAGAAATGCTTAAAATTCAATCATCGTAAATGTTTTCAAAAATGATATCAACGCGTAGAGTTCAGCGATAACTTTCGAACGACACAAAAATCGCCTCAAACGAAGCTAAAATGCAAAAGTTATGGCCAGTCAAACCAAGAAAAAAGTCAAAGTCAAATAGGACAAGGTGACACGTGTCACCACTGCAAGGGTGACACGTGGAAAAGTGGTGACACATGGCACAATCGTATGGTACTGACGTGACCACACCATGGAGTTCCATGTGGCAAATCGTACATTCGACCAAGCAAGTGACTCAACATCAATATGGCATAGGTGGACTAATCGTGTGTTGACACGTGGAAAGGATAGACCACTGAGTGGTTGCCACGTGGAAACCTCCCATTGGCCATTTATGGATAAGATTTATCAAAAGTATAAGAGTCGACGGGGGTTGAACCTGTGACCTCCTGTAACCTTATACAAGCCTCCATTACTAATACGTCACACACATGTTACTTAACCATATATATTGTAAATTGTATTTAAGTTTGGTTAAAGGTTTGGTTGGCGGCAAAAAGGGCCAAGGGCCCAAGCCCTAGACCCATGGTTTTATTTGGATACAATGTGACCAAAACTAACACCATATTTTGCACGATGGTATTTAAACGTTGGTTCCAACCAACATATATTTATATAGTATGGTTTGTAACAAAACAATGAAACAACTAGCGGTTGGTGGGGATCGCACCCCCGACCAACCGTATATTATGCCAACAACTTAACCACTGCGCCAAAGGTGCGGGGATATCATGGAAGCCCGCCAACAAATATTTAAAGCCTACCTAAAGTTTTCGACGAGAGCTTAGGGCATGCACCCTATTTAATGGGTGCGCAGAGTGAGGCAAAAGACACACATGAATGTAGAGTACGATGTCTCGAAGTTCATGCCCGAGGGTAATTAGACTTGGAGGATGCACTGTAATGCATGCCATGAGGTTCCGTCATGGAATTGTATGAAATTTATACTCATTTTTCTTGAAATTTCGCAAGGAACTCGATGGCATACTTTGTTTCTAAGTTTGAGCAACATGTAAAACAGTCATTGTAAAACACAAGCATTTGAGCATTAATAAAGAGGTCTCTATTGGAAGTGGACCCAGAGACGTAGCCCGAAATGGGTGAACTCCATTATCAAACTTGTGTGTGTGATTTCGATGTTGTTGTTCAATTTTTGCTTAGTTAATTGCAAGTTGTTTATCATTAAAGTGTATTGGATGGATAAGTTAATTCACAGGTAATTTGCAACCAGTCAAGCGATCATTAATATTTTGAAGATCAAGTATATGTTAATACATTTTAAAGATTAATAAGAATCTAAGAGTTTTTCAAATCAACAACAAAGCGAAGAACAAGAATAAAACAAGGAAAGTGCAAAGAAGCTCGAGGAAAGATGAATTGAGCAAGAACGAGTGAGTAGCAAACTCACTGAGTAATGGCATAGTGAACAGAGGTGTCCACGAGGACAGATCCAAAAAGAGAAGAAAACATAGATCTTTCCTTGAAGAAAATAAGAATCTTTTCCGATTTATTGATGATCACCTTGAACAGAGAAGACTCGGATCCCGAGCTAGAGCAATAGTGGGCTACAACTTGGCGCTTACTGGACAAAAACCAACACTGGTAAGGGGAGGTCATTGAGGGACTATTTAGCAGAGAAGGGACTCTTTTATGCAGAGGAAATCCAATTGATAAACCACCTGATAAACCTGTAGAGACCCTAAGCTCAGTGGGAAGGGGGCAGCTTATGTTGTTGTCAGAGGAGGAAGGAGAGTAACCTTCTTGGATCATCATAAGTTTGGAACCCAACTAAATCAATTTCCCTTTGTGGTATCATGGCTTGGCATGGGGGTGGTGTACTATAGCAAGGCACTCTACAATATGGCCTAAGGTTAGGAGGAAAGGCATTCTCTCTCAGTTAGTTGGTGCTGGTTATTTCGTTATCAAATAAGTGTTTGACTTGCACTGTTAAATTGCACATGAATGATGTGTGTGTGTGTGTGTGTGTGTGTGTAAATAACTATCTGATTTTAATGGGAATGCAATTGTTTATAGTCAATTAATTGAATCCTTGAGAAAGTGGAATGTGTTGCCATGGCTTTTAATGAATTTGTTAAATTGTGGAAATGAATAAGTATGGACTGTTTGAGTCCTTGTGAACCTCATAGTCTTGGAGGAAATTTTGCAATATATGGACAAAAACATCGTTACCCAGCGTTGTGAGCATCCTGATGTCGGGATTTCCTTGTGAGGAACAGAGGAACCTAAACCTTGTAGAACCCTAATTTGTATGTGGAAAGCTTGCAATATATGAAAGAAGCTTACCTCTAATGAGTACAAAGGTTGATGAAGGTCTTTGAGTGGTTTCCTCACTCTTGGAAACTTGACATACTCCTTGATGAAATCTAGAAATTGTCTAAGTCCCCAAGATGGGCATTGATCGTTGAAGAAAACCCATGTTAAATCATGAGAGTTTGTGACCATTGATTCGGTGGGATTAAAAAATCTCAACCCTACATTGGAAGGTATTTTCGTCAGGAGGATGAGTCCTTAAACAACCCAAGAGTTGGAATGCGGAGTTCCAACGATGACGACAAAATTCTGGAGACGAGACAAGGACCGTTGATATGTCAGGAGTAACCTCGACAAGATATGGAACGTTGATACCAGACGCATCATTGTCAGGGTATGGAAGGGAAAAATTCACGAGCGTTGTTGATCGACATATAGGCCAGAGTTGATCTCCATCGTAGATTGTCAAAGGACCCTAATAAGTGATAAAGGGGGTGATGACATAATGTTGACGTGGCATGCCAATGTGGCAGCGAGCATGTTCAATGGGGTGATAGGTGTCTCTTTTTTATTGGTCGGAGGGACTAGAGTGGTCCCGGAAGGTCTTGAATCCCTTAGGTATTCGACTCCAATCTAGATCGTCGGATCTAGATGATGTTGTATTGATCAGAATCTGGACCAGGGGTCTGAAATTTGCTCAATTTTCAAAGTGCTCGGAATGCGATGAAAATGGTGCCATTGCGTCCGTCTCGTTCTCCTGATTCCGGCGGTATATTTATTTTCGCAAACGGAGTCCGTATGGAGAAGTTATCGCGATCTGTTTGCCGAGCCAAACAGGAAAAATTTGATGCTCACTGGACAGGCCGTACTGCTAACGTGGCAAAGGTCGTACAGCTGACTGGACATCCATACAGCTAACGTGGCATAGACCGTACAGATGACGTGGTGGCCGTACATTCGGTTTGATGACGTGGCAGGCATTTATAGGCAGGCGGCTGGACGAGTCATATGGTGACACATGGCATGATGTGGGCGAATTGTAGGGTGCCACGTGGCCCAATGAAGGGCTGCCACGTGGCACCCCGTTATTGGCGGTTGATGTATGGTTTGTTTACCAAAATATTTGTGGAGGCCGCGGGGTTCGACCCCCGGACCTCCCCACCGGTGAACGTTTTAACAAACTCCACGTTGCCAACACGTCGCGCCATTTTACTTAATAGTCAATTGTTTAAACATTTATTTAAGTTTGGGTATGATTGTAAACGGCGGGGGGTCGGGCCGGGGCTAGCCCCGACCCCCGGTTCCATGTGGTACCCATGTGACCACACTACACATGCAATTGCGCGGGAGGTGTTTTTAACTTTGCACCGAGGTTCTATGCTGTTGGCATATGACCAACATACCATTTAAACATGGCGCGGAGTGTGGGTTCAACCCACGGTTCTTTATATATGACCATACATTTGTAAATAGTGCGCGGGGTTTCAATTGTTTAGCCCTCGGTCTTGTGCGTTATGCCATATAACCATGGTATAACGGTTGGCGCGTTTTAATTTGTGGGTAGTTGGTTTGGTTTATATTAAACTGTTATATCACTACCACATGTGAACAGAGCGCGGTTTGGTTTTATTATTGCGCGGGGTTGTATTATGTATAGCCCACGATTGTATTGGGTTACGATATGACCACCTTTGATAGCGCGCGGGGGTTAATGTTTACCACACGGTTTGATGCCACAAAATGTGACCAAATTTAAAATGCGCGTGGATTTAAATCGGGGTTTGGTTAGTTTATGTTAAACGGTTATGCATTTATACGCCTGCCACTTCTCCAGTTATGGTTTAACCTAGCCACAGGTAGCCCTTTTTGTGCGCGGGACGTGGCCATATGGCCCCCCATGCACCCAACACCTCCGAGCTTGGGGGCTTTGATCGTGCTAACCGTTCGACAAATTGGCACCAATTGCGGGACGCGTGTGTGTTGGGTTTATGCACACGAAAACGCTCAGGAGCTAGGTTCACTTTCCCACGGGTGCAGAATGGCGAACCAGTAACAGAGCTTGAAGGGGAAAAATGGCAGAGGCCATAACTTTTGGAGTTTTTGACCAAATCAGGTGCCGAAAAAGCCCAGCTCGGGGTTTTTGGACGTTCTGAGTCCATTGGTGAGGTTTTCACATGAATTTGAAGACTTCTAATGCAGGTTTTTAACCCTTGAAGATTGACGAAGCTTGAGGAAGCTTGAAGCCCTCATTGTTTGAGGCATTGCTCAGATGAGCACATATTCATTTTCTGAGACTGAATAGTCATTCTTGACTGTTTATTATGCTCTGAACACATTGGGATAGGTTTCAGATCCATTGGAGGACTTCTGCAGGTATTTTTACTCCATTGAAGCTCATGGAAGCTTGGAGGTCACATGTAGAAGAGGTCATTGTTGGATGAGCCATTGTCCATTTGCAGAGTTTTTACAGTCAAATTTGGGGGTTTTATGTATTCTGAACCCAATGGTACAGCCTGTAAATCCATTGGAGTTGAGCAGCAGCTTGTAATGAGCATTTGACAAACTAATCCCAAAGAGCCAAGTCCATTGAAGGAGGCTCAAGGAGATGTAGCCCAGAGAGGGGTGAACTCCTTTATCATCTTGGTATTGCTGTGATTTTTATGTGTTAATTGTTGCATTTGAGTTTGTTGTGTATTTGTTTATAACACATATTCAAGCATTTAAAAGAACCTTTCCTCTCATTTGAACATTGACAAGAAGAAGCAAGAACTAAACACATAAACCAGTTTGCACATTTTAACACATGAAGCAAGGTCCTGTTAAGTTTTATTTTATGAGGTAGAGGGTGTTTGCATAGCATAACAAGTCAGCCTTCTATTTTCAGATCATGTATCCTAGTCATTCATCAGAGGGTGGCTAGTAGAGGCCTGGAGAGAGGTTCAAAGGATGAGACGATGAAAAAAAGTGGGCTTAAGGATTTAATGCTAGTCCTTGATCGATGAATGAGTCGACGATGAAAATTGGGCTTAAGGATTCAACATCAGTCGTTGATTGGTGAGTGAGTATGGTGTAACGACAATCGTCAATCCCGGGTGCATTGTCATTGGGAGTGGGCAGTTAGTAAGGTTCGTGTGTAGACTCTAATGTGTTGATGATGACGAAGGTTGTAGGATCAATGTTAGCCATTAATTTGCGGGTAGACGAGGAAAGAAATACAACCATCAATATGTCGTGGAATCCACATAACCACATAAGGAGAGGTTAAGGGATGGACATTAACCTTTGTGTAAGTTCAAAGCATTGAAACGTTTGAAGCTATTGAATTCATGTCTCGATAGTCGTCGGATTCGGGCCAACTCGATAAGAGGGATCGTCGTCGGAACTTTGGTTGGGGTGTTGAAACTCCATGGGAGGAGAAACCCAATGACAATGAAGGTTGGATTAAGGGATCTGAGTCGTCGGATGCTCGTTCCAAAGACAGTCGGAGCTAGGAGGCACCCGATAGATGGATGGTCGTCAGAGCATTCATGATTGAATGTTTAATGCTCCATCGGAGTGAAGCCGACAACGACACCAAGCTTATGTGGATATAAATCCTGAAACTGTGAGTTAGGTAGGTGCCACATCAACACCATGTTAGTGCAATGTCGGATGGCACAAGTAGCAAGGTTCCACATGGCAGTGAGGTGGATTTAGGCCAAGAGAGACTGAGAAACTTTGAGAGGTTCTATCTTTGGATCTAGGGTTAGGTTTTGAGCATGGATACAGTTGTTGGAAAGCTCTCAGCAAGATGAATTCATCTGCGAGGTTTATTGAGAAATATGAAGGGCTTGGAATAAGAGAAATTTGGACACCCCATTACCCTAAGTGAGAATTAGGGGGTCAGGTGTGTTACAGAGTGGTATCAGAGCAGAGTTCAAACTTTAGGCTTGAATGGGTCACCAAGACCGCTTGAAATTGTTTTAAGAAAGATTTATTTTTTTGTTGCTTGGAATGCATATTTGAAATGTTGACATAAAAGGCTAATGAAAGTTGTTGTTTCAACACGTAGGACGTATTGAAACACCACAAGAGTGAATGGTGCAACGTAGTATGGATAACACCTCACATCTCAGAGATAAAGAATCTCATGGTTGGGGTTGGGATATCACCAAGTCAAAATTAAGGATGAGGGCATCCACAAGACAGCCTTTGGGACAAGTTATGGGCACTATGATTTTGGTGTGGTGCCATTTGGGCTTACAAATGCACCAACTACATTCATGTGTTTGATGAATAGTGTGCTCAACAAATATTTAGACAAGTTTGTCTTAGTGTTTGTGGATGAGATTTTGTTGTAATTTAAGAACAGAGAGGAGCATGAAGAACATCTCGGAATGGTGTTACAGGTGTTAAGAGAACACCAGTTGTACGCTAATTTCAACAAGGATGATTTCTTCCAAGGATAAATCCAGTATTTAGGCCACATAATCTCAGTTGAAGGGGTGGCAGTGGACCCCAAAAAGATAAAGGCAATCATAGATTGGCCTAGCCCTAGAAATGTGACAGAAGTAAGATCCTTTATGGGATTGGATGGGTATTACAAAAGGTTCATAAAGGGATTTTCTGAGATTGGTAATCCTATTACTTCATTGCAAAGAAAAGGGAAGAAATTTGTAAGGTCACCAGAATGTGAAGGTAGCTTCCAACAATGGAAGAATCTATTAATTACTGCCCATGTTATAAAGATTGTGGACCCAAAAAAGGATTTCTTGGTTTTCACAAATGTTGGAAAAGAAGGAATCAGTGGAGTTCTCATGCAAGAAGGACAAGTGATTTGTTACGAATCACGAAAATTAAATGAGCATGAGCAGAAGTATGTCACCCACGATCTGGAGTTAGCAGCGATCGTGCGCGCATTGAAGATGTGTAGGCACTACTTGCTCGGGAGAAGATTTATCCTAATGACATACCATTGTGCTCTGAAGCACCTATTCGACCAGCCAAGGTTGAATGCCAGACAAGCCAGGTGGATGGCTTTGATCAATGAGTTTGATTTTGAAATCAAACACATTAAAGGGAAGGAGAATAGAGTGGTGAATGCACTCAGTCGAAGTGTGCATGCTATACACTTAGCAACAACAAGTGTAGGAGATTTTGAATTTCAATAGAGGATTAAGACCCTCTTGCAGGAAGATGAGTTCTTCAATCAAGTGAAGGAACGGTTATGAAAACAACCCAGGGAAAAGAGGCATGAAGGATATCAGCTTGGGACTGATAGTCTGTTGTTGTACAACAATAGATTGTATGTACCTAATTCAACATATTTGAGGCGCTTGATTATGAACGAGTTCCATAGGAAACCATATGTAGGTCACCCCGATTACCAGAAAATGGTGACATCATCTAGACAACTGTATTATTGGCATGGAATGAGGCAGGGCGTTGCTCAATACATTGCAAAATGTTTAGAGTGCCAATAGGTGAAATTTGAGCACATACACCATGTTGGGTCATTACAGCCTTTGCAGATTCTAGAGTGGAAATATGAAATAATTCCATGGATTTTATTATAGGATTGTCAAAGACAATCAAACAACATGATGTGATAATGGTTGTAGTGGATAAGCTGAGCAAGGAAGCTCACTTCATCCCCATAAAATCTACTTTTAAATCCATAGACGTTGCTAACATTTTTATCAAAGAAATTTTTAGATTGCATGGTTTGCCTAAAACCATAATCTTAGATAGAGATGTTAAGTTCACCTTGAATTTCTGGAAAAGCACGACCTACCATCCTCAAACAGATGGTCAAACTGAAAGGGTGAACAAAATATTAGAAGACATGTTAAGAATGCATGTTATGAATCATCCCACACAGTGGGAAGAGTATCTACCTATGTGATCCATATGAATGTCGGTGGCCTCCCACCTATTCCAACTGGTTTGTTTTGGCAGTTTTTTCCTAGTTTTCGGGTCCCCAACTTCTGAGGTTATTTTGAGGCCCTAAACAACGTTTTTAGGGATCACTGTAGTCAAACTAAATATTAAAGTCAGCTTCTGACTAAGGAAAATGTGTGTAGTCTTCGGATATACCTTTCCAACGGACTATCATGCGCTTAAATGAGAGATCGTATGCAAAAGTTACGACCCCAAGAAGTTGATGTACTAGCTTACCCCAACGGGGCCCACATGAATTTTGGCGCTTCATCTCCTAGGGTTATGTTTTTTATGTCTAGGGTTTTGGAATTCATGATTATTGTAAAAAGTCCTTCAGAGCCTCATTGTACTCATCTTCTTGTGAATGAGCACAACCATCACATCTCTTCTCAAAGATGAGCCGCCACCATTCCAACGCGCTTGTTTTTCGCTGCATTTTACAATTTCAGCTTATTTCCTTATTGAATAGAAACCAGTTTTTATGTATCTCTGTTATTCTATGTTAAGCATATTTTAATAATAATATGTATTCATTTCGTTCTTCTCATAATATTTGGATCAGTGGTATCAAAGCAGTCTGTTCCTTGTCGTTCTTAATGCATGTCCCCAACGAGGTCAGGGTACAAAGAATTGGGTCTTGAGCTTGTTTCTCTCGAGGACAAAAGATTTTGCATGCCCAAGCGACCTCTCATGGTAGGAGAAAAGAAATATGATGGGACATGATATCCTTTGAAAATGTTGCTCAAGGAAGCCCTCACACAACAAAGGAACGAGATGATGGATAGTTTTGCACAAATCCTTCGGCGGCTACCAACAAGTGACGCATCTTTCTCAAGCGAAGGCGCCACCCCCTTAAAGGCACAAATAAATTTTGATATTCCTATATTTGAAGGTCAGATAGACGCAGATGTTGTAGATAAATGGTTGAATCTACTAGAAGGGTATTTCTTTGTCCATAACTTTTCGAATAGAGAAAATATTACTTTTGCACTCCTCAAAGTCGTTCCCCGTGTCAAAGATTGGTGGGAAACGTTCTGTGAGCAAAAGGAAACAGAGGAACCCTCATTATTTATAGTTGTGGTCACCTGGGAGTCCTTTAGGGATTTTATTAAGGAACAATACTACCATGTCATAAGCTATGACGACTTGTATACAAAATGGACCACACTACGATAGGAAAGAGACCAAGCAGTGCCCGAGTTCAAAAATATCTTCCATACCTTGCACACCAAGTTGGGTATCAAATATTCTGAGCAACATCTGGTGCTCAAGTATCGCGGTGGTCTACATAGATACACCTAAGGCAAAATGGAGTTTTTGGACATCTCTTCCTTGGGTGCGGCCTACCGATATATCGTCAAAATCGAGCAGAAGCTTAAACAAAAGACGCGAAAATTTGGGCCTGGGAACCCTTCACAGAAAAAGCAAAGAAATGGCAGCCCCAACCTGTAGAACAAAGGACAGAGCAAAGATGGAAAGCCTCAGGAAAACTAGTCCAAGCCACAAGCAAAGAAGGACAGCGGAAAGTGGTGCAACTTCCATAAGAGCCCCTGGCATAACATTGTTGATTGTCGCTCAAAGTAGTCGTTGGTGGCTGAGTTGAAAGCCTTTGAATAAGTTGCAGGTTTCAAATCTTAATCAGAAGCAAAAAGGGGGAGAGATATTATCCATGCGGAACCTAGTGCTACCGTTGCTACCACTAAGCTCCAACCCGGTGAACCATACAAGTCTAAGGAAGGCAAGCGCCTTTTTCATTCACATATGTGGGTGAATGGTACCCCGTTGCACTTCATTGTTGACAGTGGTATCTAAAAGAACCTTATCTCAGCAGAGGTCATCAAGGGGCTAGCCCTGCTGACAACACCACACCCATCTCCACCAAGGAAGCAAACTCCACATCAGCCAACAGTGACGCCTATTGTACGACATCAAGCCCTTCAAAGATGAGGTATTGTGTGAACTTGCTCCTCTCGAAGTTTGCAATGTTCTTTTGGGCCAACCGTATTTATGGAAACGTCATGGCGTATATGAGTATAGGCCTCGTAGTTTTATTATTACCTTGAATAAGAAATTGTACAGGATACCCGAGGCAGCCCCACCTAGTTTTATTTTCTTGATCTCTACCAAGCAATGCGGGAAGGTCATCTCTCAGATCAGGAAGTTTGTCTTCTTCGTGATTCGCTCTCATAGTGAGCGAAATATCGTAGCCACATCCAGGGCCTCCGCGGTCGACCTCTCCACACAATAGAATCAAGTGGATAAGGTCGTGGAAGAATACTCAGATATCTTATGCTCACCTACCGGTGTACCTCTGCACTGTCAGGTCAAGCATCCCATTGATATGACCCCCGACGCATCACTGCCCAATGGGTTAGTCTACCCTCTCTCTCTGTTAAAGAATGAGGAGATCAAGAGATAGATCCAAGAACTGCTACACAAGGTTCACATACATCCCAACTCATTGCCTTGTGGGAGCCCAATCGTGTTGGTGCAAAAGAAAGACGGGACCTGGCAACTCTTCATTTATTAATAGGCCCTAAATAAAATCACAATTGGGAACCAATACCCGATTCCCCGAATAGACGACCTCCTTGATCAGCTCACGGGGGCCAAGTACTTTAGTAAGATGGATTTGAATTCTGGCTACCACCAGGTCCCAATAGAACATATTGATGTATGGAAGACCACCTTCAAGTCACTAGAAGGTCTTTTTGAATGGCTGGTCATGCCCTTTGGTTTGACAAATTCTCCAACAACTTTCATGAGGATGATGGACGATATCCTGTGACCATTCACCAATACTTTTGTAGTGGTGCATCTAGATGACATCCTCATCTACAACAATACTTGGGCGGAACACTTGCAGCATATTCAACAGGTTTTGCACACCCTGCGACAGCAGAAGCTATATGCCAACTTGGAAAAATTCTCCTTCGGCATGGACAGGGTCCATTACCTGGGCTACATCATTGATCAACATGGTGTACATGTGGATCCAGCCAAGATCCAAGTCATCCATGACTGGCTAACCCCAACCACAATCACTAAGCTTCAAAGATTCTTGGGCTTTGCCAATTTCTATCGCAGGTTCGTGCTGGGATTCTCCCATATTACATGGGCCCTCAACCAATTAACCAGGGGTGATGGTAAGGAAAACTTTGTGTGGGTTATGTCCCAACAATAAGTGTTCGATGATTTGAAGAAACGCTTGTACTCAACCCCAGTACTTTCATTATCGGACCTATAGCATCCCTTTGAGATCAAGACAGATGCTTCAGACTATGTTGTGGGCGTCATTGTCACTGAGCACAACCACCCCGTGTCCTATCATAGCGATAAATTATCATATATTGTCCACAAGTACCCTACTTATGACAAAGAAATGTACTCCATTGTGCAAGCCTGCCGCCAATGGAGACATTACATACTTGGGAAGGAGAGAGTCATCCACACTGATCATAAGCCATTGCAGTTCATCCAGACGCAAGGAAAATTATAGAATGACCACCATTAGAAGTGGTCCACATACATGCAACAGTTCCACCTCAACATCAATTATAAAACATGAAGTACCAATCGAGTCTTTGATTGCCTCAGTTGACCTCCAGTTGCCACACTCACCACAGTGCTAGACTCTAGTGACCACGAGACCTTCGGATGGCCCCACCTCTATGAGACAGACCCTAATTTCACCATCACCTACCAAATGTTGGGTGCAAACTCAGTTGTCGCTAAATTCCAACTTCAAGACAAGATGTTTTTCCATCTAGGCCATCTCTGTGTTCCATCGAGTGAGCAAGCAAAGTTGGTTTGGGAAGCCCACTATAGTCGGGTGGCATGGAACTTCGGCATTGAAAAGACAATGAAAGTACTACAGAAACATTTCTACTGGCCGAAACTTCAACAGGATGTGGGAAAGTATATCAGGTCCTGCACTGCCTGCGTTATTGCCAAACCAACCACTAAGAGACAAGGCATGTACACCCCTCTTCCTACTCCTGACAGGCCATGGGAATCCATCTCAATGGACTACATGTCGGGCATTTCATCCACCAAGAGGAGAAATGACTGTGTTTTTGTGGTTTTTGATCACTTTTCCAAGATGGTGATTATGACCGCCTATAAGAAGAGCGTCACAGTAGAGGCCACTTCCAAACTCTTCTTTGAACGAGTATGGGTACATTTTGGAATCCCACAAACCATTGTCTCAAATCGGGATAGTCGGTTCCTCGGCACATTCTAGTCGAGCCTCTGGTCACTGCTTGACACCAAGCTCACCAAATCCATTGCTTTTCACCCCGAGACAGATGACCAAACTGAGGTCGTCAATCGGATGATCCTGCATATCCTGCACATGTACAATTCTAAGCACCCCCACACATGGGATGAGATTCTTCCCTATGTTCAACATAGCTACAACTAAGCCCTACATAGCTCAACCGACCACAACCCCTTTTAGGTGGGGTTGGGAATCCAACCATTGGGTCCCATGGATGTTGCACTACCCCTTGCAGCTACCTCAGTCGACTCATCCCCTGCTCCAATTGAAGATGACAAAGACACCTGGTTCATTGAGCATATCCATCAGTTCCTCCAACAGGTTCATGATTTTTTATAAAAGTCCAATGCCAAGTACAAGCAACTCCATGATCAACATAGGGTGCCACATAAGTTTCAGGTGGGCGACAAAGTTTGGTTCCACTTACAGAAAGAATGCCTTACACGGCCCCATTGGAAGATTCACCCACTGCATTGTGGACCTTACACCATCACCAAGGTTGTGGGTGACAATTCTTTTGAGCTCAACATTCCTCCTTTCCTTGGCTTGCACCTAGTGTTCAACATGCCTCTCCCTCGGCCATATTTCCCACCATTATTGGATACCTCGAAGGTAGCAGAACAGTTGACACCAACAGAGTTCAACCCTGACTACATGCAACAAGAATATCGTGATCATATTGTGGAAACATAGGTTAATGGCACTCAACAACAAAGGATCCAGCTTTATCGAGTTGTCAAAGAAGGGCAGCTTCTACACCAAGGCAAGTGGCTCACCTGGAGCGAAATTCAACAGAAATTTCCTCATCTAATGGGGGAAATCAACACAATGGATACCATTGCTTCCTAAGGCGGGAGGATTGATCCAGATGGATTTCATTGGCCTCCCACCTATTCCAACTAGTTCATTCTAGCAGTTTTTTCCTAGTTTTCAGGTCCCCGACTTATGGGGTCGTTTTGAGGCCCTCAACAACGTTTTTAGGGATAGCCATACTTATGCTATAGATGGTTTTAGATATTGACAACAGCATGTGTATTCCTCAGATATACCTTTCCAACGGGCTATCGTGCGCCTAAAACGAAGATCATATGCAGAAGTTACAACCCGAGCAAGTTGATGTACTAGCTTACCCCAACGAGGCCCACATGAATTTTGGCGCTTCATCTCATAGGGTTAGGTTTTTGGATGTCTAGGGTTTTGGAATTCATGATTATTGTAAAAAGGCCTTCAGAGCCTCATTGTACTCATCTTCTTGTGAATGAGCGCAGTCGTCACATCTCTTCTTAGAGATAAGACGCCACCATTCCAAGGAGCTTGTTTTCCGCTGCATTTTACAATTTCAGTTTATTTCCTTATTGAATAGAAACCAGTTTTTCTGTATCTCTGTTATTCTGTGTTAAGAATATTTTAATAATAATCTGTATTCATTTTGTTCTGCTCATAAAATCCGGATCACTCTCATAGAGTTTTCCTATAACAATGGTTTTAAGGAATCATTAAAAATGAGCTCGTTTGAGGTTTTGTATGGTAGAAAGTGTAGAGTTCCAATGAGCTCGAACAGTCTAGTGGAAAAAATCACACTTGGACCATAATTGTTGAAAGAAATGGAACAAGTCATGATTAAGATAAGGCAAAACCTGAATGTTGCCCAAGATAGACAAAAGAGATATGATGATAGCAAGAGAACTCACAAAGAGTTCAAAGTAGGAGACCATGTGTATCTCTGAGTGAAACCCAAGAGGAGTTCCCTAAGAATGGGAATGTGTGCTAGGTTAGCACCCCGATACTATGGACCATTTGAAGTGCTGGAGAGAATAGGGCCAATAGCGTACATACTTGCTTTACCACCTATTGTTGGAGCTCATAATGTATTCCACATGTCTTTGTTAAAGAAATATGTACATGATTATAATCATGTTATTAGTTGGACTATAATACGGATGGAACTAGAGGGAGAATTCCAGCCCGAACCCCAGTGCATCTTAGACAGGAAAGAAACAATGCTCTGGAATCAATCCATCATGCAAGTCAAGGTGCAATGGAAGCACTTTGGAGCAAATGAAGCTACATGGGAGCTATAAGATGCCACGAGATTGGCATACCCATTTTTTTCTGTATAATTGTACATACATGGTGTTTTAAACACTGAGGTAAGTGTTTCTTTTAAGGGGGAGGGGAATGTAACACCTCATGTACCCCAAAGAATGTAATTATGCTTAAGACTTCATATAAGTATGTTTATGAAGCATGTATTTATGTTTTGATTTAATTAAAACACCAAACCATTGACTAAGAGGGAGCAACCTTGATAGTACTGGCCATGATACACAATTGGGAATTGATGAAAGAGGGAATTGATTGAGTGATTGGGTAAGGTGGATCTGGGATGTTTTGTGATAACAAGTAGTTTATGTTTGCAAAGCGTGGATAAACAACTACCAGCGTACCAAATATGTTTGAAGCCACGTGACAAATAAAATAAGTCATAGATGTGGTTGGAACAATTAATGATTATTGACAGTTGGTCTTTGAAGAAGGAAAGGGCTAATTGAATGACTCGATAATAGGATGGCACGAACTTGCCCCTTTTCAGATTGAGAACTGCAGTTACAGGTTGCATCTACATGAAGGCCACGGGGATCTTGAGAAAAACAAAAAAAAAATGGTAAGACACCACCAAAGAGAAGGCATATCAGGGAAGAGGATTGGAGAACACACATGAGGGTGCACACACAAACAACAGAATGAAGAACAAGAGGAAAACAAGCAGAGCGCAAAAAAGCTTGAGGAGAGTTTAATCGAGCAAGAACGAGTGAGTAGCGGACTCATTGAGTATTGGTGTAGCTAACAAAGGTGTTCAGGAGCACAGATCCAATAAGAGAAGAAAACAAAGAGCTTTCCTTGAAGAAAATAGGAATATTGTCTGAGTTATTGATGATCGCCCTGAACAGAGAAGACTCAGATCCCGAGTTAGAGCAATAGTGGGCTACAACTTGGTGCTTACTAGACAGAAACAGACACTGATAAGGGGAGGTCGTTGTGGGATTGTTTAGCAGAGAAGGGACTCTCTTGTGCAGAGGAAATACAGTGGATAAACCACCTGATATACCTGTAGATACCTTGAGCTTAGTGGGAAAGGAGAAACTTTTTCTTTTGTTAGAGGAGGAAGGAGAGTAACCTTCCATGATCATCATAAGTTTGGAACCCAACTGCATCAATTTCTCTTTGTGGTATCATGGCTTGGCATGGGCGTGGCGTACTGTAGGAAGGCACTCTACAATATGGCCTAAGGTTGGGAGGAAAGACGTCCTCTCTCAATCAGTTGGTGTTGGTTATTTCCTTATCAGATAAGTGTTTGACTTGCACTGTTAAATTGCACATGAATGATGTGTGTGTGTGTGTGTGTGTGTAAATAACTGTCTGATTTTAATGGGAATGCAATTGTTTATAGTCGATGAATATAATACCTGAGAAAGTGGAATGTGTTGCCATGGATTTTAATGGATTTGTTAAATTGTGGAAATGACTAAGTATGGATTGTTTGAGTCCCCGTTAACCTCATAGCCCTGGAGGAAAGTTTGCAAGATATGGAAAAAAACATCGTTACCCAATGATGTGAGCATCCTGATGTTGGGATGTCCCTGTGAGGAGCAGAGGAACCTAAACGTCATAGAACCCTGATCTGTATGTGCAAAGATTGCAATATATGCAAGAAGCTTGACTCTGATGGGTAGGAAGGATGATGAAGATATTTGAGTGGTTTCGTAACTCTTGGAAACTCGACAGACTCCTTGATGAAACCTTGAAATTTTCTAACTCCCCAAGATGGGTGTTGATCGTTGAAGAAAACCATTGTTAAATCAAGAGAGCTTGAGGCCATTGATTCAGTGGGATAGATCTCAACCCTACATTGGAAGGTATCGTTATCGGGAGGATGAATCCTTAAATAACCCAAGAGTTGGAAAAAGGAGCTTCGACGACGACAATGAAAGTCTTGAGACAAGACGAGGACCGTTGATCTGTCGGGAGTAACCTCAAGCAGATCTGGATCGTTGATACTAGACGCATCGTCGTGGGGGTATGGAAGGTCAAAATTAACGAGAGTCCTTGATCGACATATAAGCGAGAATTCATCTTCGTCGCAGATTGTCAAAGGACATGTTGAAACATATATTTTTGTTCTAAACCTTAGACTAAAAATAAATTTCATTTTTGTTTAAATAAAAAGCACGAAAATGCACTTGGATAATCACCATCGAAATGAAATCTTTCGTTCAATCCAAAGGTTTAAATGTCTTAGAATATTATGAAGCTGCCTTTTTAATTAATGAATCAATCTATATAAAGGTTTGCTTTTGAAATTTTGGGAGTCGGGGTTTCACGAAATACGAAGGTTCGATATTGAGCATCCTCGAAGTCTCGATACCTGAATTCATGAAAGTAATTAAATGTTAAGCTGGGTTCATTAACGATTAAGTAAGATTAACAAAGAGTAAATCTCATTGCGACTTTGTGATTCAGGATGCTCTCACATATAAAGCCTTTGAAGTTTCAATACCCGAAACCCCAACATTTTAAAACTAATCATGATTAATTAAGAGAGTTAAATATGATTACAGGTAATTAAAATCTCTCGCGACTTCACGTTTCGTAAGTCTTAGTTTAAACTTCTTTAAAGATCCCCGAGACCCGAAACGCCAAAACTTGATTAAGTGTTAGGTACGATTAATTAAGGTAATAAATGAGGATTATACTCTAATTAATCTATTGCTTAAAATTAACTCGGATACATTTGAATTCTGCGCTTTTCCCGAGATATTGACCATAAATGACATTAATATCTGATTTAGGGAAATGATTCCAAATAAGCTTAGATATTAACACCTAAATTTTTTTTATTAAAGGAATTAAACGTGTTGTCAGTGAAGGTATACGCATGGTTTATGCGTTTAAGGCAAAAAGGATTTTTAGTTCTGAATCACTTTCTTGTTTTCTTAGAGATGGCTTAGTGAAATAACTAGTTTTTTGCATTCTCATTCTTTGTAACAGGTAACATAACTTTGAATTTGATATCATGGCTCCAGGGAACGCACCTAAAGCAGCTGGTGAAAGTCATGGCCAGAACACAAACATTATTTCTGATACTTCTCCCATAAGTATAAACACAATTAAAACCTGGACGCATGTGTTCAACACCATACAATACGAAGTGGTAAATTGTCTTGATGACTCAAGCGACAATGAAAAGGATAACTTATCTACCAAATATAAGATTATTGCTCAAGCAGAACTGCATAAGATAGCAACCAAGCCAAGGCTTTTACCTTACACCGACATGATTATATGGGTGTTGGATCATGTAGATATCACGACTCGAACGATATTCAACTCTCAGAAAGTAGTTGTTGGTTCATTTCGACCGGAACACATACAGATCATGTATAAATTGTCTTCAACATCAAACTTCATTTATAACACCAATTTTCTTGTGAATTTTAATAATAACGAGTGTGATCAGTTTGGAAAGAGTCTTTCCAACCTGATCAAAGACTGGTGTTCACACCCCGAAAAGTTCAGAGTCAAATCTCACGGCGTATATTCCATCTCATTGCTTGAACCACAGTTCATGTATATAGCCATGATGATGTGCATAATTTATGGAAAAGAGAACACGACCCATTTCTTCCTACCATGGGTTCCCATTATTCACTCGGTGGCGGAAGGATTTTCTTTTGACTGGGCAAAGATATTGTCAGATAATCTGGCTAGTGAAATCTACGAAAACCAAAGGGAAACCAACTCCATTCTTTATGTCGACTTATGTTATGGATGTTATTTGTTTCATGACGCCTTTCCCGCTGATGAGCTGGAGTTGGACTCCAGACAGTGTAGAACTAATTCATGATTATCATTTGAAGCTTTGGGAAAACAAGGCAAAAGATTTCTTTTATGAAATATTTAATTGGGTAGTGGTGTCGATGCATATTTTTATATTTGGTCACCCACCGCCAAGAATTTCAGAGAAGGTTATGGTTATCCTGGGTAAAGTGGCGGATTGGTACATAGAGGAACATTTCTCTTATATCATATTTTTTGGCTTCTCGGTCCCTCCATATGCATGACAACAATTTTTACTAGACAGACTAGTGTGCTATGAAGTTGCATGATAGACTGTACTCGGCGAGATTAGCTAAGAGCTAAAAGTAGTGCAGAAAAATGTATGGCCATTTTTCGTTTGTCTATCGGTTCATTTTCCTTATTGGATTTCGGTCACTCCAAGGTGGAGGTTGTAGCTTTAGAAGAGATAAAGTTGCTTAGCATTGAATTCAAGAAGCACGACCCACAGAGGGTCATGGGAAACCATATGGTCAGTTGCAATCTCAAAAAGTATGAACATGAAGAGTCCCCTCATGACGAAATGTTCCGAGGGGTAAGATCTTACCAAGAAGTTATGAGCCGAGTTGGAGCTCTGCTACCTAGTGAAATGGTTGAGTTTTATAATTTCCAAAAACACCGAAAAAGTGACCTACCCAAAGTATTTCAAGGGAAAAGCCTAAAATCTCCATATACACAACAAGCAGAGACCCAAAATTTAGTAGTTGGAAGCTCTACCAAACAAGAAACCCTCGAAAACTTGGAGAAATTTGAGGTCTCGACTCAGAAGGGAAATATTCCAAAGATGAAGATATTAGATAACCAGGACAAAGATAAAAAAGAGACAATAATAAAGAACGGAGAAGATAGACCGTCGTCTTTGCCTAAGAAATCAACTACTGAAGAAGCCGAGAAAACGTTGTCCATATAAATCGACAACTCCATTGAGGTTGTCACACCATTACAGTTCACCAAAGGAAACCCTAACACAAAGGCAATGTTCATAAGCGATTTCACGCCTATCTCTGTCGAGGAGATACCTCCCACCGAGTTCTTTTTCACAAAGAAAAGAAAGGTCATGGTGAAGAAAGAAATGCACATGAGAGAGGGTGCAATGGTATAAAAGAACAGAGTATTATTAGATGGGCAAAATTTGGAAGAAGAAGATTTGGTTACGGAGGTGGCAGACTCTTTGGGAGCTTTTGAAACGACCAACTTATTTTCTATTAAATACCTGAAAGAAAGGCTAAGGCAGAGGAATCAGTTGATAAATCAGTTGTGAGATCAAATAAGGAAGGTAGAGAATAATATAAAAAAAATGAGGTCAGCAAAGGACTCGAACAGGCTAGAGCCAAAGACAGACAAGGAAATCAACGACTTAAATCAGATCTTGAAGAAGTACACAACACAACTCAAGTAAGTCAAAGGCAGGTCATCCAGCAAGAAGAATTTGTAAGGCAACTGCAAGCTAAATTAAGTTCTACTGAAAGCTAGGTTGTTAATATAGCAGTGTTTCAAGCCCAGGCATTGGAAGTGCATCAAAAGCTGGAAGCGGTACAACAAAACATGTTTTCTAAGGTAGGGATCATCAAAGATTATTTTCGGGAGATGGGTCAATCATTAGATAATATTGGTTTCAGAGAAAAAGAGGCTACTGCAGCCTGAACCACCTTTCAAAAGGCAATTGTATCTTCGGCTAGGGAAGAGGTACCAACAACTCCCCTATTAACTATCGCGAAACAAATAAGGGGTGATATCATACTAAAGGCATGGGAGGCCAATATAGCCGAGAGTAAGAAAATGGCCAAATAAATAAAGGAAGATTGTGAAGAGGCTATTTATTTGCTAGATAAAAAATCCTAGGCATTGGAAAGGACAATTGTGTTGGAGTATTAGGGCAAATCAATGTTATAAAGCATCAACTGGACATCAAAGTAAGCTTAAATGAAGATCAGATTGAAATTTCACAGTTGAAATAGGTTGACGTCGCTCAAATGGATAGATGGATGGTAAAGCCAAATCTATAGTTGCAGTCAATAAATTTCGAAGGTAAAAGGATCAAAGACAGGTTGTCGAAATTACAGAGAAAGCTGTATCTTTTTTAGGCAAAGGATGTGACAGAGCCTTCCAGAATTTTAGTACAATTTCTAAGCAGGTGGGTCGAGTGTCTCGAGCCAGGTGAAGGAAGTACTTCAAAGAAATAATGAAGTAACGTATGCATGCTCGTTCTGCCAATATGAGAAAGAGATAGAAAGGAAACAAGTGAAACGGTTCAAGTTTTTATTTTGTAACCGTTAATATATAGGAGTAAGGAGAATTCCAACCGTCTAGGGTTGGTAATATTTTTTATAAATATAATTTTAAAAGACTTAAAGAAGGCTTTTTCTTGGCCGATTGAAAGGAATAAATCTCTCCTTTTCGAGAATCAAGACAAATTGCAAACCAGAGACTCCATATTTCGTCAATCTTGAGTTATTTGTTCTTTTGTTCTTTCATATTCCAATATTTTTATTCGTATGTCTTTGATGAATGCTTAATCACAACTTAGTACAACATCTATTGTGGTTATATGTTTATTTAGTTATCTGATTATTTACAGATTTTCCTCTGTTTTGGCTATTAGCAAATACAAGACCTGTGAGTTAGTTAGATTACCACATTTTATGCTTCCTTAAAGGTTTCACATCCATTTTTCTTCTTCTGTATCAAAGTGCGATTCTTTTGTGATTGATGCCTCACTTTGTTAACAACTTTATGTTTTTCTTTCATCACATTCATTATTTTCAAATTTGACCCAGACACGGAAAACGGCCTCTGAATTGTTATAATATTAATTCAATTTCAGGATTTTTTCTCATATAATTGAAAATAGAAAAAACAAACATAAAAACAACATATCTTTTAATTTTCTTTTCTCCATGACTATACCTGTTGCAAGACAGCCTAATATAGAACCCGACCTCACGGATCAAACCAACATTGCATTAAACTTGTTCAATAGCATTTTAGAGACCGCTAGCACCCGGGTTGAACTTGAACGTTCATGGGCAGTGATTGAACATGACATAAGCATCCAGGAATGTTGGGAAGCTAGGCAAAGATAACTCAAAAATCAACCATAGCTTCTTTCCCTAAAGAATTGACTTTCTTTTCACATTTTAAACACTCTTTATTTTTCGGATGCCTTGACATTATACTTTAAAGCCTTAGGTATAAACTCAAGAACAACATATTTTTAGCATCGTTGTCGGGGATCGAAGAAACAAAGTAATTTTTCCCTCGGAAGAACGACATTGATAAGTTTCTTTCTTTGATAGTGAACAATGATCAAACACTTTATAAGGCTATTTTTATCCTTCACTTGGCAACTCCACGATTAATAAACTAGCTTCTAATCGAAAGAATACTAGAAAGAATCTAGACGATAAGCAGACCTCCCCTGTATCCGATCCTGAAAAACTTCTGAAAAGAAGAAGATACCTTAAACAGGCTGCTTCATGAACAAGTAAGATTTATCAACCCAATTCCATTCAGTCAAATAATAAGGATCTACTTGAAAAGTCGAATACCCAACTACTTTTTAGAGAAACATCCATCGATAGAATCGAAACCTTACAACCTGAGTTGGTGTTACCCAAATTTAAAACCAAAACTTTTCCAATTGTCTCCTTTACCAATAGAGGTAAAAGATCTATGTCACTTCCCGCCTCGATTGACGTTTCATCAGCTCCCGAGATTCAGTATACAACCTCTCATATTTAAGAAGGATGTATTGTATACCTTGACTCAACTCATGTTGGTTCTCCTGTGTACACATCCTCTGAGTCCAAAGAAACCAGTCCCCTTTTTCCAGTTCCCTATTTTTCAAATTTCCTGTCTCCTGACTGTCAATTCTTTGAAATTGTTTCGCTTTATCCAGACATAACTTAAAGGTCACCACATATCCTTAAAAGTCTTCTCTATAATCTCCAAGTTTCACCCTCTAAATTATCAATGGATGCGGTCGAAGGAGGTGGTGTTGCCGAGGGTGGAGGGGGCGGTCAAGTACCACCCCCACCCCCACCCCCTAGAATATTTGCCAAAGTAGCTACTAGCTATGCCCCTTTGGTCCTCCCAATCCCTCTCCACGATCTACCTAAAAATTATATGAAAAACTTGTCGAAGTTTAACTGGAGAGGCAGATTTAACTGCTACCGAACACATTAATTTATTTGACCAATTTGTTGATATCCTTGGCCTCTAGCATGAGGATGTTTACTCGAGGCTTCTTGTTCAAACTTTCGAAGGTCAAGTGAGAACCTGGTTCTGAGGACTCCCAGCAAGGTCCATAGGATCATATGATGAGTTAGAAAATGCTTTTATTAGACAATGGGGAGAAAGGAAAGATCATCTCTATTATCTAACCGAGTTTGGGGATCTGAGAAAGAAAAATTCAGAATCAGTTCTTGAGTTTACCCAAAGATTCAATAAATTATATAATAAAATTCCAACGAAGGTTAAACCTTCCCAACCTACAGCAAAAGTAATTTGTGTTGGGGCTTTTTATCCGGATTTCGCTCTACTGTTGAGAGAAATGAGATCTGTTGATCTCACTAAAATGCAGGATGATGTTGTAGAAATCGAATCAAATATGATGGCATCAGGAAAGTTAAAAACAAAATTTGAAATGGGAAATAAAGAAACTAGATGGTACAGAGAACAAGCAGGACCCTCTGGATCTAGGAGGTCTTCGGAAGATAAGATGGATGAAATTGCGAGAATAATTAAAGAATTGTCAAATAAAATCTCGAGAATGGAATTAGACCAATCAAAGAATGATTGGTTCCCTAGAAAGGATTTAAGAAGGAATCCTAACCCTCAAATACAACAAAGACAAATTAAGAATGAAGATCAAAATATTCAAACCCCCTTCAAAAATGAAAATTTTATAGGAGGAGAAGATATGCCAAATTTTGAGGAGTTAGAAGAAGATATAAATAATCTTGGTGATGGTTGTCAAGAACCTTATTTGACGAGACAAGATTATGAAAAATCCTTAAATACAGAATACAAATCTGAAAATAACGAGAATAGAAATATTACATAGGATTCAGTTTATAAAGGAATCGCTAATAATATAATGGTCGAACTCCAACATAAATACAATTTAAGGCCTAGGAACAGGAATATCACAACCACCCCATCGAAGAAAATTCTGTCAAGAGGGGAAACATACGAGGCAGCTTCAAAAGCTAGTGAAAAACAAACTGTTAAAACCAAGATTGTTGAAACACAGTCTACCAAGGAAAAGTCAGCAGAAACACCAATTATTAACACAAGGAAAGCAGAGGTTCCTGTGGCTGAAACAAAAAACATCACAAATAAATAAAACTGAAAAGAACAAGATAGAAGCCCAAACCACAGAAGTTGATAAAACAACGGGAAATTTCAGTCTAGAAAATGAAATCAATAAAATCAAAATCCTTATACCTCTGGTCGAACTAGCAGAAAACCCAAAATATAGAAAGCAAATTGCCAAAATAATTAATTTTTCAGACAATGAAAGTCAGGATGACGTTATAAATTTAGAAGACGATAAGCCTAATATAATTTTTGGTCCACATTTCGAAGGTGCCAGAGATACCATCGCCCCTTTCTATATAACGCTAATTGTGCATGATCACCTGCTCCATAATTGCATGTTGGATTCTGAAGCCTCTCACAATGTAATTCCTAAAGCCATTATGGATAGACTTGGTCTCGAAATCACTCGACCATATAGAGACTTGTATTCTTTTGATTCGAGAAAGGTTAAGTGTGTAGGTATGATAAAATATTTAGCAGTTAATCTTGCACAGATTCATGTAAAAAGCATTCTGATGGATGTGGTTGTCGTTGATATACCCCCAAAGTATGGCATGTTGTTATACAGGTCTTGGGTCGCCAAACTTGGAGGATCCCTCCAACTCGACGTGACATACGCTACAATCCCAATCTTTGGAGGACAGTTCACACGCTTGTACAGAGAAACAAGGTTGGCGTTTACGGTAAGTGATCCGATGAACCCAAATAACTACCCCGTTTATATTGTCGATCGGGATTTAGGGAATTGTATTTTGTCTATTGATGATGATTTAGATGTATGTATAGAAGAAAATTGTACAAAAAAAAAAAGAAGGATGTATATAGTTCTGGAGTTTGGAAAATGTATTTTGATGGTGCTTTATCTTGTGAAGGAGCAGGAGCCGGAGTGTTGTTTGTAGCACCTGACGATGAGTTCATCATTCCTTTTTCTTATAGATTACAGTGGGAGATAGATTATACTAACAATGTATGTGAATATGAGGCCCTAGTCTTAGGATTAGAAGCTGCTAGAAAATTAAAGATTAAGAACTTAGAAGTCTATGGTGACATTGAACTGATCATAAAACAAATTAATCGTCAATACCAGGCTAAGCACCCAAGGTTGAGATCTTATAGGAACTGTGCCTGGGATCTAATTGAAATTTTTTTCTGATAATGTTCATTACATCCCTAGAACTGAGAATCAACGGGCAGATTCATTGGCCAAAGCAACCTCGACCTTTGTTCCTCCAATGGTTTTCAAACTTAAATACCATATAAAGGTGAGACATAGACCTTCCATACTGAATAACATACAACATTGACAAGTTTTCGAGGATGATGAACAAATCAGGAAATTTTTAGAAATGGTGGATGACTTTGCCGAAACACATGTCGACCAAGAAAATCAGAATGATCTCGCTTGGATCATGCAGGAAGGGGAAGATCATCAAGAGTTTCAAGATAAGATTGCTAATCATCATATGCTTATTTTGAAAAATAATCAGATCCCCAAAGGCCTAATCCCCCTAGAGAGGTTATTTAATCATGACGACATTCCTTTGAAGTCCACCTTACAGCCTCAGCTTGAAGAGGTTGAAGATTGTGATATAGGCATCAAAGAAAATCCTAGGTTGATAAAATTATCTAAGTACCTTCCTCCTAAAATAAAAAGTAAGTATGTTGAGTTGCTTAGACAGTATAAAGATGTTTTTGCTTGGTCCTATAACGAATTAAAAACTTATGACACCACTATAATGGAACACAAAATTCCTCTAAAACAAGGTGTCAAACCATTCAGGCAGAAACTCAGACAGATTAACCCTATATTGTTGCATGTGATAGAGAAAGAAGTAAAGAAGCTTTTGGACACCAAGATCATTGTCCCACTCAGATACTCCGAGTGGGTAGCTAATTTAGTTCTAGTAAGAAAGAAAAATGGTGAAATTAGGCTGTGTGTAGACTTTAGGAATCTAAACAAATCATCACTCAAAGACAATTATCCATTGCCTAAAATGGATAACATTTTAGAGAAAGTAGTAGGAGCTAATAGAATGTCTATGATTGATGGATTTTCAGGTTGCTATCAAATCACAGTCCATCAAGATGATAAAGATAAAACTGCGTTCACTACCCCTTGGGGTACCTTTATGTATGTCAAAATGCCTTTCGGTTTAATGAATGTAGGAGCATCTTTCCAACGAGTTATGGACATCGCCTTCGTCGGCGAAAGAGATAAGTTTGTTGTTATTTATCTTGATGGTCTAGTTGTTTTTTCTAAATCTGATGTAGATTATCTAGTACACCTCAAATAAACTTTCGAAAAATGTCGCAAATTTGGTTTGTCTCTGAATCCCAAGAAATCTCATTTTGCAATGCAAGAAGGTAAGCTCTTGGGCCATATAGTGTCTAGGGATGGAATTAAAATTGACCCGAAAAGGATTGAAGCAATAAATACTATTAATATTCCCAGGAATAGGAAAGGAATTCAATCGTTTTTAGGGAAAATAATTTTTTTTAGAAGATTCATTCTGAATTTCGCTGAAATTGTAAAATTGATTACAGATATGCTTAAGAAGGATAGTGTGGTAAAGTGGACAAATGAGGCTAAGGTGTCATTCGAATGCATTAAGAAGGTCATAGGTGAAGCACCAGTACTGAGAAGTCCTGATTATTTGAAAGAATTTTTTTATTTTGCCATTTGCTTCTGAGCATACTATTGCAGTCGTATTGTTACAGAAGAATGACGAGGGTTTTGAGCAACCAATTGTGTTCTTTAGTAAAAGTCTCATAGATGCTGAGATAAAATATGATATATTGGAAAAGCAAGCTTACACAATGGTGAAAGCCCTCAAAAATTTCAGAACCTATGTACTAAATTCAAAGATTATTGCTTATGTACCCACCAGTTCTGTTAAGGATATACTGGTTCAACCCGATAGTGATGGAAGGAGAGGCAGATGGTTAGCCAAAATTCAGGAGTTCGACCTGGAAGTTAAACCAACTAAACTTGTTAAAGGTCAGGGCTTGGCTAAATTGTTGGTTGAATCAAATCTGAAAGCACTCGGAATAAATCATCTGCAATAGAACGGAGGATTTTTAGAGATAAACGAACTCGATGTCACTGTGCCCACAACTGAAATTCTAGAAAAAATATTTTCTTCAGTTTGGTACAACGACATTGTTTCTTATTTACTGATCCTTCAGTGCCCCAGTGACCTAACCCCATCTAAAGCTAGGACATTGAAGTTACACGTTGTAAAATATTGTATTATAGATGGTCAATTGTATTAGAAGGATCCCCTATGATTCTTACTGAGCTGCTTAGTAAAATCTGAAACAAAAGAAGTTATAAATGAATTCCACGAAGGAGTGTGTGGAGGACACCACACCTGGAGAGCAACGACTTATAAAATATTAAGAGCCAGGTATTATTGGCTGAAATTATTCACTAATGTAAACACTAAAGTCAGAACTTGTAATCCTTGTTAGTTGTTTACAGGCAAGCATAAAATTTCAGCATTACCTTTAGTTTCAGTTAAAACTGAAGATTTGTTTGAGCAATGGGGTCTTGATTTTATTGGAGAAATCCATCCACACTCGAGTGCTCAACATAAATGGATTCTGATCGCTACAGACTATTTTACTAAATGGGTGGAAGTTATTCCTACGCGAAACGCAATAGACGCAGTAATGATCAGTTTTTTGGAGGAGAATATTCTATCAAGATTTGGTTGTCCTCGAAAAATAGTTACTGATAATGCTCAGGCCTTCAAATCCATGGCCATGATAAGTTTTTGTCAAAAGCATAACATTGTGCTAGGACACTCCACGACCTACTATCCACATGGCAATGGATTAGCTGAGTCATCTAACAAAAGTTTGATCACTATAATTAAGAAAGTACTGACCGAAAATAAGAAAGCATGGAATGTACATTTAAAATATGCTTTGTGGGCTAACAAGATAGGCACAAAATGATCAATCAGAATGTCTCCATTTCAGATGGTATATGGTACTGATGTCATTTTACCCATAAATCTAGCGCTGCCAGTAATGAAAGTACGACAAGACTCAAAAGAAGAGCCAAATGACATTAACAGGAGGATAAATCAATTGATTGAAATTCAGCAAAATAGGGTTGAAGTAAATGAAAAACTACAGAAATATCAAGATAATATGAAAGCCTTATTTGACCAAAAAGCTAAAGATAGGGAATTTCTCCCTGGTGATTTGGTTCTAAAATGGGAAGCCAGAAAAGAGGATGCTGGGAAACATGGTAAGTTTGATCAGATCTGGTGCAGACCATACAAAATTACAGCTTCTGAGGGAAAGAATGCATTTTTGTTAGAAAATCTCGACGAAAAGATTCTTAACGCCCCTATCAATGGGCGGTACCTCGAGCACTTCATGCAGTAATATGTCACCGAACTCTCATTGTGCATATCATTTTGTTTTCATGTTTTGTTTATAATTACCTTTATTTCGGTAAGTTTTTATTTTTACTGTAAATACAAAAAGGTCAGCAATTTAAAAAATTATATATATATATATATATATATATATATATATATATATATATATCAAAAAATGCAATAAGAAGGTTTCTAATCTACTAGAGTTCCTGACAGTTGTTCATCTTATTGCAGGATACTTGTTGATAAGCTGAGAGACTTGAGATATCAAAAATGTGACATGCATAGATACTCACGTTAAATGTCTCTCAAAACAAGTAATAAACTAACAGTCTGCTTGGATAGAAGTATAAGCAACTACTGAGGTATGGATTTTTGTCTTAAAAACTCAAGTTAAAATTTTCCAGGAGATGTTAATGAGTAAGACAATAATCTTATGTTTACTAATATCATGACCAAAACCTTTAATCGGAGAAATAAAAAGCAACTTTTAATTATCAAAAAATTTCTCTGGACGAAGTAAGTAAAATATATATATATATGAAAAATAAGCAATAAAAAGAGTTTAAGGAAAAGTTTCAAGAGTTGAGTAAGAAGCTCGTTTAAGACTAATCATACCTACAACAAAACATCTGAAACCTCTTTCTTTTCCCCTGTTCATGACCAAGCTATTTCTTCACAAGATTCTTGATATCATCTCATGAGCTTCATAGAGGAGAAAGATTTCACCTTAACTTTGGAAACTCATAAACTAATCTTCAAAACGAGAATAGGTAAAGGTTTTATAATTCCTCTAACTTTAATTGAACCGAAAGTATGTCTAGGTTAATCCTAACTCTCTTAGTCATTCTAACAAGATTAAACTGATTAGTTTCGCTCAAGAAAAGTCCCTGAAAAATATAATAAGAACTCCCCTTGAGAACTTCCCTGAAGGCAAAGATGTTTGAAGGTCAGAAGAGGATTAGTCCAGAGCAATTAAAGTGAGTTGACAGACCTCTCTTGTTAAATTATAAACATATATTTTCCCGGGTATATTGCATACCGATTGATTGCCCCCACTTCATGTTTTGAAACAAGACAGATGGAGAAAGGAAATTCAATTAATGATTGCCCCCATCTAGTCCAAGAGAGATGATGAAAGGAAATTCATTAAATGATTGCCCTATTCTCAGCATTTAAATGTTAAATTGTTGATTGAAGTGGTGAAAGGAAATTCAATGTGGGAAATCTGATAACTTCACCGAGGTACTGAACAGGCTCGCTGGAAATGAAGCAATGTCTACATATCTGATAGGCTGTTATAAATTAATTACAAGATGCTCTGGTAACTATATCTCTTTTCGGCTAGATCTACATTCTAAGCTAATGGGACTCCCTAACTTAAAATATTGGAATTACTTCACCTTGATGCGAACAAAATCAAATAAAGTCTAGTAGAATGATTAAGGTTGTTTTGATTATCTTATACAAATCTAAGGTTAGTTTTAGGAAAGGAAAATTATTATAAGCCTAATTCGAGATCAACGAATATTTTAGTTTTGAGAGTTTTCAAAGTTAAGGATGAAATCCTAAAATCCTGTTTTCTGCTTTCTTCAGAATGTGTTTCATAGAACTGCAATAATGACTCCATTTACCCAATAAAGGCACTCGGTCTACATGTTCTTCTCATCCTACAAGGAGACGAGATCCCTAGATGGAGCCTATGTTGAAACATATATTTTTGTTCTAAACCTTGGACTAAAAATAATTTTCATTTTTGTTTAAATAAAAAGCACGAAAATGCACTTAGATAATCACCGTTGAAATGAAATCTTTCGTTCAATCCAAAGGTTTAAATGTCTTAGAAGATTATGGAGCCGCCTTTTTAATTAATGAATCAATCTATATAAAGGTTTGCTTTTGAAATTTTGGGAGTCGGGGTTTCACAAAATATGAAGGTTCAATATTGAGCATCCTCGAAGTCCCGATACCCGAACTCACGAAAGTAATTAAATGTTAAGTTGGGTTCATTAACAATTAATTAAGATTAACAAAGAGTAAATCTCGTCGCGACTTCATGATTCGGGATGCTCTCGCATACAAAGGCTTCGAAGTTTTAATACCCAAAACCTTGACATTTTAAAACTAATCGCAATTAATTAAGAGAGTTAAATATGATTATAGTTAATTAAAACCTAGCCCGACTTCGTGTTTCATAAGTCTTAGTTTAAACTGCTTTAAAAATCCCCGAGACCCAAAACGTCGAAACTTGATTAAGTGTTAGGTAAGATTAATTAATGTACTAAGTGAGGATTATACTCTAATTAATCTATTGCTTAAAATTAACTCGGATACATTCAAATTCTGCGCTTTTCTCGAGATATCGACCATAAATGACATTAATATATGATTTAGGGAAATGATTCCAAATAGGATCAGATTTTAACGCCCAAATCTTTTTATTAAAGGAATTAAACGCGTTGTCAGTGAAGGTATATGCATGGTTTATGCGTTTAAGAAAAAAAAGATTTTTAGTTCTCAATCACTTTCTTGTTTTCTTAGAGTTGGCTTAGCGAAATAACTAGTTTTTTGCATTCTCATTCTCTGTAATAGGTAACAAAACTTTGAATTTGATATCATGGCTCCACAGAAAGCGCCTAAAGCAGCTGGTGAAATTCTTGGCCAGAACACAAACGTTATTTCTGATACTTCATCCAGAAGTATAAACACAATTAAAACCCGAACACATGTGTTCAACACCATACAATACGAAGTGGTAAATTGTCCCGATGACTCAAGCGACAATGAAAAGGATAACTTATCTACCAAATATAAGATTATCACTCAAGCAAAACTGCATAAGATAGCAACTAGGCCGAGGCTTTTACCTTACACCGACATGATTAGATGGATGTTGCATCATGTAGATATCCCGACTCGAATGATATTCAACTCTCAGAAAGTAGTTGTTGGGTCATTTCGACCGGAACACATACAGGTCATGTATAAATTGTCTACAACATCAAACTTCGTTTATAACGCCAGTTTTCTTGTGAATTTTAATAATAAGGAGTGTGATTAGTTTGGAAAGGGTATTTTCGACCTAATCAAAGACTGGTGTTCACGCCCCGAAAAGTTCAGAGTCGAATCTCATGGCGTATATTCCATCTCATCCCTTGAACCAAAGTTCATGTATATAGCCACGATGATGTGTAGACTTTATGGAAAAGAGAACACGACCCATTTCTTCCTACCACGGGTTCCCATTATTCACTCGGTGGCGGAAGGATTTTCTTTTGACTGGGCAAAGATATTGTCGGATAATCTGGCTAGCGAAATCTCATAATACCAAATGAAGAAAACCAAAGGGAAACCAACTCCATTCTTTATGTCGGCTTATGTTGTGGACGCTATTTGTTTCATGACGCCTTTCCCGCTGATGAGCTCGAGTTGGACTCCAAACAGTGTAGAACCAATTCATGATTATCATTCGAAGCTCTGGGAAGACAAGGCAAAATATTTCTTTTATGAAATCTTTAATTGGGTAGTGGTGTTGATGCATATCGTTATATTTGGTCACCCACCGCCAATAATTTCAGACAAGGTTATGGTTAGCCTAGGTAAAGTGGCAAACTAGTACATACAGGAACATTTCTCTTATATCATAGTTTTTGGCTGCTCGGTCCCTCCATATGCATGACCGCAATTTTTACCAGACAGACCGGTGTGCCGCGAAGTTGCATGACAAACTGTACACGGCGGGATTAGCAAAGAGCTAAAAGTCGTGCAGAAAAAGGTATGGCCATCTTTTCCTTTGTCTATCGATTCATTTTCCTTATTGGATTTTGGTCACTTCAAGGTGGAGGTTGCAGCTTTAGAAGAGATAAGGTTGGTTAGCATTGAATTCAAGAATCATGACCCACACAGGGTCGTGGGAAACCATATGGTCGGTTGAAATCTCAAAAAGTATGAAAATGAAGAGTCCCCTCATGACGAAATGTTTTGAGGGGTAAGATCTTACCAAAAAGTTATGAGCCAAGTTCGAGCTCTGATACCTGGTGAAATGGATGAGTTTTATAATTTCCAAAAACACTGGAAAAGTGGCCTACCCAAAGTGTTACAAGAGAAAATCCTAAAATATCCAAATACACAACAAGCAGAGACCCAAAATCCAGAACTTGGAAGCTCTACCAAACAAGAAACCTTGGAAAACCTGGAGAAAGTTGAGGTCTCGACTCAGAAGGGAAATATCCCAGAGACGGAGATATTAGACAACCAGGGCAAAGATAAAAAAGAGACAATAATAAAGAATAGAGAAGATAGAACGACGTCTTCGCCTAAGAAATCAACTACTGAAGAAGCTGAGAAAAAGTTGTCCATAGAAATCGACAACCCCATTGAGGTTTTCACACCATTACAATTCACTAGAGGAAACCCTAACACAGAGGCAATGTTCATAAGCAATTTCACGCCTATCTCAATCAAGGAGATACCTCCCACCGAATTCTTTTTCAGTAAGAAAAGAAAGGTCGTGGTGAAGAAAGAAATGCACATGATAGAGGGTGCAATGGTAAAAAAGAACAGAGTATTATTAGATGGGCAAAATTTGGAAGAAGAAGATTTTGCTACAAAGGTGGCAGGTTCTTTGGGAGCTTTTGCAACGGCCAACTTATTTTTTGTTGATAACCTGAAAGAAAGGCTAAGGTAGAGGAATCAATTGATAAATCAGTTGTGAGATCAAATAAGGAAGGTAGAGAATAATATCAAAAACTAGGTCAACAAAGGACTCGAACAGGATAGAGCCAAAAACAGACCAGTAATTCAACGACTTAAATCAGATCTTGAAGAAGTACACAAGACAACTCAAGTAAGTCAAGGGCATGTCATCTAGCAAGAATAATTAGTAAGGCAACTGCAAGCTAAATTGAGTTCTACTGAAAGCCAGGTTATTAATATAGCAGTGTTTCAAGCCCAGGCATTGGAAGTGCATCAGAAGCTGGAACCAATACAACAAAGCTTATTTTCTAAGGTAGGGATCATCCAAGATTATTTTTGGGAGATGGGTCAATCATTAGATAATATTGGTTTCAGAGAAAAAGAGGCTACTGCAGCCCGAACCACCTTTGAAAAGGTAGTCGTATCTTCAGCTAGGGAAGAGGTACCAACAACTCCCAGATTAACTGTCACTGAACAAATCAGGGGTGATATCATACTAAAGGCATGGGAGGCCAATATAACCGAGAGTAAGAAAATGGCCAAAGAAATAAAGGAAGATTGTGAAGAGGCTTTGGATTTGCTAGATAAAAAATCACTAGGCATTGGAAAGGACAATTGTGTTGGAGTATTAGGGCAAATCAATGTTATAAAGCATCAACTAGACATCAAAGAAAGATTAAATGAAGATCAAATTAAAATTTCATTGTTGAAACAAGTTGATGTCACTCAAATGGATAGATGGATGGTAAAGTCAAATCTACAATTGCAGTCAATAAATTTCGAAGGTAAAAGGATCAAAGACAGGTTGTCGAAATTGCAAAGAAAGTTGTATCTTTTTTCGGCAAAGGATGTGACAGAGCCTTCCAGAAATTTAGTACAATTTCTAAGCAAGTGCGTCGAGTCTCTTGAGCTAGGTGAATGAAGTACTTCAAAGAAAGAATGAAGTAATGCATGCATGCTCGTTCTGCCAATATGAGAAAGAGATAGAAAGGAAACAAGTGAAACGGTTCAAGTTTTTATTTTGTAACAGTTAATATCTAGGAGTAAGGAGAATTCCAACCGTCTAGGGTTGGTAATATTTTGTATAAATATGATTTCAAAAGACTTAAAGAAGGATTTTTCTTGGCCGATGGAAAGGAAGAAATCTCTCCTTTTCGAGAATTAAGACAAATTGCAAACCAGAGACTCCATATTTCGTCAATACTAAGTTATGTGTTCTTCTGTTCTTTCATATTCCAACATTTTTATTCTTATGTATTTGATGAATGCTTAATCACAACCTAGTACAACATCTACTATGATTATATGTTTATTTAGTTATCTGATTATTTACAGATTTTCCTCTATGGTGGCTATTAGCAAATACAAGACCTGTGAGTTAGTTAGATTACCACATTTTATGCTTCCTTAAAGGGTTCACATCCATTTTTTTTTCTTCTGTATTAGAGTGAGATTCTTCTGTGATTGATGCCTCACTTTGTTAAAAACTTTATGTTTTTCTTTCATCACATTCATTATTTTCAAATTTGACTCAGAAACAGAAAACGACCTCTGAATTGTTATAATATTAATTCAATTTCAGAATTTTTTCTCATATAATTGAAAATAGAAAAAGCAAACATAAAAACAACATATCTTTTAATTTTCTTTTCTCCATGATTGTACGTGTTGCAAGACAGCCTAATATCGAACCTGACCTCATAGATCAGACCATCATTGCATTAAACTTGTTCAATACCATTTTAGAGACCGCTAGCATTCGAGTTGAACTTGAGTGTTCATGGGCAGTGATTGAACAAAACATAAGCATCCAAGAACGTTGGGAAGCTAGGCAAAGACAACTCATAAATCAACCATAGCTTCTTTCCCTAAAGAATTGACTTTCTTGTCACATTTTAAACTCTCTTTATTTTTCGGATGCCTTGACATTATACTTTGAATCCTTAGGTATAAACGCAGGAACAACATGACCCTTATAAGTGATAAAGGGTGTGGTGACGTAATGTTGACGTGGCATGCCAACATGTTGATTGGGGTGACATGTGTCGTCTGTTGAGTGGTCGAAGAGACTGGAGTGGTCCCGAAGGGTCTTGAATCCCTTAGGTCTTCCACTCCAATCTAGATCGTCATATTTGGATGATGTTAAATCCTAGTCGTTCGTCGGAGGGTGGCTAATAGAGGCCTGGAGAGAGGTTCAAAGGATGAGACGATGAAAAAAAGTGGGCTTAAGGATTTAACGCCGGTCCTTGATCAGTGAATGAGCAAGGTCTAACGACAATGATCGATCCAAGGTGCATTATTGTCGAGAGTGGGCAGTAGGTAAGGTTTGGGTGTAGACTCTAATATGTCGATGATGATGAAGGTTCTAGGATTGATGTTAGTCATTAGTCTATGGGAAGATGAAAAGATAAATACAACTGTCGATGTATCATGGAACCCACATAACCACGTAAGGAGAGGTTAAGGGATGGGAATTAACCTCTGTGCAAGTTCGAAGCACCGACACATTCAGAGTCATTGAATTCATGTCCCAAAAGTTGTCAGATTTGGGTCATATCGATAAGAGGGATCGTCATTGGAACTTTGGTTGGTGTGTTGAAACTCCATTGTAGGAGAACCCCGACAATGACGAAAGTTGGCTCAAGTAAATAAGAGTCGTTGGATGCTTGGTCCAAAGACCATCGGATCTAGGAGGGGACCGATAGATGGATGGTCATCGAAGCATTCATGATTGAATGTTTAGTGCTCCACCAGAGTGAATTTGATGAGGACATTAGGATTATGTGGATAGAAATCCTGAAATGATGAGTTAGGAAAGTGCCACATCAACACCACATTAGTGCCATGTTGGATGGCACAAGTAACAAGGTGCCACATAGACACCACGTGGCAGTGACGTAGATTTAGGCTAAGAGAGTCCAAGCTCAGTTTTGAGCATGGATACCATTGTTGGAAAGCTCTCGACGAGCTAAATACATCCACGAGGTTTATTGAGAGAGATGAAGGGCTTGGAAGAAGAGAAATCTAGACACCCCATCAGCCTAAGTGAGAAATAGGGGGTCGGGTGTGTTACATAATATATGCACGAATATGCATCGTTGAATATGATGTATATGCATGCATACATTGTGTACAACGAACAATGTATGCATATTTATGGTAGTATATGTGAAACAACATAGTCTAAACCTTCTACGTTTTTATCTTTTCGGGGCATTTTTCCAACGAGTTTTGTCCAAAATCTAGCTAGAAATTTAGAAAAATAGTTGGAATTGCAGATTTCAGTGGTTGAGATTGCATATAACGGGTGTCGTGGGGTTTTTGAGGGCATTGAATTGTTTTATGCATTCAAAAACATGATTTGAGCACTGTAAAATTGTGATTTTGCTAACAATCGTGTTCCCAGATTTCAGTGATAGTCATCAAAAAAAGTAAAAAAAGTAGAACATTTAGACTACACCAATGCAAAACATTCAATATATATATGTTTGAGTGGGCCTAATGGTCAAGGACATATGTTTCCTCCTAGGAGGTCAAAGTTTCAAATCAAGGAGGGGGGGTAGGGTATGTACACCTCCATAGATTTTAGCATCGAAATTGCTATGCGAAAGGGGTCCCTTGTCCCACAAAACAAGGGGGTGCAATGTGTGCATGATATTCACCATTGGATATTATTTACATCTAATATGACATCAACACTGTACATACATGTATTTGTTGTATGTATATGCCATGCCCAACATGTGTGTATATATTGTATGTATGACATGCATATGGATGTATATATTGTATGTATATGTGTGTATATATCTAGATAATGCATATGCACGTATATATTGTATGTATGTCACAAATATGTGTTTATATATACGTACATATATTGTATGTATACGTATATGCCACACATATGCATACATCATATACATGCATATACATCGTTGGATACAATATGGATATGCCACACATGTACATACAACATAATACACCATATTGTATATATGTGTGTAGATGTTATATGTACATGTATATGTTGTATGAATGTGTATATGTTGTATATACACGTGTGGCATATCCGTATTGTATCCAATAGTGTACATGCATAAAACATCTATATACATACAATATATGTATGTATATGTAAATGCATGTGTGTGGCATACATACAATATATGTATGCATATATAAACACATATGCATGTATCCAATTCTATATATGCATGTATATGTGTGGCATATCCATATACATACAATATATATATGTATACATAAATGCACATGCATGAAATAATATATATATATATATATAAATGCACATGCATGAAATAATATATATATATATATATATATATATATATATATATATATATATANCTAGAGTAAGGACATCAAAGACATTAGGGTTTCCATGGATTTAGAATTTTTAATGGCACATGTATGCACGACCCCTTCTCCACATCATTTAGTCTTAATAAAAGTTTATAGCAGTTTCCCTGGTCTCAACCCCAGGTTACTACGTAGAGGAAGCGATAGCTCGTTTAACATCTATTCCATTTTGAAAGCCCTATGATTATAACAACTGGCTTGGACTTGGACAACCCAATTGCTATGGTTCAATAACGACTTATCTGTTGAGTCAATACACAATATTATGTGAGTTAGCTTGTCTCAAACCCCACCTTTGGAGCTTCCTCACTACTCACCACCTGTGTCTGTATCCTATCGACTATGGGAGAGATCAGTTAGGTCCACATGTGATGTTCCAACATTCTTTCTCTTCCTCCAACTTCGATATACTTAAATAATCATTCAAGATCGCCTTTACGAACAATTTTCCCCATCCTAACAATGAGCCTACTTTCCCGGCTTCCCCCTTCCCTACGGTGATCAGTATCCCTCTCCTTCTCCTTGCCGCTTGCCAGAACTTTCTCCATCATTCACTTACTCCATTAGCGCAATGGCAACCAATGAAGACGACGTGGACTACACCCTAGACCCTGTTGAAACCCTGCCCTAGTTCCCAACAGGTGGCATCCCCCACCCAGTCTCTCCCGGGCACCTGGCGAATTCTAAGGCTTATACCCCTTGGGCGGATACTGAACTTGTTTCGTCCTCCCTACACCCTCTGGCACACTCTTCGACTCCTCCCTTCTCTCTCGACCCTACTCCTCTGCAAATACTCTCTAGAGAACCCCCTTTCGCACCTACCCCCGAGGGTTTACAACCAAGTCCTCCCTTCATTTCCTCTGAGCAGCTAAACACTACATCAACCCTTGGTTCATTACCCCATTCCCTGTTTGGTCCCTCGCCTCTAGAGTTCAACCCCTTTTAGGCTCCTCAATCCTCCTCCTTCCCTATTTTCCTCCCGGATCATCCCCCCTTTCCCCCCTCTTGCGGAGGACCACCCTTGGAAGATCTTGAGGCGACACTTCCAAATCTTGACACGCACCAGCTCGATCCCCTCCTCCACAACTCTTGCTTTTTCCCAGATGCAGGATCTAGTTTTCTATCTTAATCTCTGTGGGATTTATTGGTAATTATCTCCCACCATCAAATTTGAATGGTTGGGACTATCTAGAAGATGGTGGTAGTGAGGAAGCTATCCTCAGTGGATTGATTGAGGACCCCGACCCTCACTCCTCGAACAAGCGCAAGAAAAGGAACAAATACATTGGGGTTGTAACTGACTCTTCCAACCTCATTCTAGACGAGTACCTCTCAATGGCGGAACTTTTAGAGCTTACAGATAAATTTGTGGTAGGGAAAGTTTATGGGAAGCATTTCAGTGAGAAGACCTTAAAAATCTAGTCACACACTACTTGGGGCTCAGCCCAACCCGCCCCCCCCCCCCACAAATTCATCGATTATCAAGGGGTTGGTTCCTCATCACTTTTTTCCACTGCAGCTTAAGCAACCCGAGCCCTCTCGGGTTGTTGGTCTATCAATTCCTCCCATGTATTACTAAAGCTTTGGGATCCAACCTTTGACGTAGCAAGCACACATGTGGACTCTTTTCCAATCTGGGTTCGCTTTCTTGGGCTCCCGCCCCATCTTTGGTTAGAGAAGGTCTTTCAGGCTATCGAAAATGCACTGGGAAACTACTTGGACGCAGACTTTACCTTCAAAGAGACGGGGGAGATATCCCTAGCCCACATCTTGGTTTCATTGAATATCATAGGAGGGCTTCGTAAGGAACTCAACATCACGGACCGAGGACTCACCAAGGCTCAAATCCTCAACTATAAGGGCATACCATTCAGCTGCCGACGTTGTCATGCACATGGGCATATACTCAAATATTTCCCACAACCACTTTGAGGATGCCCCACACACTCTCATCTCCCCGCAATGGAGAATCTATAGTAGGGGCTTTCTCCCTCATCGTCGGTTTCTCCTTCCACCTCTTCAACAAACTCACAACACTCAACGGACATACCTACTTCACGGGTACATCAGTCACCAACGAGATTGGCCTCAAGCTCATATTGACAGGAATTTGGACGCCCCCCCCCCCCCCC